>OY776111.1:268054607-268654607 GCA_963675035.1 Allygus modestus
AAGCTGTGTTTCCCCTTTTTTTACACAAGTTTTGAATGACCTTGAACTATATGTATATACATATATATATATAAGCAGATTTATACCATAGAATATTTAATACCATATCAGCTGCCTTCGTGAAACCATCATGTCAGACCTGAAGGAGAAGATTATTAATGAACTACACAAACCTGCAAGAATAAAGTTTCCAAGAAGAAATACTGTTATAAAAGGGATAAATGATCTATATCAAGCGGATTTAATTGAAATGCGACCGCATAGCAGAATAAACAAAGGATTTAAATATATACTCACAATTATTAATTGTTTTACAAAAGTTGCAGACGCTTTGCCTCTAAAGGACAAGACTGGTAAAAGCGTAACAGAAGCCATGGAAATAGCCATAAATACCCCCGTAGCAGCAAACCTGCGTACTCAGCGAATTTCCAATGCATATATATGTATCTTAACACCACATAAAGCCACATACCAAGTTTTATCATTATACATTCATAAATAAACGATTTATGACATTTTAATTATTCTCCATAAGAATAATATGGCGGCTTAGTATGCAGGTTTGCTGAAGGAAGGAACACAAAAAATGGGGTTTTATACAAATATCAATATAACTCATTTAGGTAAAGCCACATACCAAATTTCATTAATTTATTTTCATAATTAAGGGAGATAACACGTTACTTATTCTCCATAAGAATAACATGGGGCTGAGTACGCAGGTTTGCTGCTAAGGGAGCCTTTGGTAAACAAATGTTTTTTTGAGCAAATATCAATGGTCCACAACCAGATGAATCCGTATACCAAGTTTCGTCAGTATACGTTCATAAATAAGCGAGATATAAAATTTGTCTTTTCCTCCATAAGAATAACATTAGACAACGTACTGTGTTTAGCACTTTCAATATCTCGGTAACCAACTGACGTAGAGAAATGATCAAAATACCAAATTGTGTATTTTTTTAAGCTAAATCCAATGGTAAAAACTAAAATTTGACTATTTCCAAAATTATATATAAAAAATCCAAAAAACCCATTTTTGGGGTACAAAACCCCCCCAAAATACCCCTTCGGATAGAGCGATTTGGCTGGTTTTCGAACTTAAAGTCATAAATGTTGCTTTACACGTGTATACCAAATTTCATCAAAATCGGATAATTTTTACGAGAGTTATCGTGCTCACGGACACATATATATATATATATATATATATATATATACAGTATCGAACGAATGGTGTTTTTGGGGTCTGGGGACCTCAAAACGAAAAGTTATCATGGTCCCGGGCCTAGGTCTTACCATGCCGACTACGGTAATAGCTTCTTCCCTATAGGGGAAATTCGCTAAAAGAGATAAATACCCCCGTAGCAGCAAACCTGCGTACTCAGCGAATTTTCAATGCATATATATGTATCTTAATACCACATAAAGCCACATACCAAGTTTCATCAATATACGTTCATAAATAAACGATTTGTGACATTTGAAATATTCTCCATAAGAATAACATGGCGGCTGAGTATGCAGGTTTGCTGAAGGAAGGAAAACAAAAAATGGGGTTTTATACAAATATCAATATAACTCATTTAGGTAAAGCCACATACCAAATTTCATTAATTTATTTTCATAATTAAGGGAGATAACACGTTACTTATTCTCCATAAGAATAACATGGGGCTGAGTACGCAGGTTTGCTGCTACGGGAGCCTTTGGCAAAAAATTGTTTTTTTGAGCAAATATCAATGGTCCACAACCAGATGAAGCCGTATACCAAGTTTTGTCAGTATACGTTCATAAATAAGCGAGATATAAATTTTTTCTTTTCCTCCATAAGAATAACATTAGACAACGTACTGTGTTTAGCACTTTCAATATCTCGCTAACCAATTGACGTAGAGAAATGATCAAAATACCAAATTGTGTGTTTTTTTAAACTGAATCCAATTGTAAAAACTAAAATTTGACTATTTCCAAAATTATATGTAAAAAATTCAAAAAACCCATTTTTGGGGTACAAAACCCCCCCAAAATACCCCTTCGGATAAAGCGATCTGGCTGGTTTTCGAACTTAAAGTCATAAATGTTGCTTTACACGTTTATACCAAATTTCATCAAAATCGGATAATGTTTACGAGAGTTATCGTGCTCACGGACACATATATATATATATATATATATATATATATATATATATAGATATATATATATATATATATACAGTTTCGAACGAATGGTGTTTTTGGGGTCTGGGGACCTCAAAACGAAAAGTTATCATGGTCCCGGGCCTAGGTCTTACCATGCCGACTACGGTAATAGCTTCTTCCCTATAGGGGAAATTCGCTAAAACAAAATTAAACATTTACAAACTGATGATGGAACAGAATACTTTAATACAAACTTTGCACAGTCAATGAATAAATATAAAATAAATCATTATTCTACAAATTCAGAGAAAAAAGCAGCTATTGTAGAAAGATTCAATAGAACCTTAAAAGGAGCACTGTATAAACAATTTTCAAAAAGAGGTTCTTACGTATGGTATGATGTTTTACCACAATTAATAAATGATTATAACAACAGGTTTCATAGAACTATTGGTATGAAACCTAACAAAGTAAATAGAAGAAATGCAAAAGATGTATTAAAACGCATAAAGAAAAATACAAAGCCTAAAGTAGAAAAAATGCAGCCAAGAAAATTTAATGTAAGTGATAAAGTACGGATTAGTAAATATAAGGGAGTGTTTACCAAGAAATACCTTCCCAATTGGACGAATGAAGTTTTTACAGTGTATAAAGTGCAACCGACTGAACCTGAAACGTATATCCTAAAATATAACAAAGGAGATTTGTTGCAAGGTGCATTTTATGGACATGAAATGTTAAAGTCAACAGTAGGTGATGTATATCTTGTTGAAAAAGTGTTACAAAGAAAAAAGGACGCAGTTAAAGTGCGGTGGTTAGGGTTTAACAAAACTGAGGATTCATGGATACCTATAAAGGACTTGGTTTAATACAAGCAACTCATTTCATCGTTAACCTTTGAGCAGGATGGAGATTATTCACCATAAAGATCGATTCAATATTAATAACATATATGATTTAACTGTGGATAACGTTAAAATCAACAATGGTAAACACGGTAGTTTACTTCCAAACACTGTTCGATGTATAGTAAGTGGCCCCTCAAACTGTGGAAAGACCAATGTTGTCTTTAATTTGATCACTAATCCGCAGGGATTAAGGTTTAATAACCTATATATTTTTTCAAAGTCTCTACATCAACCAAAGTATCAATTGCTGGATAAAATCCTATCTGATGTGTCTGATGTTAATTTTTACAAATTTAACGCTAGTGATAGCATTATGCAACCAAACGAAGCGAAACCGTATTCTGTATTTATATTTGACGATGTATCTTGTGAAAATCAGGATACTATTAGAAACTACTTTGCCATGGGAAGACATAATAACATCGACAGCATATATATAGGACAAACTTATAGCAAAATCCCAAAACAACTTATCAGAGATAATGCAAATATTCTAATTGTATTCAAACAAGATGATACTAACCTAAAACATATATATAACGATCATGTGAATGCGGATATGCCATTTGAAAAGTTTAAAGAGCTTTGCGGAAAAGCATGGGCGGAAAAGTATGGATTTTTGGTTATTATGAAAGATCAAGCTATAAAAGATGGTCGTTATAGAATAGGTTTTGATAAATTCGTTTTAATACACTGATTAGCGGTATTACTGTACAAGTCGTCAAGGTGTGAAGATGGTTAACCAGGAAAAGCTATTAAAGGAAATAAAATCACTTAGTGATTCTATTAGACAAAAAAACCGAGCTTTAAAATCAGGTATAAATGAAAGAGAGCAATTTTTAGAAACAACATTCAAACCTGTTACTGAACCTTTAAAGCGATTAGCACAAAATATGGAAAAACCTTCAATTCGCTTCGAAGGGGACAAAATGCTACCAATTTCCAAATATGAAGAAGAATTTCAAAATGATGAAAGTTTTGGCCAGTTACAAACATCTGAAGAAAGTGACGAGTATGAAGAAAGCGGAGATATAGAGGATTTAAAGGAAAAGGACATTGCAGAAGATACAAGTACAGAAGATACAAGAGCAGAAGAAGAGGATATTAACCCATCCAACTTAAGCAAATTAGGCACGGATATTATGTTTAAAGGAACACTTGGAAGAACATATACGTTAAAAATGTTACACGCCGCACATGCTAATCGAAATTATCATACTTATGGAGCTAGAATAGAGGATAAAGGATTAATGATTGGAGATAGCAAGTTAGATATAAACGAAAATGATGATATAGTTATTGGAGATAAGAAATATAAAGGTACTAAAGGTTTGTTTGAACTCATCTTTAAAAATAATCCTGGTAAATATACTAAAAGGGATTTACAATTGTTTAAAAATATATTAGAGTATACAAATGCACATAGAAAGAAGTATTCCAAAGACCTACCTATTCATAGAAATCGGTCAATAAAATATACAAGTATTATATCTAGTCTTTTCCCCTCGAAATCAAAAAAAGCTCAAATTAAAAGAAGAGCTTTATCTTCTGCTGAATTAAATGTTTTGCATAAAAAGAGAAAAACAACTGATCCTACCACATCTGGAAGGGGATTATTGAAAAATTTGTATAAAACTAATATAATATATTACAACGATATAAATAAGTTAGTTGATCGAATGAGGTTATTACATGATTCTATGGAAGCCGGGCACACTGGTTTAGAAAACGAATGGGTAGCTTTGGTTGATGAACTGCGAAAACAAGGAATAATTGTTCAGTAGACGTATATATAATAAGAACCTAAACGATAGCGATTCAGTTACATCATGAGTGTGGACAAGTTTGGACGGTATTCCGAGTTTGGAGTAAAATCTGGATATAGTGAAAAAAGAGCTGGGTTTCCGTTAACACCTGACGGAAACTATAATTTTTAAGGAAAAGTAATTCAAAATGTTGGTGATCCGCTTATATCGTCTGATGCGGTTACGGTACAGTTCATGAAAAAAAGAACCCCAACTGTTCACGAAGATCATTGGGGGTTTTCCGGTAAAAGGTTAAGCGATATACAATATCCCATTTATGATGGTGAAGCAGTAAATTTAGCTACTCTAAAATTGTTAACGATTTACAAAAGGAATAAAACTGATACAAGCTATGATTTAAAAAAATTAAAATTATCAAACGTAGGTGATTGTGAGCAGGATGGAGACGCTGTAAATAAGAAAATGTTTGATATTGTACACAAGAAATGGACTACAGAATATGAAAAACATTTGGAAAGGTTTGGTGCAGCTCTATTCCATTATATCCATCGGGCTTCAGGAAGAGATGCAGCTTCAGATGTTGACAGTCACAATTATTTTGACTGGAAAAATATACACAATCCAGAGAAACCTAATCAACGAAATATACCGTCTGAGCCTTCTAAAGTCAAGACATTAGGAAAGGAGGATAAAGTGAATGTGATTAATGAACCAACAGAAAACAATGAAGATTACATAAGAGAAAAAAGAATTTAAAATACCCATGATAAGGGATAAAGCATCAGTCATATTCGAGAGACGATACAGAGAGGATGATGGAATCCAATATTACTGCGTGGAGTTTAATATCTCAAGAGCCGAGATTTCCCCAAGGAGTGTTGACAGATGGTTTTGTTCAACGGTTTGATAGATATATGGATTGGGAACAACTTTCCATACACTACCTCTTTACAATGACTATGTTAAGAATTTATTTTCACAGAGTTAACTGGATCCATATTTTACAAAGACAACAGTTTTCAGAAGACTTCCTCGTAGAGATGACACCAAATTTTAATAACTGTTGGGAAGTAATAAGTAAATATCAAAATCTCTCTGAGAATTACATTGACAATTTTAAAGATAAACTAAACTGGAATGGGTTATTCAATTACCAACGATTAAGTGGCAAGTTTCTAAGGGAACATGCCAACTATTTAAAGTTTATTCATTTTACCGAAGACAACGATACCATCACCAGCGGAGAAACATCTGGAACATCTTCAATTACACCTTATTTCTATTTTTACTACTTTTATTTAATATGTCTACATTTAATTAATAAATCCATTTCTATATAATAAACGGATTTTAAACAGTATATAATACAAGAAACGAAAAACTGATATTACATTCATTGTAAAACATTTATAGAGTGCACCTACTGATTGTAGGTTTTGCTATAAATAGTCATGTCGAGGGTTAAACGCATCAGTCATAATCGAGAGAGATTACAGAGAGGAAGGGGAATAGCATCAACAGCATTTTCTCTATTGAGTAAACCGGTTGGAGCTATAGTTAACAAGGCGATTGATTTATTACCTGTGGAATTACATTTACCTGGAGGATATCAATATTGTGGTCCTGGAACCAAATTAGAGAAACGCCTTGCTAGAGGAGATCCTGGAATAAATAAGCTCGATCAGGCTTGTAAACAGCACGATATAGCGTATTCCAAATTTGGTGATACTAAAAATAGATCAATCGCGGATAAAGCACTTGCTGAGAAAGCTTGGCAAAGAGTTAAATCTAGTGACGCGAGTATTGGTGAAAAAGCAGCGTCTTTAGCAGTAACAGCAGCAATGAAAGCAAAAACTACGTTTGGAGGAGGAAAGAGAAGAAGGCGTGGGAAAAAACCCGCTAAGAAACAAGGAGGTAATATCAGAAGAAAACGTCGATCTACCAGTGGTAAAGCTAAAAAGAAACCAACAATATGGCCAATGATAAAAAAGGGAGGAGGATTATACCTAAGACCGTATCGTGTGTATTAAATAAGAAAGAGCAATTAATAATTAAAAACAAAGAATTGACTAATGAAGAACTGATTACATATGCTTCTTGTTTGAAAATCCCATTTTTTAGAGGAGTATTTATGAAAGATGAATTACCGGTTAAAATGTGGAAAAATGAGACTGGTATTGTAAATTTGGATAATAGTGAAGGATTAGGCACTCATTGGGTGTGTTACAAGAAACTTGGTAAAACCATTTATTATTTCGACAGTTTTGGAGACCTTCCACCACCGAAAGAACTTCAACAATACTTTCGTGCGGCAGAAAATGTTTTTTACAATCATACAAGAAAACAACCTGATGATACATACATTTGCGGTCATTTATGTTTAGACTTTTTAGCTAAAAGTGTTAGTCAACTTTAAGATGTCTTCGTATACAGTGTCATTAACCGGTAACTCATGTACTTTGCGCAGTATTCTGTTTCCAGCGCTACGTTTACAAAAAGGAAGACTATGGGAAGCCGCATTATTGGATTTAACAACATATAACTCTATTCCAAACGTTAGTGAAGGAATTAATAACAAAATACATTATTACAAGACAAAAGATGATAAAGGAAAGTATTCAGCTTTGGAAGAATTCAGTTTACCAACAGGAGCTTATGAAATTGATAATATAAATGAAGTTATACAAAAACATATGGGAAAAGAAAATATAACGATAAAAGGCAATAACAATACAATGAAAGCCGAAATTACGTCTAAGTATTATATTGATTTTAGTCAAGAACATTCAATTGGTAGTTTATTGGGGTTTTCTAAGGAAACAAAAGTATTAGAACCTAATAAAACTCATTCTGGGAATAAAACTGTGACGATCATCAAAGTTAACAGCATAGATATTACATGTAACATTATACAAGGATCCTACAGAGATGGAGAAAATCGTCATATATTACACACATTCTACCTATCAGTTGCACCGGGTTTCAAGATAGTAGAAAAGCCTCAAAACCTTGTGTACCTACCGTTAAACACCAGTTTCATTTCAGACATCGTGCTGAACAAAGTGGATCAAGACGGAAACCTTATTGACTTTAGAGGAGAAGCTATTACTGTAAGAATACATATAAAATCATCCGCTTAGACAATGGGGTTATCATTTAAAAAGAGAGAGCCAACCAGCAAAGAGGTCAGTAGCTCATCAGCTGTAGAAGGATTAACAAGTGACAACATTCGTTTTCTAGAAGAAATTGGATTAAAGGTCATTAACAATGGATATACTGGATATAGCGCAGGGTCCAACATTCGACGAGACCTTATGGGAAAAGGAATATCACACGCACAACCCTTACGCTTCGTCCAAATTAAACAATAACGATGAAATTAGGATTCCTATACAACAACAAGACATTTATACTCTTCCATGCGAAAGTTATTTATATATTGAAGGAAAAGTAACAAAAAATGATGGTACTGCTGGAACCACTGTTCCGTTCATAAATAATCCTATGGCATTTTTGTTTGACGAGATTAGATATGAAATTTCAGGAGTTACAGTCGATTCAACAAAAAAGGTTGGAATTTCCAGTACATTGAAAGGATTAGCGTCTTTAACACCAAATGAGAAGAATCTGTTAGCTGTTGCAGGATGGGTTGCACCAGACAAAAGTACAATCGCTCCTGACTCTTCGGGAAACTTTGATTTCTACGTACCTTTAAGATTACTCCTAGGATTTGCTGAAGACTACAGAAGAAGAATAATAAATGTAAAACAAGAACTAGTTTTATTAAGATCATCAAACGATAAAGATATTATTAAAGCAGCTACTGGAACAACTGATGCCAATTTAGACTGGAAATTAACATTAGAAAAGATTGTTTGGAGAGTACCACATGTGCGACTAAATGATGAACACAGGATTACATTATTAAGAAAGTTAAAATCAGATCGAGACATTGTAATGCCATTCAGAAGCTGGGAGTTTCATGAATACCCCGTTTTACCTACAACACAACGGCATACATGGACTGTAAAAACTTCTACTCATTTGGAAAAAGCGAGATATGTAATATTTGGATTACAAACGAAGAAGAAAAGTATAATAACTGAAAATGCTGGTGAATTTGACCATTGTAAATTAACAAACTGTAAAGTGTTCCTGAATTCACAATTCTTTCCCTACGACAACTTTAATATTTCTTTTGATAAGAAAAGATACAGTGTTTTATACGACATGTACGCTAGGTTCCAAAATTCATATTACGGCAAAACAAATACACCTCTACTATCTCCCGTTCAGTTTGAATCGAAAGCTCCGATTGTTGTAATTGATTGTTCCAAACAAAATGAATCTGTAAAATCGTCTAGTGTTGATATAAAAATATAAATGGAATTTCAAGAAAACGTACCTGCGAATACATCTGCGTATTGTTTAATTTTGCACGATAAAATTGTTACATACACACCGTTGACCGGTATTGTAAAGACAGTATTGTAAATCGTTGTACCACCACCGGCACCGCCACTGTCGCTAACCTATAAATAGCGGAGCAACAATGCAGGTCTTCAGTTGATCGTCTATCGTCGCATGGGTAACATCTTCTACAAAATGAGTTCTCCATCTGTTGTACAAGGTGATGCAGAGGTAGCACCGTTATTGGAACGTGATAATACTAGTGAAGCAGAAATCATCAAGAAAATAACTGCATTTTTAAAGTTTGGTAAAAGAGATAGAGAGGAGGAAAGTAATGCAGACCCATCAAAGGTAGTGCCAAAGAGGAAGAAGAAAGTTGAAGAAAATATTCCTCCTCACATTTTAACTGAAGTTTTTTTGCGAATCTTTTACCCCATCTCAGCATGCATAAGTAAAAGTGTATCAGTTGGATTGATGAAGTCATTGGATTATTCCCCTACAGTAATACTACACCATGGAACAAAAAAGGTTTTATTTTCGCAAAATGCTTGGGAGTCATTTTTGAAACATGTACATTTAATAGAATGTTATTTAACTAACAGTTTGTGTGGAAGGAAAACACATATTCGACTTTTGGATTGTGACAATGAAATCGATATTGTTAAACATCGCGGACAACTACAAGTGCGAATTAGAGACTTGACTCAACATGAAAATAAGATTCTACTGTCACGTGAAGAATTCTACGTTTTAAACTACGCAACAGAACCTATTACAAGGTACATGAGACAGTTGGTATTTGCAAGCGCTATTATTAAAGAATATTTGGTCGATACTTTGGAAAAACAACCTGATAGCACCATCGTGTACGGACCTGTGGATACATCTATTTTTAATAGAATACCTCATGAAGTTTGCATGTGGAGAAAGTTAAAGGATTTTGAACCACTTGTAGAAATCGCTACAGAAGCTACAGAAGAAACAATACAGGAAGAAGAAGAAACGGAGAAACAAGAAGAAGAAGAAAACGAAACACAAGAAGAAGAAGTTAAAAAAGACTAAAGTTTGACTTAGTAAAGAAGAACACACGTGGGGTAGGCCTATTGGGGACGGTGCCCACGTTAAATATACACCAACGCGCCTGCAACTGTACGGCCTGGTATTTAACCTACCGTGGTGTGGAAAACAGTTTAGTTGATCGCTAGGTGCCATGATGAGCGGAGGGGATGAAGAAGTGAGTGTAAAGCCTTGTGTAATAGAATTTCAAGCATTTCGAAATAATGATGATAGGTTTATTATCAAGGAGTTAGTAATTTTAGACTTGCTTACATTTGTAGCCTACCCATTCACGTTTGAAGCTCCTTTTTCTTTTAACAAACTTAACACCAAAGCAAAAAGTACAAACAAATGGATAACAAACTACTTTCATCACATACATTGGTATGAAGGATTTATAAGCTACAGTAATCTGCACAGTATTATGTTTAACTTTTGCAAACAATATTCACATATATACACAAGAGGATTAGAAAAAAAGAACTGGATACAAAAGTACACGCACGGTGATGTTTTCGATATAACTATCAGTAAAGACTTTAACATTAATCTCGGTAATATTTGCGTCGCTGCAAAAGATCTTAAACACGGCCAAACAAACTGTGCATTGTACAACGCATATCGTTTGGCTGCTTACTTGAAACAAACGCAGGAATGTGGTGGGAGTAGCGGAGAACAGAAATGTGGTGGGGGTAGCGGGGCCTATAAATACGAGGAGACAGCACCGCTCCAGCACGAGTATTATTCGAGACTCCGAAGAGGCAACATCACAGAAGACACCACAACCACCACTGACGAAGATGGCATCACAACAGTTTCTACAAACACTGGTTGATCAATTCAACACTCATTCAAAATCCGACCTTCTGCTAACTAAAAAGTGTTCAGAACTAAAAGAACAAAAACACTACATTATTCATAACATCAAGAAAGTGGAAACCACACATGGAGAAGCAATTCTAGTTTCATTGAGCGAAGGACCTTTCACTCCAGGAGATGAGCCGAAGTTTCAAGTATTTCTTCCAAAACAATTTGTTCAACTGCTACAAAATGAAGATTTGCGAGATATTCAACCGGGGACGTTGTATTTGGTATCACACGGTGTAAGCGGCAACAACTCTACGGAACTCACTCTGCACATCACGCATCCTTGTACATAATGTCTCTGTTTCTATTTCTAGTCATTAATGTTAGACTTAAGCTTATTGTATTGTAAGATGTTTGTTTAATAAAGAAAAGAAAAAAAAAGAAAAAAAGAAAGACAGCAACACAGCAGTATATTATTTTATATACTGCTGTGTTGCTTTTTTTAAATTCAAACGGATGACCTTGAACTTTTATTCAGGGTTAACTTATGAAGAGGTATAAAAGAGAGGGGAGCAGTGAAGTTAGTCTCAGTCTTGTCTAACACACGCTGCAGCTAACATGTCGGTGCCACCGATAAACAATTTATCATTCGATAACAATTTGAATACATATTGTTGCGAGTTACAATGTTTTAAAATACCAGGCGATCAAGTTGACGGGAAAGCTTGTCGTAAGTGCAGGTGTTTCAGCTATTGCATATGTAGATGTAAAACGTATCAAATGAACCGACAAGATAAATTACAAGAATTACGCCGACGGATTGCATTACTGTGGCGGCGAATGTAGTAGTAACCATCTGCCTCGCTCCGCCACACCACACTTTTACCCCCACCATTTTGTTTGATACCAAAACGCTAGCTAGCGAATAGTCAGTACACCTCCGGCTCTTGACCAGTGTACATCTAGCTCTCTGTTGAAATGTCCATCAAAATTAGGTGTATTCATTATGACTCTATTCATCTGGCGACTTTCCAAGACCTCGAGGTTTTTAATGAAGAGTTAAGACTTCTCATTGCGTCCGGTTACGATTTATCTTTGGAACTTTACGCATCAAAAAACAACATGGACTCTGCACAGGAATCGAAATATCTACCGTCTTTCATCAGAAAGCGAAGTGATGGCCGCAACTCGTCCGGATCAACAACATCGATGACAACAAACAACGGGGAACTATTGTAAACATGAATTATTGTAAATAAAATAAAGTAATATTTGTAATATGAATTATTGTAAATAAAATAAAGTAATATCTGTAATTGTACTACCTCGCACTCGTATCATTCGATTGCTTCATTCGATATTTCATTCGATATTTCTTATCGATTAACTATCGAATCACAATCGAATTTTACGAGTGCGAGGTAGATTTTTTTTTAAAAACTTCACCGTGACCTTGAACTTTGAACTTTCCCTCATTACGTCACAAAACCGCCTACGTCATTGGCTCAGCCTCAGATGACGTCTTTCATGACTCAGCGCTTCCGGTCACGTGACCGGAAGCCATAAATCAAGTGAGCCAAAAGTCCCCTTCCAACACTACTCCCCCGTTAATAAATTTAAAACTGTACTGTTGTGGAACGCACAAGTTAACTTTATGAACTTTTTTATCAGGATCTGAGGGAAGAGACTCATCCTGCCTTGTTTCAAAGTCAAAAATATGAAAAGAAAATCTCGGTCTTTCGGAGTTCTACTATCTACCCTCATGAAACACTGATGTGCGGGTTCTTTGAACGCATCACAGGGTTTACAATAAACTTCTCCGCATACATGAGTTGTCTTACATTTTGTTGGAAAAATCATTTTCTTACAATCGTGGCAGACTTTTATAGATTTACATACTTTCCCATGATGGGCTATTAAAAACCGCTCATTTTTGAAGAAGCGGTTGCAAAGACGGCTTGTGATGCCTTTTACCCTCGTAACGTCAATTCTAAACGTGTTGTAGAGGTAAAAGAATCAGAGTTACTTTGAATGATGCCTCCAAAAATATCACAAAGAACATCACCGCTAACTTCAGAGACAGGTCTCAAAGCTACGTACCCCGGTTCAGCACTTTTTAAACTTATAGACTGTAATTTAAATCCGAGATAGTTGGTAGGTACAGCGTCGGATTTAGCTTTTTCAACAATTTTATTAAAACCTCTACGAATCCAATCAAACTCAGAGATACCTCTTGGCGGTTTAGTGAATTTGAAAACAGTTTCCAACCCGTACAACCTGAAGTGTTTAACATAGGTTTCAGAGGTACCAATTACATTTACTGGGTTTTGAGAGCTCTTTTTAATGTTGGAAACTTCCATCCTTTAACGGAGAATTAAATACTGAAAACTGAGAAAACAATCTGAACTTTAATATACAACACTCTAACGCTTAAAAAGATCAAATACATCAACCAGAGCCAAGCTCACTGATATAATTAAATTAAAATCGAGAGCGCAGAATCAATAAGACAATAATAATTTGTGCAAGAGAACACTTAACGATTACGCAGAAGCAGCGTACAACACGCAGCGTAGAACACGCCTGATCAATGTGACGACTGAAGCAGATTGAGGTAATAGAGCCTATGTTTAGAGGTAAATAGTATGTAGGCGAGCACAGTACGTATGAATAACTACACAAGTCAAAAAATACTAACACACAAACTACACAAGTCAAAGCAGAGCTACAGGTTCAGTTATGATGAAATTTAAGGTAATAGAGGTAGCAAACAATACTCTAGTTGAGAACTGCTCTAACCATGTGAGTCTACTGTATTAAAGAACAAGAATAGAAAGTGAGATTTTCGGTGTAAGGATATGTTAGTCAGGTTTACCCAGGTCACTAAGCACGCAAAATTACTACAATACAGGAGAATTAAAATTACTACAATACAAGAACTCTAAAATAAATATAATCAAATGTAAGGTTATATTTGCACAAGTGAAAAATCAACAACTGGAGTAGCGCAGGGAATTCTGACCAGTGCGAACGCAAGGGGCAGAGTGAAGTTAACGCTTGCGAATAAAGAGCGCTAAAAATATCTACCAATCAGAACACAGAACGCGAATTACAACCAATAGAATGCATTTTTATCCCGACCAATTACAGAGCTGTATTTTAAATGGTCACGACTCTTCAACTATAGTAGACTGCGAAACAAGAAGCTGGAGTTAGATTTGCAGAAGGGATGTAGAAGGATGCAAAGTTTAGATGATTAACAACAGAAGGACGTGAGGGTTAGATATGTAAAAGGAAACGTAGGACAAATAATTACCACAGAAGGCCTAGATGGTTAACAACAGAAGGACACGAGGGTTAAATAGTTAACCACAGAGGGTAGACGATTGAACATAAAGGGATGCAAGAGATAGATATTTTCGACAGAGGGTGGCAGAAGAGCCGCAAAGGGTAGTAATTACTCCCCAATTCTATTCTCCATAAGAGTCTATGTTATTCTATTCCCCCCATAAGAGCCTATGTTATTCTATTCTCCATAAGAGTCCATGCTATTTTATCCTCCATTAGAGCTCGTGTTGGGGCCAAGGTGGCCGCCCTTCGCCCTTACTACTATGAATCTTAGAAATTTATCCAGAAAACCAGGTGAAGCCATTTAGTTAGAGATTATAGATCTTATAAAAACTTATAAATCACAAAATTCTAATCAAAATCATTATACAGTAGCCGTTTTTGAGAAATTGTTTTTGTATAATTTTGTTGTGGTTTAAAAACATTTTAAAACACCTTTTAATATAAAACAATGACAACACCTGGAGATGTTGTGGATTAGTTTCTACATTGCAAATTGTATTTAATTCAGGGCTTTGGTGTGGTTCCTGGGTTTGTTTGGTCAGACTGACATAACTTCAAAAAACAATTTTTCGGGTTTACGGAACACCAAAACAAATAATTCTACAACTAACTGAAATTTGAAAATGTTGATGAGAGCAATACTCTTTTTGCATATACTATGTACATGGTGAGGAAGCCAATATAGATAGAGAGTTCAGGAAAATTCCATTCAAAGACCTTCGAGCATGGCTCAGTTATTTATCGTAGGCCCCGGCTAATTCCCATTTCAATCTATTTCTCAGCTTTCCAAACATCATGTGTAGGAAATTTGTCGATAAGAATATATCAAACATCAAAGGAACAAGCGATGGCTTTTATTTAGCTACAGAGTGACAAGTCCATGAAATTTTTTAAAGAATGTATACACCAACTAATGATCGGTTTATCTGTCAGAGAGCCACATACAAGTGTAAGTTTTCAGTGAATATATAAACCAACAAAAGATAAGTTGATATAGATTAGAGAGCCACGTGCATATGCGATTGTTCCAAAACTATAGTGTACCACAAGTAATAAGTTTATATCAGTCTGAGAGCCACATACATGTGTAACCTTTCAGTGAATATATAAACCAACAAAAGGTAAGTTGATTTAGATTAGAGAGCCACATGCATGTGTAATTGTTCCAAACTTATAATGTACCAAAAGTAATACGTTTATATACAACAGAGACCAACAAGTAGATTGTAATTTTCGGGGATCAACTCAATCTTAATAAATATATATATATATATATATATATATATATATATATAAATCTCACTATCTATTCAGCTGCCGTACGAATTTCGGTTAAGTAGCTGCCACCTCAAAGGTTAGAGTATGTTTAAGTTTTAACGTGTATTGTTACTCAAAATTAAGTTATTAATATAACTATTAACTTATTTTCATAATTTTTTTATTGTAACTATGTGTATCAAAACCCATGTAATTTGACTGCCCTAAGTTTACATTTGATTCGGCGCTCCATGTATGTCTAGCAGTCAAATGACTGCCAGCTATGATACTTCATAAATATTTCGCGTTATTTCGCGGCCACCACTGTTGCCAATTCGTCTTGACGATCTTCATGGAAACGTTACGAGCATAATTGGCAAAATTAGCTCTCCTCTCGCTGCTTTAACTTGTATCAATGTATTATTTCGTATCTTAAATCTCCTAACTGTTATCATTGTCCAAAGCACTGGAATGGCAGCACAAGAACGTCTTTCGTTATTGAAGTAGTTAGATACTGACACATTTCATTGCATCATGAACAATCTCAGGTCAAATAAAAATATATAACATTTTATTATTAATTTTATATTTACTTGTTCAACATTTTAAATTATATACATCATAAGTAGAAAGTTAGTTGCGTGAGTGGTTGTTTTACGTGGTCTGTTTACGTCTAACACCGATAACAGCACGGTCGGTAAGCGAGGAGTCGGACCATCTAAAGTCGGATTAGTGTAGTTCTAATATAATTATATTCTCTACTTATAAAACTAATCTAGGTATAAATAATATATAAAGGGGTAAGAATGTCCGGAAATAATAAACCTAATAATTACGGAAACATAAGGCCCTTCATTGCTATTTTGTTGTAGGTAGGCTTTGCTTGTTTATCCCAACCAATGTTGAAACGAAATCAATTTGATATATAATTTCTATTTCAGGGGAACGGAATAACATATTTTTTCCTCTAACAGTGATGAACCTTTAGGCAAATAGATTTTTGTACCTGCATTAATATCGCAATTCCATGGATTCCATAAAATTCTTGTGTTCGTTTTGATAGTTTATAAGTAGGTTTTAAATTTTGACGCAATGTAATCCCCTCCACCTCGTATAGCGGCCATTTTTGTTTTGCAAGGCTAAATATCTTAAAAACGGTAATATTTAGGAAAAACTGTAAAAAAACCTGGGTCATTCTGTCATAAAAACAATGGAAGATATTAGGTGTACGATAATAAATAACTGAGATATCGTGATTTTTATAATTTAAAACATGCATTTTTGCCATTTCTTCACTAAAAAAAGTTTTAACTTATAACAATCACAATTCATCAGTTATTTATAATCCTATAGCCAATATATTCATTTCATTGGTTGAGGACACTATGACATAGTTTTTTTATTCTTACAGATTTTTTCCTAAATATTACTGTTTTAAAGATATTTAGCTTTGAAAACAAAAATAGCCGCCATTTAAAAATAGTACAAAGTAGAATCTTAATATTTCATGCCAAAACGGGTCGTATTATATGTAATATATGTACCAAGTTTGGATTTGATATCATCAGACTTTCCTAAGATATGCCGTATTAAATGGAAAACACATAACAGCAGATAGACGGAAAACTAAACGTTTTAGGACATAGCTTTATATGAACTTTTTTCTTTATTTTTGTATAAGAAATCATATCCCAAAGTCCTGAATGTTTTTTTCAACATCCTGTATACTTTCAACAGATAAGTAATATATATGGTCTCGTCTCAAGAGTCTCAAGACAGAATAGTGAGACAAGTGAGAATGGTACAAATTAGTTCGTGCATATTTTTAATGTTGGGAAGAGTGTTCAGAAATAATTTGTAAAATGCTAATTTTTAACCTACGTTGATCTATGGTCTGATTGGCCCAGGTATTCACATTTTTATACTCTTGTTATAAAACAATAATAGTAGCCTTTTTTGTAAAATTTGTATATACGAAATAGCCGAAATTCGCGCAAAAAATGTGAAAAAATAACATTTTAATGTACGCTTAACAATATTCTAAAAAAATAAGTTTTATACACTTTTTATGTAGACTGCTTAATTTCACCGTAATTCTTAAATATATAAAAACAACTGCCACTGCGAAAAACAAAAGGTAACTTCAACTAATTTTATCCTTGCTTCATGGGATTGAATTTTATCACAAAAACTATAAATAATTTAATTAGCTTTGAAATTATGGGCCTAGTAAATATATTTGTTAATATGATGGCTTCATAAAGAGTGATTAACGTACCGGACTCCACGCCGGGCCCGGGCCTAGCTGCGCCGCGTATCGTAGTGACTCAGGCGCTTCTGGCTGTTAGCATGAGTCGGACTGCATATTTATACTTTTGTTTACTGCCCTCCCTACGTTGCTTGTTGAATACTGCCTATGTTCATTAATAACATCATCTTATAAGGTTTGTATTCATCGTTAACAGTGGGTCTTGTCAATTTAGTGTTCAGTTAACCATTGCATTGAGCGGTTCGTTGGCATTTTGTGTTTCGTTATAACGTTTTATTTTTTGTACAGGATTTCGGTTGTGTTGTGCCAAGTGCAGTGAAATGCTGATAGTTGTGCTAATTTCATGGATTGTTGAACGAGGGAAATAAAATGGAAGGAAACCTTTAAAAATGGTTTACACTTTTTAATCTGAACTGTTAACTTTACAGTTAGGCACACCTTATAACCAAAAGCTAATAATAATGACTGATTTGAACAGTGTTTGCATAATATGTAATAATGAAGTCAAAGATGCCGGAGTATAGATAGAAAAGACCAAATCCATAAGTTACTTGCTAATGTCGTTATGGTAAAAGTACATTTTGTATTCAGGCAAAATTATATCAGACCTAGCAATATTAAAGCAGCTTTTAATGCGGAAAATTCGCAATCTTTTAAATCGTAGCACTTTCTCACAGAATTATAGAAACCACTTTTGTTGGCAAGCATGACTGTTTGTTATGTGGATAAAAAGCGGTGTCTTCCCCAAAACTTCCTTCTAGATAGCAACCAAATTCATGATCTTTCAACGATTTAAATAAAGCAAACGCTCCTTAATGCTTGTCATGATAGAAATTATGATTGGGCCTGTAAAGTTATGGGCCTGTAATTAAGTCCAGGTTTTTATATGTAATTGACTTAATTGCGGCTGAGCCCGGTACCATGGGCAATGTTATAAGAACTTTAACGTATGCAAACCTAAACATATTGAACATATTGTGGCCCACAGAGCCACAGAATGAATAGAAATAGAGAGGACAGCGGGTGCGGCAGTTGAAGCCATGCGAATATCGGTGGTGTGCCCCAATCAGTGGAGGGGAGAGCGGTGAGTCATCTGAGTCCCGCGCGTCTTGAGCATACAGTTGCATACAATACAATGTTGACTGTCCGGATCAAGCTTGTATAATCTAATGCTATTCGCTTACAGTCTAATCTAATTATAAACCTTAGATTAAAATTATGGCAATTAAGACTTGTACTATTAAAGAAACATATTTTAAAACTCGTTAACCAATGGCCTGCCCAAATATTGTCAATACCAGTTGGAAACCCCAAGTATTTAAGCAAGTAAGTATTCAATTCTATTATGTTGCTTGACAATTCTAACACTAATGTAATTTTCGGATGGATAGTATTTCTTAAGACATTTTCTTGTCCTACAGACCAGAGCGATAGGAATAAATAAACCCATTCGTAAAGAATAAACATCATGTCAAAGTCAATCATTCATATAACACTCCTGAACATCCTCTTACACTAATGAATGACAGAGAGATCACATTGCGTTGTGTTTACGTCGAGAAGCACGGGCCGAGGCGATACGCGGCAGCTCGTAGTGGCAGCGCTCGAGCGTCGCCGCAACACAATTGATGCTACCTCTTCAAACTGATTTTTTCCACTGATCGTAAATTTGTCGAAAAAATATATGTTATGATTTAACTCAAGCTCTCAAACTTTGTCGCTTACAAAACTTTCCTGACCAAACAATAAAAATATTCCTCTATTACTCACTTTTCCATGTTTTAATAGTTAATTTAACAATTTCTTCAAATATTATTAGTTATTAAAAATACAGTAGAATAGATTTAAAATTGTTAAGCTTATCAAAATTGAGGAGTACTAACAAATATTATCTACTATAAGTGTGTCTAATCATCATATATTTGGTTTTCTGCAGCTGTGTGCAGCAGTTCCCGGGACTTACCCGCAAGAGCGGTAGGGAATTGGCTTCACTGCCCATAATGCTTGTATAAACGTAGCCCCTCTATTTATATTCTTTGCTCGCTGGGACGGCCTTTATCATCCGAGACTGTAGATTTATTTAATCTGCATACAAATTACCTTGGAAATGACAATGAGTGCCAGTATTCACTACAAGATTAAGAGAGATTGTAGTTGAATTAAGTGGTTCTGATATAGACTATAGTGATTATTATCTCAAGTCAAAACTTGTCGAGTTTTTCAAAGATATAATTCCCGCCATTTTAATTTCTTAATAATAAATTACTAAACTAATTGCAATTACTAAACACTTGTTGGCTTAGTTTATTTTAATAAGATTAAACACTGTCCTGCGGTAGTTTGCTTGTTTTCAATGCTTATCATGTATACTTTCCTTATTTGTGTTGTTCAAATTACGAAAGAGTATGTTGTTAATACTTTTGTCGTTCCAAAGTATAGCTTATTCGTTTTTATTGAATTATAACATACTAGTGGCTTGAAGGGGCCATTGCCCCTAACCTTTCTCCAATATATGCCTTATTTAATTTGTTTACTCTTTAAATGCTGAGAAAAATAAAAAATATAAAGCCGCATTTACACTATAAAACATGTTTTATAAACTTTTGTTTGTCAAACATGTTTAATACAAATTTGGTTTTATTAAACTTGAACTTGTGTTTATAAAACTTTTGTCGTACAACATTAATTTTATGCACTAACAAATTATCGAACATGTTTCAATCACAAGCCCGCCCAAAAACTAAAGTCGCCATGATTGTTTCAAGCGACGAGTGAGGACGCTTTTATTTGGGACAAAATTTGAAAAATCATTGTAAAATACAACGAGCTTGCACGCAGCACGCTGACGTGAGGGAAGTGAATTTCCACGTAAAAAACTGTTAACAATCAAAATCAGTGTAAAAGCATTGATTTTACCAAATTTTATCAAAATCTGAAAACATTGTTTTTTTATGTTCTGATGCTCCTGGTTCCATTTACCTGCAATGCTAGGAATACAATCTTGCCCATTAGAAGGTTAGGAGAAGTTTCAGTCAGGCTTGAAAATAGGCTTGAGGTGACTGTGGATGATTAAAATACACCAACAAATGAATAACAGGATTTTCTACTGTAATACCCCCATAAGACAACGTACTGTCGATATACATTTTATTTAATAACTCGATAAATATTTGTGCTAGAATGATGTGATAGCTTAAAAATTTCGCCTCACTAATATCCATCTTATTAAATGTATACATTTTAAATCCGGGGCTTTACTGACCTTTTTTGGGCCGAAAACACAACATTTGAAAGATTAATCCCTAAAAAAGGGGGTTACAGTTTTCCGATTGTTTTGCCGAACGAACATGTCCAACGGATTATAGAAAGGAATTTCCCTACCAAATTTGAAGTAAATCGGACAAAAAATGCGACCGCTAGAGTGCAAAAACTTATATATAAGGTTTGTAAAACACAAATTTCCTTTGATCTTTACCAACTCCGGTCGGGAAATCTGCAACCTGTTGTAAAACACGATTTTTGGTTGTAAAACACGCTTGTTGTACAACTTTGTTTAATATTTTTCATTGCATTCTTAAACATGTTCAAATCGATTACTATAATTGGTTGTACAAGTTTATAAAAAAGTTGTATAGTGTAAACGCGGATTAAGAAGGGTCACATGTTAGTTCGTAAACAAAGACAACCATTTATTAATGTAAACAAAGCAGACGTTTTGAAATCCGCATGCTTTTCTCATGGGGGGTATTTTACGTATTTTATCGTTTGCTGGTAACGTTTTAGAAATACTGTTATTTTTCCCGAGTCTCCGTGATCAATACCTTTAATTTGAGCCGTCTCCCATCATCCTGCGATTTGTCAAACTCCCCCAATTTTGATCTTAAAATTTCGCTTACAGAGTTATATATTAAGGTTTTTAAGTTTTAATTGTAAGAGGGCTTATGTGAATTCCCACACGCACACGGATAGTCTGTGTGGGAATAATTCCATTGTACAGACAATATTTGTAAAAAATCACTATTAAACAGGGCGAAAACCATTAATGTATTTTTCGTGTAACTCATATGGAACATTCATTAAAGTTTATGATACAATTTTAAGCATGCTTACAGTCAATTAATTATACTTCACCTTCGACTAACCAGACTAGAATTAGTTTAAAATAAAAACACTATGACATTGTAACAGATTTTTAGTATATTTAAAACTAAAATAATACATGGTTGAATAAAAATAGAATAAAAAGCACAAAGTAAAAGATTAGCTAACTAACTTTTTTAACTTTATATAAAATATAACTATTGAATACTAATATATATCCCGTTTACTTTTCATGGTCAAAATTAATACCTCTTAGTTGACTTTTTAAATCCTGAATTTACAGTTGAAAATATTTCTGAGAATTATGTATATAAAATAACAAAAGATCTAAAAAACAAGTCATCAGTTGGCTGGGATGGAATTCCAGTAGAAATATTGAAACACAATGCTCTATTTTTGGCACCTGTTGTGAGAAACATTACCAGCCTTTCCATTAGCAATGGTGTCTTCCCAGAAAAATTAAAATTTGGGAAATTTATTCCAATTTATAAAAAGGGTTCCAAATTAAATAACTATCGACCTGTTTATATCAAAAATCATTGAAAGAGTCATGTATGATAGCCTAAGTCAATATCTTGAAAAAGCTCTTTCTTCTATCAAAATCAATTTGGTTTCATAAAAAAACAAGAATACACAAACAAAACTTTCTGATTTTATAAATAGGACCCTGTCAGCCTCGGATGGATAATGGAATGCAGCTGCTATGTTCTGTGATTTATCCAAGTCATATGACTGCATCAACAATGAACTGTTATTGCAAAAATAACACGTTGCGTTATTCCAACCCCTGACACGTTGCATATCATATTAAAGAGAAGAAAGAAAATTAATTCCGCAAACTAGATCTCTCTATGTTTATTTAATCTAATGCCAGCTAAAAGTTTATTGATTTTGTTATTTAAACTGCTCAGATTTGCCTCCTTACCAAAAGCCAGATACAAAGGGGGCAAATCCAACTTCCCCTTGATTAGATCTTTGAACGAAGACCATTTAAAGTGCAAGAAATACACTTTAAAACCTTCTTTGTTTTTGCTAAGAGGTGAATGGAGTCCTTATCCTAATCATAAAATAAATAAATTATCATATTACCTATAATCATATTACCAATGTAGGTTGCGCTAGCACAAAGAATATCAAACAAATAATTTTAAATGTTGTTGTAAATTATTTCTTAGTATTTTTAGGGAGTGGTATATAAATTTGATTGGTCTAGTTTGATTTTTTTCCAAAAATCGTGAACGAAATTTAGGATTGTTCCTCTTGAACCGATGAGCAATCAAGTGACTTCAAAGTTTTCAAATTAGACATTATCTGGCAAGGTTTGTAGCGCCTAAACTAAATAGTCTTATGGACGATGTATGATAAAAGTAATCTGTATATGTAATTCTGTAAGCGAAACTTGTAGGTCAAAATTGTTGGAGTTTTGCAAATTGCAGGGTGATCGAAGATGGCTCAAATTAAAGATCTCGATCCCAGGGACTCGGGAAAAATAGCAGCATTTCTAAACAGTTATTAGAAAACGAGGAATCATGTAAACCATCCCCCATAAGAGAAGCATGGGGATTTAAAAACGTCTGCTTTATTTATATTATAACATGTTACTAAGTCCGCCTAAATGTCTATGTTACTTACGAACTGACACGTGTTCCTACTTATATTGTTTTACTTTCATTAGCATGTAAAGAGTAAACAAATCAGACGAGGCAGAATATTAGAGCAAGGTTTGGGCCATGGCCGGGACCTACGATGGCCCTTTATGCCACTTATAATATAGTAATTTACTTCTTCTATTATTTACTAGCTGGTATCCCGTCCTCCGAAGGGGGTTGTAATGTAGTTATAAAACCAACTTACATTTTACTTACCATTACCATGGTAATCACACACTATATTTAATATCATTATATCATTGTATCATTATATATTTCCCATAAGATTAAAATTGGAACTATGAACAATAATGGGGCAAAATTCGAATTACAAGAGGCAATAAAATAAGGTTATTGATTTAAAATAGCCTAAATGTAGCTATTGCCAAATTTGCTATTCCACAGAGAAGTAATATGTTACTTCTCTGCGGCTATACGGTCTAAGGTTGTCGTTAAAACAGCAAAAGCATTACTAGGACTTTAAAATTGACGGGATTTCATGAAAAAAGTCTTAAAACTAAATAAATGTATAGGCCTTTTTCTGCTTCTTCTTCGCTGTATGTTTATTTGGAACGTAAATTATTATAGAGGCCAAATGTGAAAATCTCATTTTATTTAAGATTTTAAAATGCGCCTGATAACTTTCTCATGTTTTATTGAAGTCGATTGATTGCCTCGTATTACCTCGTATATACATTTACCGTAATGGAATTTCTTGTAAGCAATTTTCTCACACATCCCTTAGTAATAACAACACGTAATAAGGTAATGATCAGAGTTATTAAACAATTGAAAAAGTTGTTCTAACCATTTACACCTCAAGAGCAAAAATTGACCCTCTTCAAATTGACACCATCCACCTGTGCAGGTGTAGTATGCAGTATGCACAAGGTAGAGTGTAGGCGAGGACGTCGCGTCGGTCAGGTCCCAGGTCTTAGTGGCACATGCCCCCTCCTTGTACAAACGGGCACCTACCTGAGTCCGGTCGGCCGAGTTTGTGACACTTCAGTGGTTTCTTTTAAGGCCATAAACTTCTCTCTCATCTTTGATACTCGAAGGTAGTTTATGGTGGTGGTGATAGCGACTGCATCTCGGCCATTTGCCTTGTCCGGAAATTTGCCTTTTCTTACTGCACTTGCTTACTATTTGCAGCCGTGATATGTAAATACAAATCGTGCTGATTACTATATAATGAAAACTATTATCATCATTGTTTAGTTATTGGAATGTTAACAAAAACTAAGAGGAAATAAAATATAATACATCGTAGTAGCAGTACATGATGCTCAAGCATAACATGAATAGCGGTTGCAGAAAATGTTGAAAATATCGGTCTCCACTATTAGTTATACAACTTCGTAAGCCCTATTGGGAAAATAAGAAAAAACTCAAACACATTTTAGAGTCAAGATTACAACTATACTGAATAGTTAAGATGTCCTGTAAATGTTATAACTAAACTAATTAGTTTTCCCTTAGACAATCAAGTTTTTATTACCGTTATTTCAAAATTTGGTTTAATTTTATATTTTTACAAACAAAAACGGTTGTTTAATCAGTTATCCCATATCGAAGTAAGTATTTCTACGCACTAACTATTGGACAGGCCAGCTTATTATACATCTAAACAGAGACAATTTAGGACCGGGGACACCGAGCTATGCTCGTTGATATTTGATTAGTTTCGTAGGTGAAACATATGTCTATAAACAATCTTAATTAATGGGTCTGGTCACTGTTTTCAAGAAATCATGTGTTGATACTTTACCTTATTTAACTGCTACTTTGACAGTTTACTGGTTAATTTATTCCCAGCTGTTATGATTCTTTTCTTTTTATTTGAAACTCCATTAGTCCAATATTACAATTTTTTTCCATTTTCAAATGAGATTTTTAACCAAATATGAATTTCCATGGGGCTGAGGTTTTTACCAATCGTACTTTTAGGTCCAAACGAATCTAATTCCAAAGTTTGATCAAATTGTTCCGCTGGATTCCGAGATAAATTTTGCAGACAGACAGACATTGCTCATATCAGAGTAAAGGATTGGCCCTCAACATATCAGTTATTTGATAGTTTTTTTGATTCTGTATTATCATGTAGAATATTTTCAAATACATTTTATTATCCTCCACATTTATTATATTTGGGTGTAGAATCTTAAAACATATAGCCAGTGCTACATTTTAGTTACACCTCGTATATCTAATTTGTTCCAAGGTTATTATTAATTTCAACAGAACATAAATCGTTATATTATTGTAGAATTTTCGTGTATAAATCGCTTATAGTAATATATTTGTTACAAATTAAAGTAAACGGTATTGTACCTAAAAATGTGATTGGTGAATCTACATTACCGATACAAATGAAGCAGATTTAGTCGGAAACTCCAACGATTTGGAGCAAATACGTTCAACTTATATTGATTTCAACAGAACATAGTCAAGGAAAATAATCAAACTGCTCGAATTTGTTGACTCTCACTGTGTGAGCAATAAGAACATGCAAATGTATGATTTATTTGGAAAGCGTTGAGTGGTCTAACCGATTCACAGACAAGCGGGCGGGAAGTATGCAGGCTCGGAAATATCCCGGGCCTCGAGTGAGTACAGAAAATTATGATGGAAGATAACAATCTTTGAACATCTGCAAGTGAGTCAGGCCAAATGTGTTTTGGCTGCCACTTGCGCGGCAAAAATTTATAATCGGGATGCGTATTCATCTTAACAATGTTGCCACTTTTAGGCTGCCGAGTCCACGGCAATTATTTATAGGAACATACTCGTGGTGTATCCTTTAAAAGCAGCAGCGTTCCATGTGGTAGAATGGCGAACTACATTTTGTTATACACCTATCAAAAATACGTTATTTGGCTGCCTCTTCAAATCTTCAGGATTTCTTCCTGCCGGCTTCCTCAGTTGATTTAACATGTGATGTGCATTTGGCGGCCGGATACGGCAGCCAAGTGCACCGGCCGGCATGTTAAATGTGGTTTTCACCATGAAAGGCAGCCAAATGCCGTATGAGATTTATATATATATATATATATATATATATATATATATATATATGTGTGTGTGTGTGTGTGTGTGTGTGTGTGTGAGTCTGTGGGTGTGATAGCTCTCGTAAAAAAGGTCCGATTTTGATGAAATTTGTTATAAACGTGTAAAGCAGCATTTATGACTTTAAGTTCGAAAACCAGACAAATCGACCCATCCAAGGTGGTTTTTTGGGGGGGTTTTGTACCTCAAAAATGAGTTTTTTGAAGTTTTTAATTGTAATATTTTGAAAAGGTCAAATTTTATTTTTCACCATTGGATTTAGCTTTAAAAAACACACAATTTTGATCATTTCTCTACGTCAGTTGGTTGCAGAGATATTGAAAGTGCTAAACACAGTACGTTGTCCAATGTTATTCTTATGGAGAATAAGAAAATTTCTATATCGTGCTTATTTATGAAGTATAATAACGAAACTTGGTATACGGCTTCATCTGCTTGTGGTCTACTATTACACGCCAAAAAAATAATTTTTTTACCGATTATTCCCGTAGCAGCAAACCCCTGCGTACTCATCCCCCATGCTATTCTTATGGGGAATAAGTCAAATGTATTGTCTCCCTTAATTATGAACATAAATTAATACAACTTGGCATTTGGCTTCACCTTTTTGAGTAATTTTTATATTTGCATAAAACCCCAAATTTGGTGTTCCTTGTTGCAGCGAACCTGCGTTATCCCCATGTTATTCTTATGGAGAAAAATCAAAATCGTATATATCGCTTATTTATGAATGTATATTGATGTAACTTGGTATGTGGCTTCACCTGGTTGAATTCTATTTATATTTTTATAAATACCAATTGTTTGTGTTCCTTGTTTCAGCAAACCTACGTACTCATCCCCAATGTTATTATTATGTAGAATAATCAAAATTGTACATATCGCTTATTTGTGAATATATTTATATGGACCTTGGTATACGGCTTTATGTGATATTAAGACATATATTATGCACTAGAAATTCGCTGAGTACGCAGGTTTGCTGCGACGGTGGTATATTACCTTAGGGAAACCGTCTTAAATTGATTGTTGAGAGTTCTGAAACACCCAGTATGTTTAGGGCTCCAAACATTCCGAATATTTGGGGCCAAACATTAAAAAGATAAAAAGATGATGTTTTTTAAACATAATTTTTTCAAACCCTCCAATTACTAGTGGTTTTATTTTTATAACTTATTTTAAGGAATAGATAAACTAAGTTTACGTAATTTCATAATAAATACATTCAAGCAATATTTTAGTATATATTTAGTTTACAGAATCAAATGTCTTCTTATTAGGTATTATAAATTATATAATCTACCGGTAACTGGTTCCGGTTGTTCTCTCTACAAAGACATCTGCCTTATTTACGCATGTACGTACAGTGTTATATGTGCTGCCTGTATCTAAATGTGTGGAGCTAGTAGTCTTTATACTAAACAGATATCGCACGAGACTTTTTATTGAGCCGTAAGTAGCTGTTATAGCTTATAGAGCTCACATCAAGAATATTTTTCATGAATCTAACAGATATATATATTTTATTAAAATAAATTGTATCAATCATCCTGAAGTGGTTTTAATGGTTTGTCGGGAATACACATACAATAACAGAATTTAGTGATTACCAAGTTCAAAGTTCGTAAAATCAGATCATTTCGGATATTACAGTGTTTGGCTTGGTTGACCATATAAGAAGTGGATACCTCACAAAGCAATTATAACGTTACAAATCAATTAGGTGCTGGCCGCAGAAAATAATTAAAGTTTACCATCCATTTTTTTTAACTGTAAATACTGTATATTGAATTGAATATTGTACTGTAAAAATACAATAAATCATTTTGATAACCATTATTCTTGCACAATAAATATTGTTGGAGGATATCCAGATTTGGTCCCTTCAAGACTCCCGGGATTTATTTCTCAAGTTGCATCACTAACCAGTGCCAGCGACAGAAAAAATTAACATTATCCTGCATAGGAAAAAATGCTGAATATAAGCAAAAACAAGTAAAATCATAGCTGATGAAGTCAAAGCAGCCAAGCAAAAACTTAAAGAAACATACTCTGAGTGGAGGTTGACTGGGTGCAACTGGATGATGGTTAAATACAATCAGCCTAGCTCAAGTGTCCAGTCTTGTGCTATGTGATCCACAGAAGTGCCTGGTTCTTGTGTTTTGATTGACTTGATTTTGATTTTCACTGATGTTCCAGTTATAGATTCACCTGGATTGTGCCTCTAAATTGCTGTGTGCTTTTGTTATGTTCTAGTTACTTTACTCACCTGAAGCCGGGATACAATTCTAGATTCCAAAACGTATTGAAACTGTTTTCGTTATTTAGTGATGACCAAATGTCAGCAATAATTTCTTAAATAACATAAACTCATCAACAAAATCAATGAACTTTAAACAAAGGGAAATTACAATCAGTTGATAAAAATCCAACAGGATTACTTACTTTGCATGCCATAAAATTAACAATCCTCAATTTGCAATGAAAAAACTGTAGGATGTTCCCCGATGACCACCAGAAAGTCCCCTAGTGTCTCCAACACACGTCCTCTCCAAAAACGTTTTGGAGGTGAAAGGGGTTGTACAAATTAATCCACGAATAATTTGTAACTCTTGTTATTACTATTTTGTCAAATGTGATATTACCTAACCTTTTTTTATCAGAATTCCAACAAACCAGTGATCTAAGAAATGCTGTAGAATTGAATACAGATGAAGGTAAGGTGTAAATGTATTGATCTCATGGACGAGTGAAGTAGCACTCGGATGCTTTATATCGATATTTCTAATGCGTTCGCCGTTCTTACTTTTAATGAAATAAGCTGCTTTAAGAACTGGGTGGAGTGCAATGAGCTGGATATCATCTTATTGACCGGATGGAAAATATCCATCAGAAGTTAGCTTCAGTTCCAAAACTGGCTTGGAAAACAATTTATCTTTAATATAAAATTAAAGAGGATGGAATTACTAGCCATATTTCATATTCAGTTTACTTTGGAGCCTATTTAGTAAATAGAACCTACAAAATAGTTGTATTACAAAGCAATGCAAAAATGTGTATTTTAAAACAATAGCCAATAGATTTATGTGAGCAATATTTTTAAGATTAACAATTCCTGCAATTCCTGCAGTTCTGCCCCTTTAAATTAATTGTAGAGTTTTATTCGTCAAAGAAAAAAATGTGGTCCAGTCCCATCAACATCATTACAATCCCATGAATCGCAAACTTAACCTTGTAACTAAACATAACCTGAGAATGTTCTAAACAAACCCTGGATATGCTGGATTACAATATTTATCAATGTTTTCAGCCTCAATTAGAGACATATATGAAACAACACGATCTACAAGAAAACCGAAGAAACCTTAAAAGTCTTACTGAAGTTTGTATTTGCGATCTTGACACAATTCCTTTCAGTTGCTGATCCTTTATTCTTGAGCCTAGATACTCTTGACCTTGATGGTCCTTGTCCTAGTTTTAGTGAATAAATTGACTGATCTCATGCCTAGAGAATGTTAATGAGATACATTTTCAGTACGTAAATAAATAAGAGAACATAATCTCATTTAACCTATTTCTGATGAGATTAAAGCTGATATATTTAACCTTTTCAAAAACAAACAAACAGCAGTGATTTTACAAATAGGTGGGACTACTTTTCAGATGCGTACAAACCTAATTTATTCATGTCTCATTTTGTGTTTTATCCCTGCAGCGACGGATTAAATGTTTAATCTAATAAGCTTGAGCATGTTTACTGTAAAGTCGAATTACTTTGAATATTATATTTATTAACAATATTGAATCGTTCGTTTTGTGTTTATATTTAGTAATAAATCGCATGGCAAATTAATATTACAATATTTGTTTAAATGTAGAGTGTATCTGGTTACAAAATCTATGTATTTAATTACAGTTTAAAATATTATTTAAATAAATCCTTGTATTCTGTACCCAATATGTGTACGCTATCCATTTTTTCTAACACCGCACTTATGTTTACTTGTTAATTTATTCACATATAATATTAATTATTGAATCTCTGCTATGTAATAACTTTAAAAAATACATGATATAGGTTTCTCTGAACTACGCCGGCATGGTTCTCAATGTTTTTACACACACTTGCTATGATGTAGCTAGTTAAAGGGGGGGGTATTAAATATATTTTAAATATACTATGAATGTTATTCTAATAGATAGAGGATGCAGATTTATTATACCAAACCTTAAAGTTAATAGCATTACAAAAACGGGTATAATACCTTGTTGTTTCCATGATGATCAGGAGGATGGATTTAAAAGAATGCGTTTAACAGTGGTTTATCGCATTGATCGGTCAAGTCCCCTAACATAACGAGGATATTACGTGTTAGTGTCTAATTGCACTGGTAACACACGTAATCATTGCTGGCAGATAATGTATGGTGGCATTGGCCACTTCATTCTGTGTTATTTTAGGCTCTACCACGAGTCTCTATACCTCTGTACAATAGTTTATTCGTCCGTTTGAATTTTTTAACACACATTTTACATCGCTTTAACATCATATTGTTTTTAATAATAACCAAATGCTTATGTATTTATTGATGGATATATTTATGTTTATAACTGTTCATCATACATTAATGGGAAATTGTCTTAGTGCGTAGGTATGCACATGTCAATATAACACAACCCGTTCCATAAGTGGATGCAAACTGTTATTTAAATATATTTATATATCAGGATTATGTTATTTTATTATTTTCTGTAAGAATATCATTAGAAGACAACGCAGGGTTTCTGCAACTTTGAACCGCAAGAAAATAGGTTATTTTGCTAGTAACAATGGATCTCAATCAGAAGAAGTAATTTAATCAAATGGCAACAACATTACATCCACAAATAAGCGAGATATAAATTTGTATTGATTAAATATAACAGTCGTTTTGGAAAACGTACTGTTCTTAATACTTCCAATGACCCTGCAACCATTTGAAGTAGACAAATGTCAAAAACAAATGTTAAAACATTCTAGTGAATTTTTTTATAGCACAAAAATAAGGTTTTCACTTATATTAACTTTAAAGACGCTAAATGTACATTTCCGATGACATTAGCATAGGAAATAATTTGAACTCGTTTCCTGGAGCTTATACGTAACTGCTAATGATTACAAATACATAAGTATTGATGATATGCTTCATGCTTCACAAAACATCAGAAACCAAAATAGCATATTTTTAACGTGTTTAGGTAAAACATAAAAACGTGATTTATTCTATATTTTATATAAACCTCTTTCCCACTGTTTGATCTCTCTAAGTTTTGATCTCATATTTCCTTCCATTTCCAAATTTAATTAAAAAAAGGAAAATGTCCAAAATGTTCTACTGTATAAATTTGCCTTATTCAAAATTGTACACATAACAATTCCAATAACTGTTATGTGTACAATTAGGATGCACTCTCGGGCACTCTCTGATTGGGCCTGATGATGACCGGTGTAACTGGTTGAAATCGATCGCCTTGTACCATCTTTTGTGTATATTTTACCGTCTTGTATGTAAGTACAGTATAAGTGTAAATATACTTATAGTGTTGTAAGACTATTTTATTTATCCTGTTTAATTCCAATAACCAAGATATATTGAAATTAGGGAAGTTAGAAAGAAAATTTACAACCATAACGAAACAGCATAATGTATATCTTCAGGGAAATTCGTAAAAATCAGAATTCCTAGCATGAACGTCTAAACAGTGTTTATGTTTGTAAATATTTTACAATCTTTATATTAATTTTAAATGTTGAATAGATTAGTTTCATTAAAATTAGTACCTTAAAATCTTAAACACACCACAGGTACTAGTGTTCCTAATGTGTAATGAAACAGTGCAACTATTTTCATTCACCATTTTCACAACGCCATCACAACGGATTAGGGACGTGTCTCCCGGCGAGTAATGATTGTTAATAAGGTAAAATGACAACATACAACAATGCCGGTAATAGTAACCAGAAGAGAAATATTATGTCAATTTGTAAGGTAATACCCTGGACTAAAACAAGATGATAAAATTAAATTTTAGTTAGTTATTTTATAAGAGCATGTCTTCAAATAACCTACAAGAGAACTGCTACTATAGTTTTATATAACAATGGAAAACAACACAAACAATAGTACCTTTTTACTGCGAAAACAATATTATAACATGAAATATAACAAATTTTTAATGATACAAGTACGTAGGGAAAATCCCTTGTTTAACTCGTCTAAGCTGCCATTACCTCGTAATATGCAGATATTTGCAACATAGATTACTATAAACTGAATAATAGAGAACGTTCTATTTTATATGTAAGTAAAAATACAATTAACTATACGTGTTAACGTCAATAACTGGATTCAGTGCGGTTTATGCGCAACATACATTCACTTGTAAAGTAACTGAGAGTTCATATCGTGATTGGTTGTATAATAACCAGGTGAGTGTGCATAGCAGGTAACGCCTTTATCAAATGGACCACCCTATTCATTACGGTATAGCGTCAACTGTATCAATTTGTCATATTGTGTAAATGACTTTGATGTTTGGCATCAATATTTCTTATTACATGTTTTATATTAACATTTATAATAAATAATCTCGATGATTCGGTAAAAATAAGCAAATGAAAATCAGGAAAGATTAATCAGGATTACAAACATCTTGTGATAATTTATTTATGGAATGTAAGTTTTTGTTAAAATTGTAGATATTATTTTTTAATATGTTTAAAATAAACTGGAAAATACTACGTGACTTCTTCAAAGGAAAGTAATAACTTCCCTTCTTGTTGTATATATTCTTCAACTAACATATTTCGGCTCCTAAAACATCAAGGTTTTGATTTCACATAGTTAGGTTAAATTATAACGATCAAATAAATAGCCATTACATGTAAAAAATATCGATCAGAGTAAAAGTAAATTAAAATTAAAGACATGTATGTATAAACTAGCTGTTACCCGCCGCTTCTCTCGCAAAAAATTAAAACACATTTAAAATATTAACCTGACCAGCACAATAGAATCGTAGTTTATGTTTTACCATATGACTTCCTTTGCAGTAACTGGCACTCATTTTAACTACAGCTGGTCATTATATAAATTATATCCTCCAATAAGATTTGCATTGGTTCTTACAGGGACGTGAGGTAGAGCCCAAAGTTGGATGTAGAAAATATCAGGTCTATATGTTAATGCGATACGTAAGCAATGTACATTCAAAATTCTAGATTAATAAGTCTAGTAGTTTTTACGTGATGGATTTTTAAATATCCACACATCCAAACTTTCACATTTATAATATTGGTAGGATAGAAATGTCAACTTTGGAAATTTAATGTAACTCTCTTATTGAGTTTTTAACAATTTGATCATCCATGTTGTATTTAAATTTGAATTTGTGTCGTTAATCTGGAAATCTTTTCATCTTGGTTGTTGTTATATTTTAGTTATTTTTTCAGTGCATTTTGGTTTATTTTGTCAAACTTAAACACAACAAATGTACTCAGTTCATTGTACTCATCGTAAATACAGTAGCAGAGAATTCGGTACCAGAATTTATGTACCAGTGACTCAAGAAGTTTCATTTACGTACTTATTGTAACTTATAGTTTGTAAATCATGTAGATCATCAACAAAATAAAATGGAGTAATTAAAAAAATTATAAAATGCAGACAAGTGCAACTCACAAAACTATAATTTATGAATAATTAAGAAGACTGGTAATCTATAGAAGGTGAAAAATATTTATTTTAAAGTTATACTTATCTTAATGTTCAAAATACTTAATGCCTATAGCTTATTAAGTATTTAAATGCATGATCAATTTTCCACTCCTAACTTCAACATTCTGGAGTTTGATTTTTGTTTCCGAATATATATTTAAAAATGTGTTAATGCTAACCAGATAACGAAAATATACGAAACTCGTGTTAAAGTTATGTTCATAATACTGATTGATAGTTAAGTAGCAACATTTGATATTAGTGGGTATATTGAACTTTGTAAGTTGTAGAGGGTAATGTAAATACTTGATATTGCATGCAGTCACGGAAGGTGGATAATATCACTATTGGCAGAACCAATCGCGGCTCAATTGTTCTATGAATATAAATCTGCAATCGATTACGCTGAAGCCTCTATTGTTTGGCGTTACCTCAAAATGTCTTCGTAAAATTGAATCGCTTTCAATATTCGGTGTAACAATTATTTTCCATACTTCTGAAAATGGAGTTTACAAAACCATAATATTTGCATTAAAGTTCCTTAACACCATTCTTTAGCTGTAACATATTTAATTATTAAAACACAGGGACTACTTACGATCATTAGATTTTTTATGTAATCGAATATTTTTGTAAAGAAAAAACTTTTTTGTTAAAAATATATATATACAAACAATACATATTATTTAGTTTAGTGACTTTATTATAAAGAATAAAATTTAAAGTTCAAAATCTACTAAAAAGGATTTGTATCATCAATGCAGCAATTTATGCACAATTGCTACAAAAAAAATATTACAATTTAGCGAATTTCCCCTACAGGGAAGAACCTATTATTGTAGGTGGCATGGTTAGACCTAGGCCCGGGACCATGATAACTTTTTGTTTTGAGGCCCCTAGGTGCCAAAAACACCATTCGTTCAAATTCATATATATGTATATATATAGGTATATATATCTATATATATATATGTGTGTGTGTGTGTGTGTGTGTGTGTGTGTGTCCGTAGGCACGATAACTTTCGTAAAAATAGTCCGAACTTGATGAAATTTGGTATAAACGTGTAAGGCAGCATCTATTTTCATGAGTTCAAGAACCAGACAGGTCGCTCTACTTTAAGGATGGTTTTTGGGGGGTTTTGTACCCCAAAAACCTTTTTTTGAACTTTTTACTTATCATTCTTTTTAAACCGAAATTTTGGTTTACACCATTAAATTCAGCTTAAAAAAATACACAATTTGGTATTTTAATCATCGCTTTACGTCAATTGGTTACCGATATATTGAGAGTGCTAACACAGGACGATGTCCAATGTTAATCTTACGGAGAATAAGTAAAATTGTATATCTTGCTTATTAATGAACATATATTAATGGAACTTGGTACGTGGCTTTATATGGTTGGGTTTTAATGCTAGTTGCATACAAAACTCATTTTTTGTGGTCCCCCATGGCAGCAAACCTGCGTACTCAGCAGCTATAATGTTATTCTTATGAAAAATAATAACATGTGATATCTTTCCTGTTATCTTGCTTGTAATATCTTATTTAATCTTGTTACAATAGTAAAGGTATCTGGCATGCAAATTCATGTGAAAATCAGAATAAGAAGAATAAGAATAAATTTATTTCCAAAAGAAGTTACAAAACAATACACAACCGTTTTATAATACATTTGGTTGACATCACCCAATGCCTATTCATGAGTGTACAATCATTTGTTTTAGAATAGAAATATCATTTTCTTTAAAAATATCATACAAGATACTAAACAATACATAATTATACGAAAACAGTTTTTATTATTTTTTATATTGAGTTCTCAGATAACAATATTTTGTACTTAAACAAGCCAAGTGAAACACAAAGAGTACTTTGTACATAGATATAAAGGCAAGTGAATATCAGGTCCTCTTTAAAGACGCTCAGTTTTTAGACAAATTGGCCCACCCGTAAAATAATAATTGATTTAAATCATGTATCGTGTATTTATTTCAACAGTGTCAGTTTGCATTTGTAATCGAAAGCTGCTTCTACACGCTATATTTTGCTGCAATCTCGTGTTACACAACAGTTCGTGTTCCGGGACAATACACTGTGATATTCTACTCTCTGAGTATTCCTCATAAAATCGTAATTTATTCAATACAATTGTAACGTGAATTCACTTATAATAAACAAAGGAGAGAAGAGTTTGATTTTTGTTTCCGAATATATATTTAAAAATGTGTTAATGCTAACCAGATAACGAAAATATACGAAACTCGTGTTAAAGTTATGTTTAATTTAGAAATAATTACACCATGTCATTATATTAGTTAAATATACATTATTTTTAGAAGTTATTAAATACGTTAACATGTTTTTGTAAAAAATAAAACATATTGCAGGATTCCAAGTAAAACATTAAAAATATATTATAATAAGCTCAAAAATATAAAATGCGTGATTTTTTTAAATAAATAGCAGAAGACATGTCTAGGGCATATAGAAAGACACAAGACTAATATAAAATTTGCTATAAATAAACAATTTATTATTAAAGATTCAAACTAAATAAAAATATGATATAACAATCTGTTTTGAAGGTTATTGATTTGCGATTCCGTTTTATAATACTATAAAAAAGATAATTTACTAAAAAGTAGAATAATGGTTATATGGATGTGAATTTGAAATCGCAAAACATATTTCAGAAATTAATCTCATCCTATGGTAATATGGTGGCAAGCGTTTTTTGTAGATCACCAAGGTTTGATTTTTATCTTCACTAGGTTACCAAGAATTAACTAAAGTTCCTTAAATGTAGTTCGTATTTATTAAAATTTCAACATAAATTGCTGTACTAATTTGACATAATATTTGATTGGGGATTTTTGACGTTATTTCTCGTTTGCTGGTCACTTTTTAGAAATACCGCTATTTTTCCCGAGTCCCTGGGCAATTTGAGCCGTCTCCCATCATCCTGCAATTTTCCAAACCCTTACAATTTTGACTTAAAACTTTCGCTTACAGAATATTATATATAAAGATTTTTCGGTTTTTTATCTTTTATTTTCTTAAAAACATTCATATTATAATTTACAAAAATGTGTTACTTTATGGGTTTAGAGCGCTTTGCCTATAATCGTATAGCATTCTCTGTATAGATAGATAGATATATGTAAACATTCAGGTTCTATGTATTTTTATATTTATAAGAAAGCCTACATACCAGTGAGTCTTACATATGCGCATGCGGGACGTGTTTGTGCCATCTTCATTTTGCTTTGGCAAGTGCTTCTAGGGATTAATAAGAGAAATAAGGTTTCAATAAACATAATTACGAAATGCATTAACGTGTACTGCCCTGTTTAAATCCTTTGTATCCTCTCAATAATACAACAATACTTGGGTTAGCATAAAGACTTATACCATCATGTAAGGAGTAAGATATATCACTTTTTATGCGAATAAAGGGGATTAACATGTACGAGAAATCATGTACGAGAACATGATTGTTATGTTTTAACCATAGACAGTCTAAATAATTGTTTTATACTTTCTATATTTATTTCAAGTATATGCTTTTTTATTTATATTACTTTAGTTTCCTAATATTAATTTTGATATTTCTAATTAATTGCATTTTCGTGATATTGCGATTTCTCTGGGTTGTACATAGAAACCGTAATGATTACGTTGAAACACTTGATGGTAGAGGATTCCGGCGTCTACAGCCATGCTTTTAAACTGTTCACGAAGGTTTCTGTAAGGGAAATGGGATCGTTGCGTGACTATGGGCAACAAATAACCAACAGGAATCGGATAACATCAGCTTAGGAAAGGTTCCATTGGAGGATTTGCTATTAGTAATATAACTTATCTGTATACTTATATCAATATTATTGATATTATTTTATATTACTAATGTTAAGATATTAAATAGGTATGTGTGTATTGTTGTTTTATTACGTAGTGTATAAATGAACTCTTGTACTGATAACTGTTTGGTTGAATCTTTACATAATATCACCAAACACCATGATAACTTAGACCGTATACTGAACGTAAAATTATTAAGAGGCTTTATATAGTCACAAATCATAAAAAATACATAAGTCAGAATAGCTCAAATAAAAATAAAAACGTATAGAATATTACAAATGTATGCATCTGAAATTCATTTAAAGAAGGCATTTTATTATTTCAGATATTTTAAATATTTTGAACGGCCAGCTCATTTATTTATCTAGAAATATACTTTTGTATACATATTGGGAAATATTCTTATTAATTTAAATATTCATGCTTTTGATCAACTGTGCTTTAATAGGATATTAATAAATTAAATACAACTAGTTAACTGCATTTGGAATTTATCAATCTGATATGTTCGAAAAAGATCTGAAACGTGCCAAAATCAAAAATATTTCCTACGACAGTGTAGGTCGTACTCTATAATCAAACATTATTATGATTTACTACATCGTGCCACATAAACCAAAATAATTCAAATATATCCTGCAAATGTTAGCAAATATTAAAATATTTCTATAAACGACACAATATAATTCTGCAATCTCGTGTGCCGCCGCGGGTAATTGCTGGTAATAATATCTCTAAAAACTAGAATTACAAATTGATAAATAAAATATTGCAATTAAACAAACTAAATTTATCAAATTAAAAACTAATGACCAAACAATTGTGTCTCTTTGTAAACTCTACATAAAGGACTTCACGACTGTCCTGTATGTGAACCACATCATTAAACTCCTTTTTTTGCCTCATTAGGAGTATAAATACCGCTTAATCTTACTGAGTGAAAACGTATTTATTTAACATGCCTTCTATTCATGCCGAATATTTTTTCACAAAAAAGATTTTTTTGTTAATTTTTATAAGAATTGTATTCAAATTGATGTACATTGAATACAACAATTTTAAATTTGATACAGCAGTAGACGATAAAGTTAGGAATGCAATACTGAGAGTATTCAAAATATTTACAATACAAGTGTTTAAACCTTTTAAAATATAGGAGTCAGCAGTAGTAAAATACCTCTGATAAATAATCAGTTAAGGGGACAAATTAATAGTTAGAAACTAAATGTCACATTAAGTCTAAGTGTTACACTGAGTTAAATCATTTTAGCTGATTGTTTGATCTTAAAAAGAAGTTGCATGCCTTTAATTTTTTATAAAGTAAACTAAATTATATATTAGGTGTTATGCTCAAGAAGGAGAACAAAGTCAGTTTTTTATAGGTGCCTTTTATTCCGACGTTTTGCATATTTTATCATTCAATTCCACTTATTACCTTTTTTTAATTTAAATTTTTGCCAAGCAAATTCGTATTATTATTTTAATCAATAAACAATTCTAATTTTTTTTCTGAATAAAGTACCACTCGGTTTTGTGTTTATCTCTATTAAAACATAATTAAATACAATTACTGCAGTAAAGTTTGCACATTATATCCTTTATCGTCCAACCAGTTTCATTACTAATAATAGTAAAACCAAATACCAATATCGAGGACAATTTATGATTGTCTTCCATTGGAGCTTTAAAACTCCAATCTTCTCAATTATACTATACTTCTTCAAATAGTATACTTCTTTTCAATTATAATAACATAGTTTAGGACTTATTCTATTCTCATGTATTATGAATATTATAAATACATTGTTAAGTTGGAAATATTTAAACCACGTTGTTATAAAACTAAATATCAAAGTATTATTATCGTTAAAAATCGTTATGCTTTTAGTGTGTGCTCTCGGCCTGAAATCATATAAAATATTTATTTACTTAGGTTGTATGGTTAAGTTAACACCTTTTAACACAAAACCTCCAAAATTTTAACTGCACAGATCATGTTGTCCATATTGTAATGTGAGGAAAATGTGATTTACATTAATAACTTTGCTTGGCGACATTTTAAGGTAATATTGTAAATTATAAAACTCCATGGATCTCTTTTTTTGACAACTGAAAAACAGTTTGAGTTTATCCCTGTCATATAATATTAATATTAGTTTGAGTAAGTTTATTTTTTTGTAGTTGGTAGTATATTACCACCCTCCCCTAGGACTACTTGCAATTGTAATCCCCTGTCCTTTCAGGCCTTCTCTAATAAAGTGTTTCTTACCAACGATGTCATGGATTATCATTGCTGTTCCTATAATGATATTACTACTTAATTCGACAATAACGTACACTTTCACGTTAGGGATGCAAACTGAGTAGGTTAATAAATTTTCATTGATTTAATCAACATACCCTTTTATAAAATTAATAAAATAACTCATCTAGTAATCAAAAAAACTTCTTTCATTAAATTATACAGGCCTGGCAATCGCAGTTACACCAGAAAGGTTCATTTAGATGGAGCAAAATAATTAATAAATTTTTGGGATGCATTCTGTGGAGATACTAATAAACTTTAACTTATAATTACAAAATCGTTTATTCTTACCTGACCAAATAAAATAACTTTCTCCCATAAATAAATATTGGAACTTTTAAGGTGACAGTGGTGAAGCAATGCAGTATCGTTGCATAAATTCTTAATTTATAAACACTTAAGAAATCATCACGAAAATTTTGACATTCCTAAAAATGGGGTTTTGTTAGTTTCAAATCTGACACAGCGTATTTTGCTTACGAATAAATTTAATTCAAAATTAGCGGTTTTTAATAATGGTGTTCTAATTCATTTTAGTTTTATGGCTTTCTACAACAAAATTTAACCTCCTGTGTTTCTTAGGTTTTAAGGAAAATATCTACCTTATAAAATTAATGTTAATAGTAATATTGACAAACCTGGAATTATCTTTAATTGAAGGTATGTTTTTGTAATAATAAATTTCACCTTTTTAAAACTGTATAAACCCATAATAAATGTATCATAAATTAAAATCTTCAAATCCAATATTGTAGTCGACTAGGGATACACTACAATCTTAGCCGCCTTTAAAGAAGGCCGCGGCGTTCGAACTGGCAACGCCGCTATCTCACAGAGCAGAGGAGTCACTGCCGGCACATAGCCCATAACCGCCAGTTGAATAACACGTCCTCTTCAACCAGTTTAGATATATTATTTGTTTTGTTGGAGAGAATAAATAGATTTGGCGTTTAGGATTATTAATAATGTGTAAAAGAACCGAAAAATAATATTAAACATATAAATTCTCAATAAACTAAACAATAAAGGCCTACATGAATAATATTTCTTTTAGGTTTTGAAGATGATTGCTTTGTAAAACCATGCTCAGAGTAACTAATCATTTTAGATGTCCCTATGAATACGTTTAGAATTACTATTATAAACAAATGCGCCTAGTAAAATGCTTGAAGTCAAAATAAACTGTAATAAATGCAACACAACATTATTTCTTTGGCAGATAAAAATACAGACAAAGTTTTAATACTTATTTGTACATACAGTTGCCCATGAGATGTATTTATATTTTTTGCTAAATTATGTACTCTTTGTCTTTAAATAAACTGTTGTATCTCCTTATTTACAATTTTGTTTATGTTGTTTTGGAAAAATAATTACGGGATGTAATAAAATAGATCTTACAACACTTAAAAATAATGTATTAACACTCAGTAAATGGTTTTAAGCGGCATTATCTATTAGTATTACTAACCTAACTAAACTAATAGAAAACATAAATTAATTGCCCGTCCTATGACTTAAGAACTTATAATAATCTAAATTCCAGCAAAAAGTAATGTATACAACTCTAAACTGAATAGGTTTATGGGTTTGTAAGTACGAGGTAATTTTAAAAAGTGATTGAAATTATTATTGCATTCTTGAATTAACTGTGCTAGGCATTATAGTTTTACTACTATGCCTACGTGTAAAACCCTACGGAAAACCCAGAAATACTGACTATAAAAATCCTTAACGTTACCCTAATTTTAAATGTGAACTCTATTAAGCTCACAAAAGGGTAAAACACATGTTGGTATAAAAATATATACATCACTTCAACGGTATTTTCTAACTTGAAGAGTAACAACTAACAATTTTAGACGCAGGTGACTCGTTTTCCCCATGCTAGTATGCGGGCGGCGAGGCGTGCGGTAATTCCTCTTGCGAGGTTGCCAATTCTACTCCACCGTGGCCTTCTTTAAATGCGGCTATGCTACAGTTCAGGTCAGTTAGAATTACACGTATTCTGATGATAATTATTGGTGTGAGGAAACTTAGAACGCTGAATCACTAAATCAACAACTTGATTTCGCCTAATGATTGGCGTTTGGCTAAGTATTAATAATAACTTAAAAAAACGAAATATACAATCTGACAACTGAACAAACAATAAACAATTATGTGTATGTGAGGATGAAATATTCAAGAAGTACTGCCAAGTATCATCAATACTATTGAATTCAGAGTACAACCCATAGAAAGTAAGTATAGTTAACTACATAACAAAATATGCATGTTAGGAAGATTTAGTTTACATCTATGTATACAAGGTGTAGGAAAAAGCCCTTAAGGACTTCGGAATATGATCACTTACATAAAAACTAAGAAAAAAGTTCCTATTAACACATGTCCTAAAATGTTCGGTTTTCTGTATATCCGTCTGTAAGTGTTTTTTACCTGACCAATTATAGCTCACGAACCACTAAACGTATAAACCTCAAACTTGGTACATGGACGACTATTAACAAAATCTATTTAGGTATGTAGTATGAAGTTTCTACTTTGTACTATTTCAAAATGGCGGCCGTTTTTATATTTTAAAGCTTAATATCTCAAAAACCGTAAGTTTTAAAAAACATCTTAAAGAAACCAAAACGTTGTGCAATTTTATTTCCTAAACAATGGTGTAAAGTTTATTAAGATCAGACTACAAATAACTGATTTATTGCAATTTGTTTAGCAATTATATCAACTTTTTGCATGTTTCTAGTTTTAAATTGGGGATTTTTAAATTACTAATTATTCCTCTTTTAAAATTTTCCTACCTAAATTTTATATTTAAACTTTTTCTCGTGTTTTTAAACTTTTTTCTTAGTTATTAAGTTTTTAAAACATTTTTAAAGTTATTTGATGAAGAATAACATCAAATACGTCAGCAGATGTAACTAACAGCTGATACTAAAATATTAACACCTGATTTCGAATAAATAAAACATTGTTGTAAATATCCATATAATAAGTTACTTTAATGAATGTTATCTCATGAAGAAAAAAATCAAGTTGCAATTACAATAACAATAACTAATATTAGTTTTAATATTTTACATACAGCAAAATTAAAATAGAATCTTAATCTAGTTTTACATTCATTTCTACACTACAGGGACTGTTCAAAATGTTGGCCATAATTCTCGATGCATGCGTCTAGGCGCCTTCTCAGTGACTGCCGCACTCTTTCAAAAATTCCTGGTGACTGACGGATTCTGTCAATGGCATTCACAATTCTTTCACGTAGTTCCTCCAATGTTTCTATAGGAGTAGAGTAAACAAGAGTCTTTAGGTGACCCCACAGGTAGAAGTCCAGGGGGTTGAGGTCGGGTGACCTGGCAGGCCATGGGACTGGGCCTCCTCGACCGATCCATTTGTTTTGGTAAGTTTCGTCCAATAGGTCTCTAACTCGAAGATCAAAATGTGCGGGTGCTCCATCAAGCATAAACCACATTTCCCTTCATGTGTCAGGTGGAATAGCTTCCAATAAGTTTGGCAGATCACCAACATGAAGTGCAAGTATCTGTCACCATTAAGTGTTGCAGGTAAAAAACAAAATATCAGATGGTCACCTAATATGCCAGCCCACATGTTTACAGATAACTGGTTTTGGTGTCGGTTCTGCGTGATTTCGTGGGGGTTTTCAATGGACCAAATATGGGTGTTGTGGAAGTTAGTGATGGCAGTTCTTGAGAATTTTGCCTCGTCAGTAAATAAAATACTGGTTACAAAATTACGATTAGGCCTGGTACATTTTCGAATAAACCACTGACACAGACAAATTCGATAGTCACACGGTAACAGAGCCTGAACTCGCTGAACGTGAAAAGGGTACAATTGTTATTCATGGAGTATGTCCCAAATTGTTCTATGATCAACATTAAACTGTAAGGCTAGCTGTCTAGTGTTTTTTCAGGATGGTTAGATATGTCTTTCGATACGGCCTCTTCGAATTCGGGCGTTCTTACCGAGCGGTACCGTCCTGAATTACCAGACATCTGGGGTTTGAAACTTCCCGTCTCACTAAGACGTTGGTGAATTGCTTGAAAGGTCGTGTGAGCAGGTAATACACGATTTGGAAACTTGTCATAATACAAACGTCTAGCTTCCATGCTATGGCAATCGGCAAGTCCATACATCAGGTGCATATCAGCCATTTCTGAGTTTGTATAGTTGTGATACTGATTACCTGCCATTGTCAAAATATCTTACGCACAAATAATAATACAACTAATACAAATTACAATAAATTTACATTAATTAAGTAAGTAATGTTTACACCTGACTAAAAGGACGATAACAACACAAAACTGAAGACTAAACTGAGTCACTAAAGTTACTTATCATGGAAATTTACAACAATGCTTTATTTATTCGAAATCAGCTGTTAATATTTGAGCATCACCTGTTCGTTACATCTGCTGACGTATTTGATGTTATTCTTCATCAAATAACTTGCAAAATGTTTTAAAAACTTAATAACTAAGAAATGAGTTTAAAAACACGAGAAAAAGCTTAAATATAAAATTTAGGTAGGGAAATTTTAAAAGAGGAATAATTAGTAATTTAAAAATCCTCAATTTAAAACCAGGAACATGCAAAAAGTTGATATAATTGCTAAACAAATTGCAATAAATCAGTTATTTGTGGTCTGATCTTAATAAACTTTACACCATTGTTTAGGAACTAAAATTGCACAACGTTTTGGTTTCTTTAAGATGTTTTTTTTAAAATTTATGGTTTTTGAGATATTAAGCTTTAAAATATAAAAACGGCCGCCATTTTGATATAGTATAAAATAGAAACTTCATACTACATATCTAAATAGGTTTTGTTAATAGTCGTCCACGTATTAAGTTTAAGTTTATACGTTTAGTGGTTCGTGAGCTATAATTGGTCAGGTAAAAAACACATACAGACGAATATACGGAAAACCGAGCATTTTAGGACATGTGTTAATAGGAACTTTTTTCTTAGTTTTTATGTAAGTGATCATATTCCGAAGTCCTTAAGGGCTTTTTCCTACACCTTGTATACATAGATGTAAACTAAATCTTCCTAACATGCATATTTTGTTATGTAGTTAACTATACTTACTTTCTATGGGTTGTACTCTGAATTCAATAGTATTGATGATACTTGGCAGTACTTCTTGAATATTTCATCCTCACATACACATAATTGTTTATTGTTTGTTCAGTTGTCAGATTGTATATTTCGTTTTTTTAAGTTATTATTAATACTTAGCCAAACGCCAATCATTAGGCGAAATCAAGTTGTTGATTTAGTGATTCAGCGTTCTAAGTTTCCTCACACCAATAATTATCATCAGAATACGTGTAATTCTAACTGACCTGAACTGTAGCATAGCCGCATTTAAAGAAGGCCACGGTGGAGTAGAATTGGCAACCTCGCAAGAGGAATTACCGCACGCCTCGCCGCCCGCATACTAGCATGGGGAAAACGAGTCACCTGCGTCTAAAATTGTTAGTTGTTACTCTTCAAGTTAGAAAATACCGTTGAAGTGATGTATATATTTTTATACCAACATGTGTTTTACCCTTTTGTGAGCTTAATAGAGTTCACATTTAAAATTAGGGTAACGTTAAGGATTTTTATAGTCAGTATTTCTGGGTTTTCCGTAGGGTTTTACACGTAGGCATAGTAGTAAAACTATAATGCCTAGCACAGTTAATTCAAGAATGCAATAATAATTTCAATCACTTTTTAAAATTACCTCGTACTTACAAACCCATAAACCTATTCAGTTTAGAGTTGTATACATTACTTTTTGCTGGAATTTAGATTATTATAAGTTCTTAAGTCATAGGACGGGCAATTAATTTATGTTTTCTATTAGTTTAGTTAGGTTAGTAATACTAATAGATAATGCCGCTTAAAACCATTTACTGAGTGTTAATACATTATTTTTAAGTGTTGTAAGATCTATTTTATTACATCCCGTAATTATTTTTCCAAAACAACATAAACAAAATTGTAAATAAGGAGATACAACAGTTTATTTAAAGACAAAGAGTACATAATTTAGCAAAAAATATAAATACATCTCATGGGCAACTGTATGTACAAATAAGTATTAAAACTTTGTCTGTATTTTTATCTGCCAAAGAAATAATGTTGTGTTGCATTTATTACAGTTTATTTTGACTTCAAGCATTTTACTAGGCGCATTTGTTTATAATAGTAATTCTAAACGTATTCATAGGGACATCTAAAATGATTAGTTACTCTGAGCATGGTTTTACAAAGCAATCATCTTCAAAACCTAAAAGAAATATTATTCATGTAGGCCTTTATTGTTTAGTTTATTGAGAATTTATATGTTTAATATTATTTTTCGGTTCTTTTACACATTATTAATAATCCTAAACGCCAAATCTATTTATTCTCTCCAACAAAACAAATAATATATCTAAACTGGTTGAAGAGGACGTGTTATTCAACTGGCGGTTATGGGCTATGTGCCGGCAGTGACTCCTCTGCTCTGTGAGATAGCGGCGTTGCCAGTTCGAACGCCGCGGCCTTCTTTAAAGGCGGCTAAGATTGTAGTGTATCCCTAGTCGACTACAATATTGGATTTGAAGATTTTAATTTATGATACATTTATTATGGGTTTATACAGTTTTAAAAAGGTGAAATTTATTATTACAAAAACATACCTTCAATTAAAGATAATTCCAGGTTTGTCAATATTACTATTAACATTAATTTTATAAGGTAGATATTTTCCTTAAAACCTAAGAAACACAGGAGGTTAAATTTTGTTGTAGAAAGCCATAAAACTAAAATGAATTAGAACACCATTATTAAAAACCGCTAATTTTGAATTAAATTTATTCGTAAGCAAAATACGCTGTGTCAGATTTGAAACTAACAAAACCCCATTTTTAGGAATGTCAAAATTTTCGTGATGATTTCTTAAGTGTTTATAAATTAAGAATTTATGCAACGATACTGCATTGCTTCACCACTGTCACCTTAAAAGTTCCAATATTTATTTATGGGAGAAAGTTATTTTATTTGGTCAGGTAAGAATAAACGATTTTGTAATTATAAGTTAAAGTTTATTAGTATCTCCACAGAATGCATCCCAAAAATTTATTAATTATTTTGCTCCATCTAAATGAACCTTTCTGGTGTAACTGCGATTGCCAGGCCTGTATAATTTAATGAAAGAAGTTTTTTTGATTACTAGATGAGTTATTTTATTAATTTTATAAAAGGGTATGTTGATTAAATCAATGAAAATTTATTAACCTACTCAGTTTGCATCCCTAACGTGAAAGTGTACGTTATTGTCGAATTAAGTAGTAATATCATTATAGGAACAGCAATGATAATCCATGACATCGTTGGTAAGAAACACTTTATTAGAGAAGGCCTGAAAGGACAGGGGATTACAATTGCAAGTAGTCCTAGGGGAGGGTGGTAATATACTACCAACTACAAAAAAATAAACTTACTCAAACTAATATTAATATTATATGACAGGGATAAACTCAAACTGTTTTTCAGTTGTCAAAAAAAGAGATCCATGGAGTTTTATAATTTACAATATTACCTTAAAATGTCGCCAAGCAAAGTTATTAATGTAAATCACATTTTCCTCACATTACAATATGGACAACATGATCTGTGCAGTTAAAATTTTGGAGGTTTTGTGTTAAAAGGTGTTAACTTAACCATACAACCTAAGTAAATAAATATTTTATATGATTTCAGGCCGAGAGCACACACTAAAAGCATAACGATTTTTAACGATAATAATACTTTGATATTTAGTTTTATAACAACGTGGTTTAAATATTTCCAACTTAACAATGTATTTATAATATTCATAATACATGAGAATAGAATAAGTCCTAAACTATGTTATTATAATTGAAAAGAAGTATACTATTTGAAGAAGTATAGTATAATTGAGAAGATTGGAGTTTTAAAGCTCCAATGGAAGACAATCATAAATTGTCCTCGATATTGGTATTTGGTTTTACTATTATTAGTAATGAAACTGGTTGGACGATAAAGGATATAATGTGCAAACTTTACTGCAGTAATTGTATTTAATTATGTTTTAATAGAGATAAACACAAAACCGAGTGGTACTTTATTCAGAAAAAAAATTAGAATTGTTTATTGATTAAAATAATAATACGAATTTGCTTGGCAAAAATTTAAATTAAAAAAAGGTAATAAGTGGAATTGAATGATAAAATATGCAAAACGTCGGAATAAAAGGCACCTATAAAAAACTGACTTTGTTCTCCTTCTTGAGCATAACACCTAATATATAATTTAGTTTACTTTATAAAAAATTAAAGGCATGCAACTTCTTTTTAAGATCAAACAATCAGCTAAAATGATTTAACTCAGTGTAACACTTAGACTTAATGTGACATTTAGTTTCTAACTATTAATTTGTCCCCTTAACTGATTATTTATCAGAGGTATTTTACTACTGCTGACTCCTATATTTTAAAAGGTTTAAACACTTGTATTGTAAATATTTTGAATACTCTCAGTATTGCATTCCTAACTTTATCGTCTACTGCTGTATCAAATTTAAAATTGTTGTATTCAATGTACATCAATTTGAATACAATTCTTATAAAAATTAACAAAAAAATCTTTTTTGTGAAAAAATATTCGGCATGAATAGAAGGCATGTTAAATAAATACGTTTTCACTCAGTAAGATTAAGCGGTATTTATACTCCTAATGAGGCAAAAAAAGGAGTTTAATGATGTGGTTCACATACAGGACAGTCGTGAAGTCCTTTATGTAGAGTTTACAAAGAGACACAATTGTTTGGTCATTAGTTTTTAATTTGATAAATTTAGTTTGTTTAATTGCAATATTTTATTTATCAATTTGTAATTCTAGTTTTTAGAGATATTATTACCAGCAATTACCCGCGGCGGCACACGAGATTGCAGAATTATATTGTGTCGTTTATAGAAATATTTTAATATTTGCTAACATTTGCAGGATATATTTGAATTATTTTGGTTTATGTGGCACGATGTAGTAAATCATAATAATGTTTGATTATAGAGTACGACCTACACTGTCGTAGGAAATATTTTTGATTTTGGCACGTTTCAGATCTTTTTCGAACATATCAGATTGATAAATTCCAAATGCAGTTAACTAGTTGTATTTAATTTATTAATATCCTATTAAAGCACAGTTGATCAAAAGCATGAATATTTAAATTAATAAGAATATTTCCCAATATGTATACAAAAGTATATTTCTAGATAAATAAATGAGCTGGCCGTTCAAAATATTTAAAATATCTGAAATAATAAAATGCCTTCTTTAAATGAATTTCAGATGCATACATTTGTAATATTCTATACGTTTTTATTTTTATTTGAGCTATTCTGACTTATGTATTTTTTATGATTTGTGACTATATAAAGCCTCTTAATAATTTTACGTTCAGTATACGGTCTAAGTTATCATGGTGTTTGGTGATATTATGTAAAGATTCAACCAAACAGTTATCAGTACAAGAGTTCATTTATACACTACGTAATAAAACAACAATACACACATACCTATTTAATATCTTAACATTAGTAATATAAAATAATATCAATAATATTGATATAAGTATACAGATAAGTTATATTACTAATAGCAAATCCTCCAATGGAACCTTTCCTAAGCTGATGTTATCCGATTCCTGTTGGTTATTTGTTGCCCATAGTCACGCAACGATCCCATTTCCCTTACAGAAACCTTCGTGAACAGTTTAAAAGCATGGCTGTAGACGCCGGAATCCTCTACCATCAAGTGTTTCAACGTAATCATTACGGTTTCTATGTACAACCCAGAGAAATCGCAATATCACGAAAATGCAATTAATTAGAAATATCAAAATTAATATTAGGAAACTAAAGTAATATAAATAAAAAAGCATATACTTGAAATAAATATAGAAAGTATAAAACAATTATTTAGACTGTCTATGGTTAAAACATAACAATCATGTTCTCGTACATGATTTCTCGTACATGTTAATCCCCTTTATTCGCATAAAAAGTGATATATCTTACTCCTTACATGATGGTATAAGTCTTTATGCTAACCCAAGTATTGTTGTATTATTGAGAGGATACAAAGGATTTAAACAGGGTAGTACACGTTAATGCATTTCGTAATTATGTTTATTGAAACCTTATTTCTCTTATTAATCCCTAGAAGCACTTGCCAAAGCAAAATGAAGATGGCACAAACACGTCCCGCATGCGCATATGTAAGACTCACTGGTATGTAGGCTTTCTTATAAATATAAAAATACATAGAACCTGAATGTTTACATATATCTATCTATCTATACAGAGAATGCTATACGATTATAGGCAAAGCGCTCTAAACCCATAAAGTAACACATTTTTGTAAATTATAATATGAATGTTTTTAAGAAAATAAAAGATAAAAACCGAAAAATCTTTATATATAATATTCTGTAAGCGAAAGTTTTAAGTCAAAATTGTAAGGGTTTGGAAAATTGCAGGATGATGGGAGACGGCTCAAATTGCCCAGGGACTCGGGAAAAATAGCGGTATTTCTAAAAAGTGACCAGCAAACGAGAAATAACGTCAAAAATCCCCAATCAAATATTATGTCAAATTAGTACAGCAATTTATGTTGAAATTTTAATAAATACGAACTACATTTAAGGAACTTTAGTTAATTCTTGGTAACCTAGTGAAGATAAAAATCAAACCTTGGTGATCTACAAAAAACGCTTGCCACCATATTACCATAGGATGAGATTAATTTCTGAAATATGTTTTGCGATTTCAAATTCACATCCATATAACCATTATTCTACTTTTTAGTAAATTATCTTTTTTATAGTATTATAAAACGGAATCGCAAATCAATAACCTTCAAAACAGATTGTTATATCATATTTTTATTTAGTTTGAATCTTTAATAATAAATTGTTTATTTATAGCAAATTTTATATTAGTCTTGTGTCTTTCTATATGCCCTAGACATGTCTTCTGCTATTTATTTAAAAAAATCACGCATTTTATATTTTTGAGCTTATTATAATATATTTTTAATGTTTTACTTGGAATCCTGCAATATGTTTTATTTTTTACAAAAACATGTTAACGTATTTAATAACTTCTAAAAATAATGTATATTTAACTAATATAATGACATGGTGTAATTATTTCTAAATTAAACATAACTTTAACACGAGTTTCGTATATTTTCGTTATCTGGTTAGCATTAACACATTTTTAAATATATATTCGGAAACAAAAATCAAACTCTTCTCTCCTTTGTTTATTATAAGTGAATTCACGTTACAATTGTATTGAATAAATTACGATTTTATGAGGAATACTCAGAGAGTAGAATATCACAGTGTATTGTCCCGGAACACGAACTGTTGTGTAACACGAGATTGCAGCAAAATATAGCGTGTAGAAGCAGCTTTCGATTACAAATGCAAACTGACACTGTTGAAATAAATACACGATACATGATTTAAATCAATTATTATTTTACGGGTGGGCCAATTTGTCTAAAAACTGAGCGTCTTTAAAGAGGACCTGATATTCACTTGCCTTTATATCTATGTACAAAGTACTCTTTGTGTTTCACTTGGCTTGTTTAAGTACAAAATATTGTTATCTGAGAACTCAATATAAAAAATAATAAAAACTGTTTTCGTATAATTATGTATTGTTTAGTATCTTGTGGTACTACAATTCTGATATAGAGTATGGGGTACAATATAAATTCCCATACTATAATTTCTTCAGTTAATATAATAAACTATGTTCTCAGATTTCTTTAGTTCTACCAGAAGAGCTGAAGTATTCAGAGAAGAAGCACTTTTGAAACAGACTTAGAAGCTGGCTGCAGTTGCACCTTTTCTACTCTCTCTAAGGAATTATACATTCCTATTATTTATATAACTAAAAATAATAAGAATTAACAGCCTATAAAATATGTGTTTTGTCGTTGTTATACCATTGTTTTTTGTAAATATCATATCTGATATTTATTCGATACATGTTCAATATAGATAATTCAAAAGGAATTGTACATGACCATACTTATTTAGTAATAATTTGTTTTAGAATTTGAACGTCGCAGCCAACAAGGGGTTTCACCTTTGTCTTAAAATTCCTATGTTGCACTTAAGTAGGACCTGTTTTTTTTTAGTTATGACTTAAGTAATGGATCAACATTAAATTAAATAATGCAATACAAACACAAATTAAGTATAACACTAAATGAGCATGATTCAGTAAATTTTATTTCGAAATATCTCTGCTAAAAGTGTAAAGAGTATATATCAATTATGATATTTACTAACATGATTTTTTAATAACAATGAATTTCTGAATTTATTAGCTGAAAGCTCGTATTACATCTAGTTAAATAATTAATGGGTATGCAATCAAATTAACAACTAGCTTATGAATTATTTTGTATCAAAATATTCTGTTTACTGTTATTATAATGCACTCTAATTGAATAAAAGGTCACATGAGAGTTATTAGAGTCTTGAATGAAACAATTAAATGTTTCAATCCAACAAATTGTTTAATAAATAACCGATGACTAGCATACGATTTAGTTTAGGCTATTTTCATGTATAAATAAGGAGTGTTCATTAAATATAACTTTAAATCTATTACGAAATTCAATAGACTAGTTCTACGACAAATTATGTTTAGCTTTATTTATCTCTTTACTTTATAACAGCTCAAAAGCACTTGAGTTTTTAGAAAAAAATCAAATCATTTTAAGAAAACTTAAGTCATTAAGGTGTTTATTTTTTTATAAAAGACACATAAACGGAGAAGGCAATTGGAATCGAGGTAGCCTATAACTTAGATTTTTGATCATTTTTCACTCCAGTTTGGAAACATTCTGTATATATCGTTAACATTTAATATTGATTATATTATTTTATATAGCAAGACATGGAAGATTTTATTTTGGAGGTAAGAAAAGTAAGGAAATAGTGTAATTTCTACGTAAAATCACCTTGATGATTTAATATCACAGTAAATTATATTTTAAATTTTATTTCCGTTTTTTCATCCTCCGACTGCATGATAAGTTGCCGTGATCTCGAGCCACTAAATGCCTACCTGCAGCGAGTTTTGCAAACCAATTCAACTTCAAACGCTAACATGTATCACGTTTGTTCAGGCTAAGTGCGCAAGCAGGCACGAGTTTAATATTCCAATTTTCTTTTACGTTTTTAAAGTATCATCTTCGGATCTTTGTGCAATTGAAATGATTATGCAATATATAACAATACAGATGAGTACTCTTACCTTTCTTTTCCCTAATTTTAAATATGTTAGAACAAAGTTATTTTATTATAAAATTAGATAAAGTACAAGACTGAAACAACATTGGTTCTTAATCTATAATATTATAAAGAAGAGGTGATTTCTGTCTGACTGTCTGTCTGTCTGATGTTCCTTGTAAACGCAAAAACTACTGAACCGACTGGGCTGAAACTTAAAAAAAAGGTAGATCTTGAACCCATGCAACACATAGGCCTATTCTCTTCCTTAAAATCCCCTTGAGCTACGCCCCGTGAAGGTCCTAAGTTTCAATATTTACATTCCAGAAGAAAGTAAGCATTCAGAAACTGTAATGCGAACAGCTGAGGACACTTCCATTTGAAAGCTTAAAGAGAAGAAGCAAGAACAGCTGTTTCAAGCTAACTTACCTTTCTAAATGTATGAAGAACGGGTACATTCTTCTAGTCATACAATATTTCTTAAATATGTATAGCAATAGCCTAAACAATATTCTAATAAAAAAAAACAACAAGTATGTTACATATATTTTGAGCCTGCATATGAAGTAATGTGATGGTTTGTTTGAATTAAAAACGATTGGTATCACTTTGAAAGTGAGCGGAGTTTGGGATGATGTTAGAGTATGATATTTATGAAAAAAGTTTATCTGATCTTTCAAGAAATATTGCTCTATCCCATACAAATTTAACCAACGCGTGTTTTGTTGAAAAAATATATGACGCCATTTGAATAACAATAATAACAGCAGAATAATAGTAATAATAACCCGAATTTATTGAAGTTTACAGGTGGAAATTCTTAGTTAATGAAATCTTGGATATAAGCCTGAGCGATTATGATAACCTGGGGAACAATGCCATATGTGGCAGGGGTGTAAAAAGTCAAACAGAGAAGTGTTTTATATTACGTCCATCCTCTTACGTACGTCTTTGTTTATTTATTGTATCTTTCCAAGCATGTAGTTAACTTTTACCAAATGGGATGAATTTTTAATGTTTACTTTGTAAAGGTTGGGTAATAAATGAAAATAAACTTTTTTTAACCTACATAATTTTTTTGCATTACTGATACATTTATAACTTTAATTGCATTTTATAAGTTAAATTATGTACTGTAATTGCTTTCTAGGTTTTTGACTATGAAACATTATGAACAATTTACTAATTTTCATAATTTAAAATATTGCAATACAATTCAACAAATTTCACTTTAAACGTTTGAACTAATAATGTTCTGGGGTGGATTAAAACTGAAACTGGGTCAGCGAATTGCAGGTGGGAATGCTTAGTTAAAGGACAATTGCGTATAATAATGATGAGCAGCTGTGTTAACACTGGGGAACAAAGTCATGTGGCAGAGGTGTAACAATTCAAACAGAGATGTGTTTGATGTTACTTCCATCCTCTTACGTACGTATTTGCTCATTTATTGTATACACTAAACATATGTTTAACACAATGTGTATATAGACAATGTTAAAGGCGGTACCACAATTCTCGCGAACACCCCCGAACCTTCGGAGTATTCGCGAGAAGTGTGGGAGCTGTTCGAACTTTTTAATACATTCAGGAACATTAGGGGCGGAATTTTCAGTGAACATTCGGGAGAATGTGCGGCCGAATGTTCAGGCCTGATCGTGATAAGTGTGGAACCACCTTTAGAAACAATTTTGAAAGGTAGACAAATGGAAAATAATAATTAATTAATTTAGACTAAAACAATCAATTGCCTGGTCGAAGTAAAAGTCTAAAAGTGTCTAGAAATACGTCTAGAAAAGTGTAATAGGTACTCCTAATTTTACAAACCTCATCATGTAAACACTCAAAAGAAATCATATATCTTCTAGGTTAAAAGATTAAGTTAATTTTTTTTGATAATAAAAAAAATCCGTCTCAGAGAACCAAATGATGTATGTTATGTATTTGTTAACATAAAGTGAAAAATAAAAACTAATTTCAATATATATTCTGAAAGAATTTTACTTAGTTTTTCCCTAAAAAAAGTACAGAAAGTACGGTATTGCACTCTTTACTATTAAAAAAAGTTATACCTTTACTTAAAATAAATCTAACTATAATAGCAATGTTGTTTCTCATAACTGTATATAAATTAATAAATCTAATACCAAAGAATAGTTTTAGTAGAAATCAAATCAATTTAGTTATGCTTATACCTATAGACCAATACAGTTAATCTGCATATACAATTGCTGTTTCTTTAAAACTTAATGACAAATTATTGTAAAAAGTATTCTAATAAATCGGTAAACTTAGCAAAAACAGGATTGTCCTGATATGGCTTATAGGTATCAAAACGCTACATCAAAGAGCGATTACGTTCTGAGAATATCGAAAAACTATTTTGTAGAGTCTAAGTTCATCCTTATTCCTAGAATCGTACAGAATTCAGTAAATTTCGAATCTGTTTTGAAATGTGTTAAATTAGTTAGTTATACACTTTAACTACTTTTAATTAAGTCCCTAAACTCAACCTATAGGTTTCCGTATTGTCAAAGATTCTCAGTAAATGGAATAAGCCAACTTAGTATATGAAGCCGCAAAGGAACATACTCTTGAGTAATCATTCTGTTATGGGATACAAAGTGACGCTAGTTGAAAAATAAAATGTTTGTTATGCAATATTTTATTTATTGATATTGTAGCCTTTTAGGGGGAATCATGGATTTGCAAGTCACAAATTAATTCTACTTTTAAGGAAAATCTATTTTATACTAACCATCGACTTGTTTTCTAGACACTTTTAGACTTTTACTTCGACCAGGCAATTGATTGTTTTAGTCTAAATTAATTAATTATTATTTTCCATTTGTCTACCTTTCAAAATTGTTTCTAAAGGTGGTTCCACACTTATCACGATCAGGCCTGAACATTCGGCCGCACATTCTCCCGAATGTTCACTGAAAATTCCGCCCCTAATGTTCCTGAATGTATTAAAAAGTTCGAACAGCTCCCACACTTCTCGCGAATACTCCGAAGGTTCGGGGGTGTTCGCGAGAATTGTGGTACCGCCTTTAACATTGTCTATATACACATTGTGTTAAACATATGTTTAGTGTATACAATAAATGAGCAAATACGTACGTAAGAGGATGGAAGTAACATCAAACACATCTCTGTTTGAATTGTTACACCTCTGCCACATGACTTTGTTCCCCAGTGTTAACACAGCTGCTCATCATTATTATACGCAATTGTCCTTTAACTAAGCATTCCCACCTGCAATTCGCTGACCCAGTTTCAGTTTTAATCCACCCCAGAACATTATTAGTTCAAACGTTTAAAGTGAAATTTGATGAATTGTATTGCAATATTTTAAATTATGAAAATTAGTAAATTGTTCATAATGTTTCATAGTCAAAAACCTAGAAAGCAATTACAGTACATAATTTAACTTATAAAATGCAATTAAAGTTATAAATGTATCAGTAATGCAAAAAAATTATGTAGGTTAAAAAAAGTTTATTTTCATTTATTACCCAACCTTTACAAAGTAAACATTAAAAATTCATCCCATTTGGTAAAAGTTAACTACATGCTTGGAAAGATACAATAAATAAACAAAGACGTACGTAAGAGGATGGACGTAATATAAAACACTTCTCTGTTTGACTTTTTACACCCCTGCCACATATGGCATTGTTCCCCAGGTTATCATAATCGCTCAGGCTTATATCCAAGATTTCATTAACTAAGAATTTCCACCTGTAAACTTCAATAAATTCGGGTTATTATTACTATTATTCTGCTGTTATTATTGTTATTCAAATGGCGTCATATATTTTTTCAACAAAACACGCGTTGGTTAAATTTGTATGGGATAGAGCAATATTTCTTGAAAGATCAGATAAACTTTTTTCATAAATATCATACTCTAACATCATCCCAAACTCCGCTCACTTTCAAAGTGATACCAATCGTTTTTAATTCAAACAAACCATCACATTACTTCATATGCAGGCTCAAAATATATGTAACATACTTGTTGTTTTTTTTTATTAGAATATTGTTTAGGCTATTGCTATACATATTTAAGAAATATTGTATGACTAGAAGAATGTACCCGTTCTTCATACATTTAGAAAGGTAAGTTAGCTTGAAACAGCTGTTCTTGCTTCTTCTCTTTAAGCTTTCAAATGGAAGTGTCCTCAGCTGTTCGCATTACAGTTTCTGAATGCTTACTTTCTTCTGGAATGTAAATATTGAAACTTAGGACCTTCACGGGGCGTAGCTCAAGGGGATTTTAAGGAAGAGAATAGGCCTATGTGTTGCATGGGTTCAAGATCTACCTTTTTGTTAAGTTTCAGCCCAGTCGGTTCAGTAGTTTTTGCGTTTACAAGGAACATCAGACAGACAGACAGTCAGACAGAAATCACCTCTTCTTTATAATATTATAGATTAAGAACCAATGTTTCTAGTCTTGTACTTTATCTAATTTTATAATAAAATAACTTTGTTCTAACATATTTAAAATTAGGGAAAAGAAAGGTAAGAGTACTCATCTGTATTGTTATATATTGCATAATCATTTCAATTGCACAAAGATCCGAAGATGATACTTTAAAAACGTAAAAGAAAATTGGAATATTAAACTCGTGCCTGCTTGCGCACTTAGCCTGAACAAACGTGATACATGTTAGCGTTTGAAGTTGAATTGGTTTGCAAAACTCGCTGCAGGTAGGCATTTAGTGGCTCGAGATCACGGCAACTTATCATGCAGTCGGAGGATGAAAAAACGGAAATAAAATTTAAAATATAATTTACTGTGATATTAAATCATCAAGGTGATTTTACGTAGAAATTACACTATTTCCTTACTTTTCTTACCTCCAAAATAAAATCTTCCATGTCTTGCTATATAAAATAATATAATCAATATTAAATGTTAACGATATATACAGAATGTTTCCAAACTGGAGTGAAAAATGATCAAAAATCTAAGTTATAGGCTACCTCGATTCCAATTGCCTTCTCCGTTTATGTGTCTTTTATAAAAAAATAAACACCTTAATGACTTAAGTTTTCTTAAAATGATTTGATTTTTTTCTAAAAACTCAAGTGCTTTTGAGCTGTTATAAAGTAAAGAGATAAATAAAGCTAAACATAATTTGTCGTAGAACTAGTCTATTGAATTTCGTAATAGATTTAAAGTTATATTTAATGAACACTCCTTATTTATACATGAAAATAGCCTAAACTAAATCGTATGCTAGTCATCGGTTATTTATTAAACAATTTGTTGGATTGAAACATTTAATTGTTTCATTCAAGACTCTAATAACTCTCATGTGACCTTTTATTCAATTAGAGTGCATTATAATAACAGTAAACAGAATATTTTGATACAAAATAATTCATAAGCTAGTTGTTAATTTGATTGCATACCCATTAATTATTTAACTAGATGTAATACGAGCTTTCAGCTAATAAATTCAGAAATTCATTGTTATTAAAAAATCATGTTAGTAAATATCATAATTGATATATACTCTTTACACTTTTAGCAGAGATATTTCGAAATAAAATTTACTGAATCATGCTCATTTAGTGTTATACTTAATTTGTGTTTGTATTGCATTATTTAATTTAATGTTGATCCATTACTTAAGTCATAACTAAAAAAAAACAGGTCCTACTTAAGTGCAACATAGGAATTTTAAGACAAAGGTGAAACCCCTTGTTGGCTGCGACGTTCAAATTCTAAAACAAATTATTACTAAATAAGTATGGTCATGTACAATTCCTTTTGAATTATCTATATTGAACATGTATCGAATAAATATCAGATATGATATTTACAAAAAACAATGGTATAACAACGACAAAACACATATTTTATAGGCTGTTAATTCTTATTATTTTTAGTTATATAAATAATAGGAATGTATAATTCCTTAGAGAGAGTAGAAAAGGTGCAACTGCAGCCAGCTTCTAAGTCTGTTTCAAAAGTGCTTCTTCTCTGAATACTTCAGCTCTTCTGGTAGAACTAAAGAAATCTGAGAACATAGTTTATTATATTAACTGAAGAAATTATAGTATGGGAATTTATATTGTACCCCATACTCTATATCAGAATTGTAGTACCACATGCATCAACAAGTTTACAGGTTTTCTAAAAAATTAAATCATGAGGGTATTACAAAGAAATGTGTTGTTAACATTCTAAATTACCATAATATTAATGTGATTAGTTGAACCAATATGTATCTACTTATTCAAACGGTGTGACTTTCACAGTATAAAATCGGATCAATCTTCTCTTGGCAATTAAATAAAGAAAACAATCATAAGCACACTCATGACAGAATGAGTTATGCTTTTAGTGTGTAGACGCATGAAAAAATATTTGGCCTCAAATCCTGTAGAAATGAAGTCTTGTTTTTCTTTCAAGCGTTAACACAGATTTTAAAATTATTTTAAGTTTGTGGTTTCAATATTGCAAAACATTTATGGTGTACCAGGCCATTGGGAACGCTCGGTCTCACTCAAGCCCTCCCGAGGCTTAGCTGGTGCTGATCCCTTGGGTCATTTGCCTTGATTGTATGGGTCAGGTAGCTACAACCCCCATTCCAGCCTCCATTGGTTGTCAGGTAACCGAAGTGATGCCTCGTGATTCATTTAAAGTATTAATGTTCGTCTTCTAGCTTACTGAAATAAAAGTTTAAAAACGTTTTTTCAAGTCGCAAGCATTATTAAATCAGAGCGTGAGGTTTAAGGAATTTTGCCACAAAAAAAGGGTTTGTACTGTTGTGCAATATGTTTTACTATCCTAATTTTGGATCACTCTCCGTTTTCTGTTTAAGTAAGTCTTGGAAGAACTAAGATTCCAAATGGTGACTAATTAAATAAAAATACATATATTTAGATTATTAATCTAATAATTTGTATAATACTTGTTTGTATCACACTGCACGAAAAGCATCTGTTTTAGGGTCTGTAATTAATCCGTAAAACCGCATATATGTGATGTTTTAAAATAGCATAACGAAAACTCACCTGTGGATTTTTTCAGTGCGCTCACCTCAAAGATTGTTATTGCTCCTTCTTACGTTATTATATAAAATGCAAGTTGATATATGTTTGTAAATAAAAGAAATGTAAATATTGTATATTTAAACTACCAAAATAATACAAATCACCAAATATTTGGCCCTAATTTTAAACTATCAAAGACTTTGTCAAAGACTTATGTGGGCAGTAAGATAAAAAAAGTTATTGTAAAAATATGTTTAAACAAGTAATACCGTCAATGTCATTTGAACCACGGATAGCTATAAAATATTCCAATATTCTGGAAAAAGCAAAAAAATAATAAAAAATTTTACGATATATTTATAACCAAACTGAAAAATACTTCCAAAGTATAATCATAATGAATGCAAAAAACAAATATTTTTATTTATTAGTTGTAGTTAAAGTTGCTGCTTATACTATGTTGTTGCTGTACGTTGTTTAGTTGAGCTAAACCAAAAAATAATTATGACTTGTTTAAAAATGTTTCTTAATATATTGCTTAAGGTTAAATATTTGGTAATACCATTTCATATTAATATTACTCAGAGCATGGGGATAGGGGTTATTGAATACAACAAATATATATTTCTAAACAATTTACTTGTTTCTTTGTTGTTTATCAGCTAGTACTTGAATCAGACAATAAATTTTAATGCATTTTGCTATATCAATATGCATCATTACATTACAATCATTATATCATTACAATCTCTCTCAGATTTGTTAAATTAAAAAAGAAACAATCCAATACACTAACCTGAGTTTAGATAATATTGCTTGTTCCCTTCTACATTGTTATTTATTATGTTTTTAAATAATAACCTCGAATAAGTAGAACTATATTATTAAACGTTTAGCAAACATCTGTTAAGTTATGGTTTACTAACTGACATTACTGTTAACAACTAAGCGTTAATAATACCCAAATGTGCTAAATATTACGTTCTTAGTATCATAGTTGATTAAACTTGTAATATAACATTTTTACTGAATTTAAATCACTAAATCAACTTTAATAATATGTATTTCATATTTCCTTCATGAATAACCACAACTTTCGTTCCTTATAGCAAGCAGAGGTTAGACAGCTGTCATCTTACCTTGACACAAGTGCTCAAATTTGTAGTTGTTGCGCAGTTTGTTATTGTATATAGTTAATAGTTGGATTTAGTTTGTAACTGAGTGGTGCCTTAACTACCGTTATAAATGTTTAAAATTTACATTACGTATAGAATACGAGGGCAGCAAAAGGTTTACTCAATAATTAACATGTTTAGTCGTGAAAAAAACACCTTTTTTAATTTGGTCTTCTAAGGAAACCCATGGTTTATGGTACGGCTTAAGAAACCGTCAATTGGAAACGACTAACATAAACAAAGTTGGAACCAATTATGAACTGTTGCGTACAAATTTAACTTACCAGGTTTTGGCTTGAGGGTTGATATAACAATCTACAATGTATTTTTTAGAATGTTAACATCCCATTTCGCCTTCTTTTAAAAAATATCCATAACAAAATATGGCATGTTCTATTTTGAAATCGTTTAAAATAATGCATTTTTAAACTAATAAAAGGTAATACGACATTGTGTGGATTAAGATATCTAGATTCACACGTGGTAGGCAGCATTTAATACGTGTTCAATGTATTTTGTTTATTCAATATTTATTCGTCAGAAACATAAAAATCGATGGAAAACGCCTTCAACCAGACCATCAACCACAAGAGCAAGGAAGAGACTCAGAAGGATATGACTGTAGATTTTAAATATTGGGAACCGGGCAACATAATCGTACTCACTCTGCCGTAATGGAGATTGCCACCTTAAAAATTAGTTTTCCGCCCTAATCCTAGAATGTCTACTACTGCTCAAAAATACGAGTATTTACGAAGGTTTAACTGATTTTAAACTTATCTCCTTCATTGGAGAGACAAATAAATATATTCTATACAGCATACGTAAAACCCAGGATCTGGACCCCGGTGGAATCATGAAGTCCTGAATTATTAAACCAGATGAGTTAAATATATGATCAATATGGACTCCATCTGTTCCAACGTTCACTGTCATACTGTATGCCATCAGGCATGTAAGGCAACAATTTTAAGTACCCTATCTAAACTAAAACCACAAATGTTTTGATTTAAAATGACAGTTATGCTTTGGAGGAGGGTTGCATTAGATAACACTTATTTTTATTTGATAGTATAATCAATTATAATTTAGGTATCTTGTTGCTCTTCTTATTGATGTAAAATTTAATTTACAACTCAATTTTTATTTGCTACTTATACAAAGGCATTTCAGTTTTATTTAACCATCTTTAAAGTTCGGATCACCTAAGTTTAAAAATACAATTTTGGTAAAGAAAACCACATCAGGTAATATAAATTTTCGTTAAATTAAATATAACTGGTAAATATTTCAAACAAAAATTTAAGGAATGTAGTTAAGCATTTTTAGTAATTTGATGTATGTAACAAAGTGTGGTTTTAGATAAGTGGCCAGTTTTGAATAGGTCCAGTATCATTCAGCACTGCTAAATTTGTGAATTTCCTTGAAATAATGTTTCAAAAGCATCAAGTTGATCTGGATTTCTAACTTCCTTTACTAGTTTCCAATTATTATACTAAGTGATCTTTATCAATGACATATTTAGCAGATTTACCTATATTCTTAAATCTTGGACTTGGTGTTTATATTGATTTTCTAGTTTGCCCTATGTAAACGTGTTCTTAATGATTTCAGTTTAGTTGATATTTCCCATGTTTATATTAATCCAAATTTTGTCTTTGCGATTGCCAAGTAAAAATTTTAATTTATTGTTGGTAAAATATATTATCATTAATTAACTATTTATTTCGTTACTCTTTTTTACTCCGTCATCTATTGTGCAGTAATTTTTACTGCTTTCTTCACTTTTAGTCTCTAATAGTGACATCAAAGTTGTCTTAATTTCCTTGGTCTTTATTTTTAATATATTATGTATGCTATTTGGTTGGTATCTATTAAAAATAGCAATCTATTTCACTTTATTTAACTGTTCGTTGTACGATTATTCAGATAAGGGGATATTTCACAGTCTATAAATATTCTTTTAAAAGAAGCTCCCTTCCCATACAGCACACCAAGTCTAAAACACGTTTAAAACAGCTAAAAATTATACGACTAATTATTAACCACATAAATGACGTTTTCGAGACGTGCCTGGTTATATGTCTTCGCTAGCCACGTTTAGGAGATGACAAGACTTAAACCATTTTAGACGAGTTCATATTAACCTTATAGAAGATGTTTTCAAGACATGCTCCATTGGGATTGTTAAATTTAAGTTCAAAAATTAAATTTAACGTCTTAGTTTTTTCATTCACTACAAAAATGCACTATTTTAATCCAGATTTCAAATCTCACTTCATCTTCTTTATTTTAATTTTACAAGGGAAGTCTTCAAAACATCTCTAAAGGGTTTATTGTTTACCTCAGTAATTCGTGTTAAAGACGTCTAAAATGCATAACCGATTTTGAAATAAAACGTCTGTGGCCGATTTAAGATGGACTTGGACAAATATACTGTCAATATGGGGTTAAAGTCTTAAAATGAAATCAAATTAGATTTGTATTAATTCTAAGTTTCAAAAATTGTTCACTAAAGTCCAGAATTAATTTAAGTTTTTGTTTTATTTGCATTAATACTTATATTTACTGATAAATAAAACTTAAATCACTCATTATCACCTACTAAAACGTCCCAAAGGTAAGTAATACAAAAAAGCTAGTGGTTTAATTTTAATTGATGAGTAATTAATTCAAAGTATTAATTGTCGATTATAAGATTAATAAAACACGTCCACAAAATGTTATCGAATCCAATGTAGGTGACGGATTATAGATGTCAAGATTGCGTCTTAAGGCGGTCCCACACTTCTCGCTGAACAGGCCCAAACATTCAGCCTATACACAAAAGAATGCTCTACGTCAATCACTATGTATTTGTATATTAAATTCAGACGTCTATTCTGTTGAATTTAAAATGTATAAAACACGTCTACAAAATGTTAACGAACCTAATGTCGATGACGGATTTTAGATGTCAAGATTGCGTCTTAGATACACATAACATGCTCAATGTCAATCATTGTATTTACTGTATTTTTATAATTTTTTAAAATAAACTTTGAGAAGGTTACCCGACTTCACTTATTCGACGTAGGGACTAAAAAAGTAAATATTCTTTTACTGTCTACATTGTTTATATTTTTCGTCATTGATTAGAGATGTCAAGCTAGTAACATTTGTTGACATACATAAAAGGTTGACACTGCTACATCAAATGCATTACATTTACCAAATGTATGTATTTGTTTTTAGAGCCACATTGAACAAACTATTGTAAATAAATCGTAGAACTGTCGAAGATATTAACATTCATGGGTCATTCTATAGCGATAACAATTTTAAGAGGTGACCAGTGAGAATCATACATCTGATTGTAAGTGTACGTATGCCTTCAAGCGTCTCAGATAGATGCAGCGTCCAGCGTCAAGCGTCCAGACCTGCAAATATTTGGAAAAGCATTCCTTTTAAAATGACTTTTAAATAATGTTAATGTGTGTGTTAATGTTATTTAAGAATTCATTGCGGGCATTTTTCTATAATTTCTTAAATAACATCAACTCCCCATCACTAACAACGATTTAAACAAATAAATGAAGTTAGTGTTTACGAAATACAATGACCTTGGTTTATCAGCTGTGTAAAACAATGTTAAAAATGATCAAAACTGTTGATTAAATTTGAATAAAAGCCATTAAAATTTATAATAAACATTGATTTAAGGTCTATAGATAAGGCAGTGGCAGACGCTGCTTATTTCTGCTTACTTCTATCAGACCTCAGTCCGGCCATCCCGCCTCACTCACAAATAAGTCGCTCAGTGTCTTTCAATTGCTTGTGAAGTCCTTTCCTGTTCTTCAATTGATTTAAGTTACATTACGAAGTCTAGGAATGTTGTGGCCGACAATCTTAAATCTGGATATAAGCAGACCTGGGCAGAGAATGCCGCTGCTCTCTCTATAAGCCCCAGGGCCGGATTTAAGCTTAGGCTACATAGGCACGCACCTAGAGGCCCGCACCACAAAAAGGCCATCAACTTTGACCTGGACGGCAAAATGGGCCAAGGCCACTGGTTGAGCTTAGGAGCGAGGCCCACAGCTCCTAAATCCGGCCATGAAGCCTTGTTACAAATAATTTACTTCATTAAATTTTACTTCAATGCTTTACTTTGATTCCTATGAGCATAGACTAAGTACATCCATTCTTATTCGTTGTCAACAACTCTTGAATTTTATTATTTAATTATAAATAAAGTTTGGTTTTATCATATATTAAACATACTCCTTACCTCTTTTAAGGAGTATGTTTAATCTATGGTTTTAGTAATCGAAATACAAATATATTCCTCTATATTATTGTTGAAAAGAATTTTTTTTTTTCATAAATTGGTTTATTGTTAAACTTTGATAAACGCCTAGTGCGCCATATCAATTATTTTGTTGTTTAGCCATTAATTAATTATTCTTTTGAATGTTAATAATATTTGTTAACAATAAAACACCTAAGATTTCAGCAAGTAATCATTATTGTTACGGTTTTACTCTTTGACTTCTCAAGTTGTGCCCAACATTTTCGGCACTCTATGCCAAATCACAAATGAAATGTCAAGTCAAATTTGAACAACAAATAACAAAGAAAAGAAGTTAACGGATCAACTTAACTGTCTAACCGACTGCCATTACCTAGCTTCGTAAATTATGTCAAAGTAAATTAAATTATCTCGTAAATTTAATACAAAGTGTAATATAAATAGACTGTGATTAATTAGTGTTGTAACTACAAGTTACTTGTTAGAAGATGTCAAGCTTCCCACCGAGACAATTGCTAAATGAAGGTGAGTACCTCTGGATACTTTTTAACTGGTAAGCTTATTTTTTGCGAAGTTTTTTCTTTGTGAGTAAAAAGTAAATATATAAACTGATTATTTAAATCACTAAGCCAACAATGAAAACTTTTCTTCAAGCTAACCCTTCCTCATAGTTGGCCCACCTATATAGGTAGGTAGTGATTCTTCAAGACATAGTTTAACTGATCATGGGGTTTCGCATAGGTTAAATAAATGCAGTGTATTAATAGGGCCTAATGTTAACCCCTAAAAGGGTTGGTATTCATGGTACTTACATATTATCTGGAGTATCTACAATTTGTACAATGTGCTGCGGTGGATAGGTTAGGTTAGTGTACTTGTATTGCTTGAGTTTCGCTTGTCCCATTCCCATAAATAAAACTTAGGTCGCCAAACTCCCTCCTCTTTGGTTGGTCAGTGTCAGGCAGCAATGAACTCAGTTGTCTCGTCTTTCACACCAATCATTCCGTCTTGCTTGATTTATTGCTTTAAATGCCCTTGTTGATTGGGGCCTAATAAGTTTTTAGAGTGCAACTGGTATGATGCATCCACCAACTTACTTGGAAGCGACATACCGGTATCGATAAATTATTCTATAGCCTAATCAATAACAGTATTTCGAAGATCAACTGTCAATTTCTCTTACAATTAACTTATGGATAGTTGCACCGTTATTAGGTAGGCCTACGGGTACAGTTTCATAAGCGGCCACCAACTAATCAGATGCTATATATCGATATTAAACATTCGATATATAGAATCTCATTTTAAATTGATCTTTAACCTAAATAACACAAACACCCAAACATTCGAGTCCTCATGGCGTATGTTGAAACGGTCTCTGAAAACTGGGATTAAGAACAATGATGTCAGTTACACATACATTTTAATGAAACATTTATCAAGTAACAAGCAAATGAAATGAAATAATATTTTAAAATGCAACAAATAGGCTAGGCTATAAAGAAACGCATAACCAAGCAAAAACTTAGGTATATTTTCTTAGGCCTAACTTATATTAACTTAGTTTATTCCATTGTGGAATTAGTTTATTCAATCCATGTAAGCAGCCCATAAAGTTTACAAACCCTCGTAAAGATAATTTAAGTTTTAGCTGAGTATACGTTTCTTTATTATTCATTCATTTGTTTAATTGTAGTTTTCATTCGTTTTTTATTTGTTAAATGTTTCATTAAAATATATTTGTAACTGGCATTGCATATTATTATTGACGATTCACAAGTTGTTGATTTTAGATTAGGTACTGTATAACATTAATATAAATACAGAGTAAAATAATTTTCTATATGTACTGTTAAAATGCAATTCAAAATATCTAGTGTTCCGATTCGATATATCAAATGTTTAAGAGACTGATATATTAATATTGGTGGCCACTTATGAAACTGTACCCAGGCCTACTGTACCTAACTTAATAAATTGCAATGTTGCTTCGTTTAGGTACGGTACTGTAACTTAATAGTATGCAAGGTGTAGAATTCGGTACAAATTTATTTAAAAAATCTAAAAAATAGGCTAAAGGTAACTTAATAACATTATTAAACAGAACTTAAGTTACTGGTTAATATCAAAATATTTGTTTTACGTATTTAAACACTTCTTATTATGTTGAAAATAATTATAAAATGAATTTATATTACCGTGGGTGGTTTTTACCAAGAAAACCATTATGACTGTGCCATTCAAATGAATACTTTTAACCATTACACTTCAATACAATAACTGAATTTGGTTTCTGTTGACAAAAGTACTGTAACACTAACGTTACTAAGCCAAATAGATGCGAAAAGTCAGTCCAGAGCATACTCTAACCAGACGCCAAGCACTGTGCCCCGAGATGTACCAAGGCCTACATTAAAAGTTGTACCTTTTCATCAGCCATAACATATACAAATAGATACTCTTAAAAATCAATTTATAGGCCAGTGCTAAGTTCCTGTACAAGTAAACAGTTGAAAGGCCTATTTTGGTTGTCAAATATAGAAGTCATTGGAGTAACCAGTACGTGGTTATTATGCTTTCATTTCAATTACAGATATAGTTAGTACTGTATAGTACAAGTAGTATAGTACAACTTTACTAGTTAGTAGTTTAACTAGGCCCTATTACTAACTTAGGGCTATTAGTTATTTTTTAAACTATATGGTGGCTTCGATGGGATATTTTCAATAGGTATTTTAAGGTTAGCAATTTATTTTTGTATCCCCATGTATTAGTGTTTACTTGGTTTAGGTACCGGTACCTACCTACTTATTTAGTCTCCATTATATACAATTAGTTATGTGGGCTGGGTAGGTGCCTACCCATCGGGTAGGTAATATAAAAATGGGTATTTACCCAGGTACTTACCCCAATCCCTGGGTAAAATGTGGGTATTTATGATTTGTATAACATTTAGGGGATTTTTACTTGGTTTATTGGAATTCCCTTGATTCAATGATTACAAAATGATCATAATAATGTTTTTGAAGAGTATAATATGGTCACCACAAGCATTTAAATTCTGAACAAGATCGAGATAAATACCAGGACTGGGTATTTACTACTCTGATGGTGTTTTGGAGTGTTTAATAAATTAAAAATGTGGTATGAAAAGAATTGAAATTCAATTGAATTGTGATTTTGTTCTGTATTTGTCCAAACATAAAATTAGGCCCTCCATATTTTTAAATTTTTAAAGAATGTCTCATATTTAACCAGTTACTTCATAGTTTGGCGGTGGTGTGGGTTTTTACGCTTGACAGGGCTTTTTATAAAAGTTGCCATTTTATTATTTATTTATTGATAAAATTATAAATATACGTACCCTAGTAAATAAAATTTCCCCAAATGTTATACATTAATAGCAAGGGTAGTAAGAGTAGATGTGAATTACTTTGGCGATTTTACGTAAAATATCATAAATACCCAATATACCCGGGTATTTATGAATTTTGGGTATTTACCCCGAGTTTTAAATTCTCGGGTATTTTACATCACTATGTACGAGGTATGTTTTTAAAGTAATTACTGTTTTTCAATCCTGCCGTTGTAGTGCTGCGTTTGGCATTTATGAATGCTGCGCTGTGTACCTGCCTCTAATGGCAAGCCTAGGACTACACTACGGAAAAAAAATTACCAGATTTTCATCCGTTTGTGAGCATTCAAAATGGCGCCGCCGATTGAGGTCCCCGCCAACTATGAAGTCGCCCTGCGATTCAATTTCTAAGTGTTAACGGTGTGAAAGATGCTGGAATTCATCGGCAGATTAGTGAAGTGTATTGAAAAACAAAATCACTAGCACGAAAATGGGTTAGAACATTTGAAGATGGCCACATGAATGTTCATGACATGGAACGAAGTGGGTGACCCTCTGTCATTTGCTTAAAATTGATCAAAACGTGAGAGAAAACAGACGGTTTACGATTTTATCGCTATCTTATGAGTTTTATTTAGCGTTCAGAAGTGTCTTGTAATTGTGTTACCGAACGCCTAGTTTATAGAAAGTTGTGCTCACACTTCAAAAATGTTGACTGATGTGCACAGAACCAAACGTTTGAGGAGTGCGTTCACTTCTCTTGAGCGGTACAAGGAGGAAGGTGATGGATTTTTAAGCCAATTTGTCACAGGTTTCGAATCACTTCTTGACGCTTGAGGTGTCAGACACTTTGCTATAGACTTCCCTAATCTCCTGATGAATTTCAGCCGCTTTCATACCGTTAGCAGTTGACTTATAAATAAAATTGCGGCACGACATCACAATCTGCGGGGACCTCAATCAGTGGCACCATTTTGAATGCTCACAAACAGATGAAAATCCAGTTGATTTTTAACTGTAGTGGCGTCCTAGTCTTGCCAATAGATGCAGGTACACAGCGCAGCATGCAGGAGTGCCAGTTTAAACGACGGAATTCAAAAATGGTACTTACGTTAAAAACATGCCTCGTATTTAAATGTTTACAGGTTTTTTTTGTATTGTGATTTTTGAGTTTCTTTATCCCCACATTAGTATTTTACTGTCAGTGCACTAGGCAGTTCTAAGTACTCAGTATAAAGAGTACCGTACTTGTATACACTTAAAGAGTACATTTATGTACTTAACTGCAGTACCTATCATTGGATTTAAATTAATTACTAAGCTTTCATTATAATTTGTTTAAGTACCTAATTTTTAAATGACTAGACTATTTTAACTGATTAGGCCCTAATTTTTTTCATGTTGCTGCCAACCAAGATTGAAAAGAGACAGCCTGCTCTGCAGAATGGGAGCCCAACACCTAACCAGACTTCAGACCTATGGGAGATGGACACTCGTAGCTCACAGCTCATCAAAGATTAGAAGGTAAAATTAAAATAATACTTTGGCCTAGGTCAGGACATTAATCTTTTAGACATTTTTTTGTTCAGCCTCTTGCTAATAAGACTTGGCATATTGCAATCCTAATCAAATCATAACTTAAATAAAATTAAAAAGTGGATTTATCTTTAAACTATGTATATCTAGCATTGACAAGCGTCAGGTTTTGTTACCGAGTCAGTGCCAAGCTAAGGAAGTAATAATTATAATGATTTCCTTGCACCTCGGATTATCCGGACCTGAATCGTCCGGATCACGGATTAACCAGACAAGGTTTTCCGAGATAAAGAAACTGAAAATTACAGTCAAAATGTGATTTTCCCGGCCGATTTTAAAAATCCATATAACAAAAAATTTAACTTCCAACTTAAGAGACTAAGCCTCCCGCATACGTGTAACATATTCCCATTATGTAAGCTTTAAACCAATTCACTGAATGGGCGTGGCAAGCCATTTACCAACAGAGTAACAGTTACATGCATAGGTGTCGTCGATCCGCTGGATTTAGCCCAAGCTGCACAGTAAAAACCAGCTGCATCCCGTATACGTGACCCTGGTCTATTGTAAGGTTTTTTTAACATTGTGTCACGTGTATGTGGGACAGTCGGTAGCCAACGTTTTAATAAAAAACATCGCTTACAATAAAAATGTAAATTTACAGGGAGCATTAATTTGACATATGAATCAAGTTTTTTCGTGATAAATAAATGAGAAATTGCTCATTCTGTTTAACATTGGTTTTTATGAAGCGTAAATCCAATACTGCCACCGTTTCCAACTTAAACCTACTTAGGCTTAGAATATCTTACACTCACAAATTATAGGCTTAAACTTTATTAACCATCATTATTGTCATTATAGTATAACCGTTAGTAGGCACTGTCATCGAGAATGGTATATCCATATTCTACCTGTGTAGGAATAACTATAATTTATTTGGCAGCTCTAGAAATCAATTAGAATGATTTTGAATTGCCTGATTAGGTGAGTAAATAGAGTAAATCAAATTCGATTTTTAAATGTCCTTTTAATAATTTATGATAAACTATTAGAATGTACCCGTTCTTCGCTCAGGTTAGAAAGGTTGAGAGCTTGAAACAGCTGTTCTTGCTTCTGCTCTTTAAGCTGCCAAATGGAAGTATCCACAGCTGTTCGCATTACAGTTTCTGAATGTTTACTTTCTTCTGAGATGTAAACATTGAAACTTAGGACGTTCACGGGGCGTAGCCTGAGGGGATTTTAAGGAAGTGAATAGGCCTGTGTGTTGCACAGGTTCAAGATTACTACCTTTGTGTAAAGTTTCAGCCCAGTCAGTTCAGTAGTTTTTGTGTTTACCCGAAACAGCAGACAGACAGACATACAGAAACCACCTTTTTTATAATATTTTAGATAAATCGTTACACATTTTAAATGATGGTATATAAAAAGATTTTACTTTAATTTGGTTTAAACTCAGACTAATAGTATAAAAACTATTTTATTTAGTATAAAAACTCACTAATAGTCAAAAGAATTCCATTTTTGATTGAAATAGAAGGAGCTAGAAAATACCCCCGTCGCAGTAAACCTGCGTACTAAGCAAATTTCCAATGCATACATAAATGTCTTGATACTACATAACGCCACTTACCATGTTTCATAAAAATATACTCACAAATCAGCGATACATGCAGTTTAAATTATTCTCCATAAGAATATCATGGGGGCTGGGTACGCAGGTTTGCTGCTACGGGAACTTTTGGCAACAAATTTGTTTTAGCAAATATCAATAGACCACAACCAGATTAAGCCATACTGTACCAAGTTTCGTCAGTGTACGTTCATAATTAAGGGAGATATAACAATTTTAGCGAATTTCCCCTATAGGGAAGAAGCTATTACCGTAGTCGGCATGGTAAGACCTAGGCCCGGGACCATGATAACTTTTCGTTTTGAGGTCCCCAGACCCCAAAAACACCATTTGTTCGAAACTGTATATATATATATATATATATATGTGTCCGTGGGTGCGATAACTCTCTTAAAAAAGGTACGATTTTAATGAAATTTACTATAAACGTGTAAAGGAACATTTATGACTTTAAGTTCGAAAACCAGCCATATAGCTTTACCTTAAGGGGTATTTTTCGGGGGTTTTGTACCCAAAAAATGTTTTTTTTTACTTTTTTACATATAATTTTTGAAATAGTCAAATTTTAGTTTTCACCATTGGATTCAGCTTAGAAAAACACACAATTTGGTATTTTGATCATTTCTCTACGTCAATTGGTTACCGAGATATTGAAAGTACTAAACACAGTACGTTGTCAAATGTTATTCTTATGGAGGAAAAGAAAGTTTGTATATCTCGCTTAATTGTGAACGTATACTGACGAAACTTGGTATACAGCTTTATCTCGTTGTGTTCTATTAATATTTGCTAAAAAAAAGTTTTTGCTAAAGGCTCCCGTAGCAGCAAACCTGCGTACTCATTCCCAATGTTATTCTTATGGAGAATAATTAAAATTTGAGGTATCGCTTATTTGTGAATATATTTTTATGAATCTTGGTATGCGGCTTTATGTGGTATTGAGACATATATTTTGCATTGGAAATTCGCTGAGTACGCAGGTTTGCTGCGACGGGGGTATTATTATTCTTTATAAGACTAGACAACGTACTGTGTTAAGCACTTTCAGTATCTCGGTAACAAATTGACGTAGAGCAATGATCAAAACACCAAAGTGTGTGTGTTTTTAAGCTTAATCCAATGGTGCAAACTAAAATTTGACTACTTAACAAAATATATGTAAACAATTAAAAAAAAAACATTTTTGGGGTACAAAACCCCCCCAAAATTCCCCTTGGGATAGTGTAATCGGCTGGTTTTCGAACTAGTCATAAATGTTGTTTTACACGTTTATACCAAATTTCATCAAAGTCGGACCCAAAAGTCGGACTTTTTACGAGAGTTATCGCACCCACGGACACATTTATATATATACAGTTTTAAACGAATGGTGTTTTTGGCATCTGGGCATCTCAAAACGAAAAGTAATCATGATCCCGGGCCTAGGTCTTACCATGCCGACTACGGTAATAGCTTCTTCCCTACAGGATAAATTCGCTAAAAACTTATACTTGCATGCATTTTGTACATAATATTTATTTTTGTAACTATATTTCCCTACATTTGTTACATACCTTATGTGTTTGTTATAGATTTTGGTGGACATCAACTTCTAGAATGCGCCAGCCATTACAAGCCATCACAGACACCATCATAATTTAAAGTTTGTTACAATTTTAATAATATTAATTTTTTACTTAAATATACAAAAGTAGACATGCATTTTGTATTTTATTTAACCAAAACAGTCATGGTTCTAATATTTTATTAGGAGTAAAAAATTACGAAGCATGTAAAATAATTATTGTTTATTTGTTTTAAACATTTACAAATAATTGAACAAAAGTAAGGCCTAATTTTTGTGGATAAAAATAATCAATAACAATTTTGTTATGGCTTCGTATAGTAAAATATGTTTCCTGTAACTTTAGTAACTTATTAGTAAATTTTGACTATTATTTGTGTTGTTATAAATGATAATTTTGTTTTTTCTTTATGATTTAAAGTTCAAAGAAAATGTGTTTTTTCAAATTCTGTTACAAAATATTCAACCGATTTTCAATTTAGTACAATATTTTATTTGATGACGTAGACTTCTTAAGAATATCTCAAAGTGGTCACGTTTTATACATCATAGACATTTATTAAACATCTTTAGGTATTCTTTACATGAGTATACAGTGTTTGTAGGCCTCTTAAGAATGTCTGAAAGTGGTCACAGTTTATATATTTTAGACATATTAAACATCTTCTAGAATTCTTTAAAAATAATTAATTTAAACGTCTTATAAGAGACTTCCTTAGACATCTTGGAGACATAATTTCAGTGGAGATTTTACGTTGTTTATTAAAATCGATGGTATTGGGAGGTTTAGAAATAGCATAAAAAAATACCTTGAGTTATTAAAATAGCTTGAAGATGGATAAAATGTATCTTAGAACCATCTTCTTAGACCTATTTTAAACGTCTTCTAGCGGAGGGAAGTGTACGAAACTTTTAGTATAATTTACGTATAATTGACGTAAAACCTGGTCTCGTGAGACGTCTTAAAAAAGTATAAGCATGCTCATTGTGACCTTTTTTAAACATCTTCAAGAGGAGAGTGTGCTATATGGGTTTTGTTTTTATATAATTTTTATCAAATTTTGAATGAATTAATTAATAATATTTGATAAAATTTAGTTGAAAAATTTAACAAACACGGTTAAATTTGTTCTAGATTCTTTAACATCAGACCCTCTACGTGGATACCACATTATATTATTTATTATAGAGCACAACAATATCAACGAAATGTAAGTGTGTGAAAACTATTGCTCAAATACATGTTGTTTGAATTCTCGGATACGTAATCATACGCAGAAAACCATGTTGATGACTGGATGTGAGCTAATTAAATTACGGTCTAGACGAAAACATGCACAGTTTTTATTTCAACCAACTTAGATGCTTACATTTGCTAAGTGGAGTGTGCGTGTGTTCGCTCCCTTGAAATGGTAATTTTGGCGTAGTGTTACGTGACAGACGCTGTCTCTGCTAGACCTGTATACCCTGTGGATTTAGGCACCAAGTTGCTTTATGACACTCATAAAACTCATAATACAGTTTGCTTATTTATGTGTGATACAATCATTCACTTAAATTTTACTTGGTTTAAACCAATGTCTAAAAGGGTATAGAAGGACGAAATAGTTTTGTGATTATTCAGCGAATTTTTTCACAAGGAGTCCATCAAACGTCCTGGTAGATGTAAGAAACAAAAATTGAGATAGACATATTCTAGATTTGGTAACGTTTTACATATAATCATCAAGTTTGCGCTATGTTTTACCTACTGTATGAAAAACAGATTATGGATTGTTATACTTTAATTTAGAAAGCTTTTAAACGTTGATTTATAAAATAAAGCAATTGTTTTATTTTTTTATTTAAATTTTTATTTTTATTATGTATTTATTTTTATTTTGTCTATTCCATAAGGAAAAATACGTAATATGCAAATCAAAAAGTTGTTTAATTTAGATTGACGGTAATCGTAACAATTGGTGATGGTAATCTACTAAAATCTATTATAAGTAGATTTTGGTAAAGTTTTTATTCCTATAACACAAAGACACCTTGTTATGAAAGTTAAAATGTATTGCAAAATCCTGTTAATGGTTTCAAGTAACAGTATATATGTACCGTGTAAGAAACCGCTAACTCTTTAAAATTATATAAATAATTCCACCTTTCTGTGTTAGTACACTTAATTAATAATTACACGGATAAACAATTACGTCCCGTTACGTGAATTCACACTTATAATTAGTCGAACAATATATACGTTCCCGATCTTGTAAAAAAGCCAATTAGTTTTGATTTTATCAAGCATTTTTTTATATAAATTAAAAGTAGTGGGTAAACAGCAAAGAGGCATCACTTCCGGCGCTTTTTCCCCATGTTATTCTTATGGGGAGCCGTTTTTGCACCGACGCCAGCTCCCGCCTATAGAGCTCCCGCGCGTTGGCCTGTACTAATGTCCAACCCTTGCCTATATTAAATATATTGTCCCCATCCCCATCCCTCCTCTATATTTTTTAAAATTAATTTTCAAATTCTAAAAAACTATCTTTGGTGTTTACTGTCCGATTTGTCTGCAATTTGGATATGTTATTGTCCTAGGCAAGTGTTTTAATAAATTTCACTTACATTTCCCAAATTCACTATTACGGTTGAATTAAAAAATATTTTTGAAAATACTGTAGTGCCAACTTCTTTATTTACTGTCCGATTTGTCTTCAATTTGGATATGTTGTTGTCCTAGGCAAGTGTTTTAATAAATTACACTTACATTTCCCAAATTCACTATTACAGTCAAATTAAAAATTATTGTTGAAAAATACTGCCAATTGCCACCTTCTTTATTAAATGTCCGATTTGTCTTCAATTTGGATATGTTATTGTCCTAGGCAAGTGTTTTAATAAAATCCACCTACATTTCCCAAATTCACTATTACGGTCAAATTAAATAATATTTTTGAAAAATACTGCCAATTGCCACCTTCTTTATTAACTGTCCGATTTGTCTGCAATTTGGATATGTTATTGTCCTAGGCAACTGGTTTAATAAATTCCACCTACATTTCCCAAATTCACTATTACGGTCATATTAAATAATATTTTTGAAAAATACTGCCAACTGCCACCTTCTTTATTAACTGTCCGATTTGTCTGCAATTTGGATATGTTATTGTCCTAGGCAACTGGTTTAATAAATTCCACTTACATTTCCCTAATTCACTATTACAGTCAAATTAAAAATTATTTTTGAAAAATACTGCCAATTGCCAACTTCTTTATTAAGTGTCCGATTTGTCTGCAATTTGGATATGTTATTGTTCTAGGCAAGTGTTTTAATAAATTTCACTTACATATCCCAAATTCACCATTACAGTCAAATTAAAAAATATTTTTGAAAAATACTGCCAATTGCCAACTTCTTTATTAAATGTCTGATTTGTCTGCAATTTGGATATGTTATTGTCCTAGGCAACTGGTTTAATAAATTACACTTACATTTCCCAAATTCACTATTACAGTCAAATTAAAAATTATTTTTGAAAAATACTGCCAATTGCCAACTTCTTTATTAAATGTCCGATTTGTTTAAAATTAGATATGTTATTGTTGTAGGCTGGTGTATATGCACCATCCACATTTCCCAAATTCACTATTACAGTCAAATTAAAAATTATTTTTGAAAAATACTGCCAATTGCCAACTTCTTTATTTACTGTCTGATTTGTTTAAAATTTGGATATGTTATTGTTGTAGGCTGGTGTATATGCACCATCCACATTTCCCAAATTCACTATTACAGTCAAATTAAAAAATATTTTTGAAAAATACTGCCAATTGCCAACTTCTTTATTTACTGTCTGATTTGTTTAAAATTTGGATATGTTATTGTTGTAGGCCAGCGTATATGCACCATCCACATTTTACAAATATTGCGGCTAAATTTTAAAAAATTTGGAAAAATACTGCCAGTTGGCAACTTCTTTATTTATGGTCTGATTTGTTTAAAATTTATATATGTCATTATTCTAGGCTAGTGTATATGTACCATCCACATTTGACAAATTAACTATAATGGTCAAATTTAAAAAATATTTTGAAAAATATACTAACAATTTCAAACTTCTTTATTTTCGGATATGTTATAGCTCTTATATAGGTAACAAGACCACACTACCACAAGTTCCATTACCCCCCATAATACAGTATTTTGTCTTTTTGTTTGTTTATTTTGCTGTAATCCCAAAACTGACTTTGCTGTTTATTGTCACTTTGGATATTGTCCTAAGCATTTATTGTCTGATTTATTTTTGGATATGTTATAGCCCCCAACTATTATATCTAAAATTACAATATTATTTCCACCTATAATACAGTTGATGTGTTGTTTGTTTTGCCGCAACCTAAAAACTAATATTGGTATTTGTGTTTTTACAAAACTATATTTTGCAAATTACTACCAATAACTCCTTTATTTACTTTTCGACTTGTTATATCCCCTTATATCTAAATTTACCGTATATTTTTCCCCTTTTAGTGCTGTTTTGTCGTAACCAAACTTTGACTGCAACATATTACTGGCCACTGCATAAGTGCATTTCCAAATTCACTATTACGGTTGGATTAAAAAAATAAATACAAGCTTATTTACCATCCAGCTGATAAGTAATATATATCCACAATTATGGTCAGAACTGCCCAAATTTTAAGCCAATACAAAAATAAATTTTTAAACCCCAAAACAACTAAACACAAAACACCAATCTTTCTTTGTGTTTGTTTGGAGTAGTCTTTATTTTATCCAACTTAATTTTGTAGTTAAAATCAAACTTCCCACATTCTAGCTCCCTTTCCAGTGGTTGGAGACATAAAGGTTACGAATATTTTCAAACAATATATCTTTTTCTTCCCCTATGTTGGACTTGTTTAATAGCGCACCATATTCCAAATCCTCCAGTCTACTACATTCTTTAAATTTAACATTGCCTTTAATATCTCTATGTCTTCTTGTCCATTGTTACGGAAACTTAGGTTTTCTATTTTTGGAATTGCCATAAAATGTTGCGGTTCCGTTAGTGTTAAAGCTGGTGGCTGGTTGGTAGATAAATAATGTCCAAATCACCACTGTATGGCAACACGCCCTGCCCATTCTTATTTATCTGTATAAACACAGTTTTACAGACACCTTTAACATAGTATATACCCCTCCTTTTCTGCCAACACTCCCACAAACTTGTTTACTACAAACGCACACACTATATAATGTCCATAATGCTCGCAAGAAGTAATCTTTTAATTTATCCTCTCTTTCCCTTCTTTCTTTAGCCAACTGTGCATTCCTCTGCAACAGTATTTTCCACATATTCCAATGTCTTCTAATTCCAATTTCCTCTTTTTGGAACAACTCTCTGCTTGGAAAGTGGCTCTATTTCTTTAATAGTGTATGGGTACAGTTTATTGGTCCGGCTTCTTAAAACGTAGGGGTTAGGACTTTCCACCAAGCCTAATTCTTCTAAATTGATGGAGAAAGGTGTATTTGATGCCCCCAGATTTGATGTAACACTTATGCTTTACACTTACGGCATCCTCCTCTATTACCTCTACATAGTTGGTAAACAGTTAAAGCCAAATGCAGATAGAGCATACTTTATTAACTTTTCCCTTTGATCTTTTGGCAGTTTTAGTTGTACTCCAGTTATCTTCCCCCAACATGCATCGTTAAACACTAAACAACAACTGTTTTGTGATTGGCAACTTTCACCCACATCTTATGCAGAGGTACAGCATAGAATGGAGCATTTTGAAAGTACCGTTTGTTGTCTTCTATTAGACTTAAACAATCTCTTAAAGGTTCAAACCCTTTACCAAAACCTCTACAATAGATTGTTGCCTCTAACCTTGCCATTCTCTCTAGCCAGTTGAGAACGTTTCTTTTAGGTTTACAAAGTTTATTATATGGTTTCCTATACTTTTAATTACTCCAGGGCTTGTAATCTGGCATATAAATTTATTATATATTTTTACCCTGCTATTTACATTAAACCATGCTAACATTATCTACAATAACATTATGGGGGTCCATTCGCCCCCCTGGTAGCAAAAGTTTTCTGTAAGATATTGGCACATTTCCTCTTTATTAAATATTCCAACCAAATCTAGTGTTATATCGAAATCCATAAGATAGTACATTTCTTTGGAAGATCTTCCAACAAATCCTTAATTTTAACATTTGCAAGCTCTATTTTATAGGGAATTGCTATAGGATCATCATACTTTTGTTTAATTTGGTCAATATCTTTCTTTATTATTTGTAACACACCCTCGCTTTGGGAGAATGGTAGTTTGGCCACAACACCATGTCGAGCTAAAGAGAACTTTTTAAATATTCCTCATAAGTAGCTATTAAACGAGCCACATATTTCCTTCTTAACTTTAAATTTATTCCGAACGTCCCCATCACAATCCGTAACATTGGTTATCTAACATTATGTTATCACAAAACGCATCCGTTATAGATGTTATTTAATTTTGGTTCGCCCTCGCAATAGTTTATATTACCTGTAAGAAGGTTATTATTACGTAGATTTTCTAATAAAAACCACATACCAAATCTTTCGTTAGTAGGTTTAATACAATTCCCCAATAAATGGCTAACAGAGTACATTTCTTTTATACAAAAAGTATCGGAAACATGTAAACAGGACAGATATATAGGCATATATGTGTTGTAAATATATATTGTATATAAACACAGGCGAGCGGTAAGTGTAACACGTAAGTGGACACCCACATGCAAATATGGAATACCCACAAATTCGACTAAATAAGTTTATAGTCTCAATATAATTAACATATTAACATTAGTACCCAAATTGTCGAAATTCTATAATTCTATTCTTAGTCCTTGTATTAGGTTTTGTACTATTAAACCCAACACCCCGCGCAGTAGAGTAATATATGTATTTAATACAGATACGCACATTCTACAAGACCCATACATCTGTTGTATAAGCAGCAGAATAGACATCTCATTGTGTTGTTGTAAAATAAAACATAAATTGTGCTGGATACAACCGGCCAGATATTAGACAGGAAATGTGTTGGAAGTGTATTGCCAAAGACAAACACCACATAGTGCAGCATGTAATCAATCCATTACTATTTAGACAGCATTGGTACAACATCCGATATATTAGCCAAACCCACAATCAAACTTGGAAAACAAACAGTAAAAGATAAATATTATAGTAACAGAAATAGTAAGAGTATAAGGACATAGTAATATTTAAAGTTTATAAAACAACACAAATGCAGAGACACAATAACACACTCCAACACATTTGGACACAGGCACAGATACTGGTTTACATCCATTTAACACAACTTTACACGTTCTGTCAACCGACACAAAAATTGTTTGTAAATTGTGTAAGAAATATATGTAATATAAACAAATTTAACACAATCATAACATTGTCCACAACCACCATCCATTGGATGTTAAAGGGGGGTGTATCGATACACCCCCCTTTAACTTCCAATGGATGGTGGTTGTGGACAATGTTATGATTGTGTTAAATTTGTTTATATTACATATATTTCTTACACAATTTACAAACAATTTTTGTGTCGGTTGACAGAACGTGTAAAGTTGTGTTAAATGGATGTAAACCAGTATCTGTGCCTGTGTCCAAATGTGTTGGAGTGTGTTATTGTGTCTCTGAATTTGTGTTGTTTTATAAACTTTAAATATTACTATGTCCTTATACTCTTACTATTTCTGTTACTATAATATTTATCTTTTACTGTTTGTTTTCCAAGTTTGATTGTGGGTTTGGCTAATATATCGGATGTTGTACCAATGCTGTCTAAATAGTAATGGATTGATTACATGCTGCACTATGTGGTGTTTGTCTTTGGCAATACACTTCCAACACATTTCCTGTCTAATATCTGGCCGGTTGTATCCAGCACAATTTATGTTTTATTTTACAACAACACAATGAGACGTCTATTCTGCTGCTTATACAACAGATGTATGGGTCTTGTAGAATGTGCGTATCTGTATTAAATACATATATTACTCTACTGCGCGGGGTGTTGGGTTTAATAGTACAAAACCTAATACAAGGACTAAGAATAGAATTATAGAATTTCGACAATTTGGGTACTAATGTTAATATGTTAATTATATTGAGACTATAAACTTATTTAGTCGAATTTGTGGGTATTCCATATTTGCATGTGGGTGTCCACTTACGTGTTACACTTACCGCTCGCCTGTGTTTATATACAATATATATTTACAACACATATATGCCTATATATCTGTCCTGTTTACATGTTTCCGCTACTTTTTGTATAAAAGAAATGTACTCTGTTAGCCATTTATTGGGGAATTGTATTAAACCTACTAACGAAAGATTTGGTATGTGGTTTTTATTAGAAAATCTACGTAATAATAACCTTCTTACAGGTAATATAAACTATTGCGAGGGCGAACCAAAATTAAATAACATCTATAACGGATGCGTTTTGTGATAACATAATGTTAGATAACCAATGTTACGGATTGTGATGGGGACGTTCGGAATAAATTTAAAGTTAAGAAGGAAATATGTGGCTCGTTTAATAGCTACTTATGAGGAATATTTAAAAAGTTCTCTTTAGCTCGACATGGTGTTGTGGCCAAACTACCATTCTCCCAAAGCGAGGGTGTGTTACAAATAATAAAGAAAGATATTGACCAAATTAAACAAAAGTATGATGATCCTATAGCAATTCCCTATAAAATAGAGCTTGCAAATGTTAAAATTAAGGATTTGTTGGAAGATCTTCCAAAGAAATGTACTATCTTATGGATTTCGATATAACACTAGATTTGGTTGGAATATTTAATAAAGAGGAAATGTGCCAATATCTTACAGAAAACTTTTGCTACCAGGGGGGCGAATGGACCCCCATAATGTTATTGTAGATAATGTTAGCATGGTTTAATGTAAATAGCAGGGTAAAAATATATAATAAATTTATATGCCAGATTACAAGCCCTGGAGTAATTAAAAGTATAGGAAACCATATAATAAACTTTGTAAACCTAAAAGAAACGTTCTCAACTGGCTAGAGAGAATGGCAAGGTTAGAGGCAACAATCTATTGTAGAGGTTTTGGTAAAGGGTTTGAACCTTTAAGAGATTGTTTAAGTCTAATAGAAGACAACAAACGGTACTTTCAAAATGCTCCATTCTATGCTGTACCTCTGCATAAGATGTGGGTGAAAGTTGCCAATCACAAAACAGTTGTTGTTTAGTGTTTAACGATGCATGTTGGGGGAAGATAACTGGAGTACAACTAAAACTGCCAAAAGATCAAAGGGAAAATTTAATAAAGTATGCTCTATCTGCATTTGGCTTTAACTGTTTACCAACTATGTAGAGGTAATAGAGGAGGATGCCGTAAGTGTAAAGCATAAGTGTTACATCAAATCTGGGGGCATCAAATACACCTTTCTCCATCAATTTAGAAGAATTAGGCTTGGTGGAAAGTCCTAACCCCTACGTTTTAAGAAGCCGGACCAATAAACTGTACCCATACACTATTAAAGAAATAGAGCCACTTTCCAAGCAGAGAGTTGTTCCAAAAAGAGGAAATTGGAATTAGAAGACATTGGAATATGTGGAAAATACTGTTGCAGAGGAATGCACAGTTGGCTAAAGAAAGAAGGGAAAGAGAGGATAAATTAAAAGATTACTTCCTGCGAGCATTATGGACATTATATAGTGTGTGCGTTTGTAGTAAACAAGTTTGTGGGAGTGTTGGCAGAAAAGGAGGGGTGTATACTATGTTAAAGGTGTCTGTAAAACTGTGTTTATACAGATAAATAAGAATGGGCAGGGCGTGTTGCCATACAGTGGTGATTTGGACATTATTTATCTACCAACCAGCCACCAGCTTTAACACTAACGGAACCGCAACATTTTATGGCAATTCCAAAAATAGAAAACCTAAGTTTCCGTAACAATGGACAAGAAGACATAGAGATATTAAAGGCAATGTTAAATTTAAAGAATGTAGTAGACTGGAGGATTTGGAATATGGTGCGCTATTAAACAAGTCCAACATAGGGGAAGAAAAAGATATATTGTTTGAAAATATTCGTAACCTTTATGTCTCCAACCACTGGAAAGGGAGCTAGAATGTGGGAAGTTTGATTTTAACTACAAAATTAAGTTGGATAAAATAAAGACTACTCCAAACAAACACAAAGAAAGATTGGTGTTTTGTGTTTAGTTGTTTTGGGGTTTAAAAATTTATTTTTGTATTGGCTTAAAATTTGGGCAGTTCTGACCATAATTGTGGATATATATTACTTATCAGCTGGATGGTAAATAAGCTTGTATTTATTTTTTTAATCCAACCGTAATAGTGAATTTGGAAATGCACTTATGCAGTGGCCAGTAATATGTTGCAGTCAAAGTTTGGTTACGACAAAACAGCACTAAAAGGGGAAAAATATACGGTAAATTTAGATATAAGGGGATATAACAAGTCGAAAAGTAAATAAAGGAGTTATTGGTAGTAATTTGCAAAATATAGTTTTGTAAAAACACAAATACCAATATTAGTTTTTAGGTTGCGGCAAAACAAACAACACATCAACTGTATTATAGGTGGAAATAATATTGTAATTTTAGATATAATAGTTGGGGGCTATAACATATCCAAAAATAAATCAGACAATAAATGCTTAGGACAATATCCAAAGTGACAATAAACAGCAAAGTCAGTTTTGGGATTACAGCAAAATAAACAAACAAAAAGACAAAATACTGTATTATGGGGGGTAATGGAACTTGTGGTAGTGTGGTCTTGTTACCTATATAAGAGCTATAACATATCCGAAAATAAAGAAGTTTGAAATTGTTAGTATATTTTTCAAAATATTTTTTAAATTTGACCATTATAGTTAATTTGTCAAATGTGGATGGTACATATACACTAGCCTAGAATAATGACATATATAAATTTTAAACAAATCAGACCATAAATAAAGAAGTTGCCAACTGGCAGTATTTTTCCAAATTTTTTAAAATTTAGCCGCAATATTTGTAAAATGTGGATGGTGCATATACGCTGGCCTACAACAATAACATATCCAAATTTTAAACAAATCAGACAGTAAATAAAGAAGTTGGCAATTGGCAGTATTTTTCAAAAATATTTTTTAATTTGACTGTAATAGTGAATTTGGGAAATGTGGATGGTGCATATACACCAGCCTACAACAATAACATATCCAAATTTTAAACAAATCAGACAGTAAATAAAGAAGTTGGCAATTGGCAGTATTTTTCAAAAATAATTTTTAATTTGACTGTAATAGTGAATTTGGGAAATGTGGATGGTGCATATACACCAGCCTACAACAATAACATATCTAATTTTAAACAAATCGGACATTTAATAAAGAAGTTGGCAATTGGCAGTATTTTTCAAAAATAATTTTTAATTTGACTGTAATAGTGAATTTGGGAAATGTAAGTGTAATTTATTAAACCAGTTGCCTAGGACAATAACATATCCAAATTGCAGACAAATCAGACATTTAATAAAGAAGTTGGCAATTGGCAGTATTTTTCAAAAATATTTTTTAATTTGACTGTAATGGTGAATTTGGGATATGTAAGTGAAATTTATTAAAACACTTGCCTAGAACAATAACATATCCAAATTGCAGACAAATCGGACACTTAATAAAGAAGTTGGCAATTGGCAGTATTTTTCAAAAATAATTTTTAATTTGACTGTAATAGTGAATTAGGGAAATGTAAGTGGAATTTATTAAACCAGTTGCCTAGGACAATAACATATCCAAATTGCAGACAAATCGGACAGTTAATAAAGAAGGTGGCAGTTGGCAGTATTTTTCAAAAATATTATTTAATATGACCGTAATAGTGAATTTGGGAAATGTAGGTGGAATTTATTAAACCAGTTGCCTAGGACAATAACATATCCAAATTGCAGACAAATCGGACAGTTAATAAAGAAGGTGGCAATTGGCAGTATTTTTCAAAAATATTATTTAATTTGACCGTAATAGTGAATTTGGGAAATGTAGGTGGATTTTATTAAAACACTTGCCTAGGACAATAACATATCCAAATTGAAGACAAATCGGACATTTAATAAAGAAGGTGGCAATTGGCAGTATTTTTCAAAAATAATTTTTAATTTGACTGTAATAGTGAATTTGGGAAATGTAAGTGTAATTTATTAAAACACTTGCCTAGGACAACAACATATCCAAATTGAAGACAAATCGGACAGTAAATAAAGAAGTTGGCACTACAGTATTTTCAAAAATATTTTTTAATTCAACCGTAATAGTGAATTTGGGAAATGTAAGTGAAATTTATTAAAACACTTGCCTAGGACAATAACATATCCAAATTGCAGACAAATCGGACAGTAAACACCAAAGATAGTTTTTTAGAATTTGAAAATTAATTTTAAAAAATATAGAGGAGGGATGGGGATGGGGACAATATATTTAATATAGGCAAGGGTTGGACATTAGTACAGGCCAACGCGCGGGAGCTCTATAGGCGGGAGCTGGCGTCGGTGCAAAAACGGCTCCCCATAAGAATAACATGGGGAAAAAGCGCCGGAAGTGATGCCTCTTTGCTGTTTACCCACTACTTACACCAAATATATATGTTACTTAAAACGTTTCCATTACAATGCACTGTTTGTATTAATAACCACGTAATGATATACAAATAATTACATTATTACCATTTGAAAACCCTATGACATGTTTTTTAAAACATAGTGAGGTGATTTCCGATTTGACTGATTTTTAATATCCAAGTGGTACCCAAAATGTTATAGAAGAACTCGTGATACTTTCGTTATTTTTACACCACTGTCCTGATATTGTACGTTGACATATGACAATTTATATTGCAGTTAAGATGAGAACTTAATAATTAATGTGATTCGGTAAACTATGTAACATTATTCCCTATTGAGCTGTTTTCATTATTATTGATTTAGGTCAAATCACAGTTTACATTATTCTCTATCAAAACATTCTTTATTCCACTGGCAAAAAAACAAAACAAGAAAAACATTGACAATGAGTAGTTGGTTTTGGATGTAATCAAAAACATTACTCTACATATTACTTCCTAATACTAGTTTTTTTATCTGTTTCGATTTAAGCTTGATAGCTTTAGTTTCAATCTTGTATGTGTTTAACCTCTAAATCGGATGGTTCTTACAAATGGTTAGTAATTTATCATTATTTTACCTACTTATATTTTGATTGAGTATCAATGAATCGTTTGATTTTGTTTAACAATGTTTCGCGTTTTAAATGTTAAATAAACTTAAATAATTTTAACTTTTAGATCATTACAACTTGTTTTTGGTCTCACTTCAATTAACTGAGTTCGAATTTAAAAGTTTACTTAAAAGATTTAGATGGGTTTTTGAAGCCTTAGTAGATTCAGTTGGTTAAGTAATCATAAAAAATAGGAAAACAGCATAACATGTTACACGAGTAAGATAAACTTAACCAACTGCAACTAATTATCTCACAATACAACATTAAAAGCAAAGTAATATTTTAGTTTATCAAGTACTTAGTGCTAAACACACCGCTGCATATTTAAAGTTGCGTGCTGATATTCTTGCAGTGTCAGCTCGCATGGTTGTACAACCAGCAGTTTATATCCATTATTTGCTTACGTCTCATGTTAGTTGACAGTTTTCATATTCAGCCCTATATGGCAGGACTGTAACAGTACCATGTTAAAAAGATAAGAATATTCAATTATTATTTGCCACAACTTAATGTATATATTATTTGTATAATAGATGTTTCAAGCTGTCTTTACATATTTTATGCAGTTAAAGAGAAAGAGGTTTTAGATACATCATCCACAGGCTTAGCAGTTTTATTTAATAACTTAACTGTATAAAGTTTGAGTTTTCTTCAACTAAGTGTTTAGATATAAAAAGGGCCGGTTGGTTTCAAAACGTGGTTACGAAAAAGCTAAATTTCCCAGTTCTAAACTTTTAAATCTATTTATTCTATATTGGCTGTAATATTATTTCTTAGATTTGTTTATTATAAGGTTTGTTTATTTGAAAATCGGAAATGTATGCATGAACTCTTTTGTGTAATTTATACTTATACTATAACATATATTCCATTATTTCATTATATGTTTTACTGACTATCGGCAACCGATTTATTTATCAAACTATTCTATAATTTTTGTTGCGTATATGTACTAGTTCATATCTTAATATATAAAATCCAAATGCCACTCACTCACTCACTCTTCACGAAATTTCAAAAACCACAGAACGAATTACAATTGAATTTGGAACATACCTTCCTCTTGGGTCTTTAGTGCTCAATAAGAAATGGTTTTAAGAAATTTCCATAGGGCTCCGCCCCACTAGGAGTCAAAATTCCAATCAAGTGGTATTCTTATGGACATTCACTTTAATTTTGAGCTGATGAAAATACAAACAGCTGATCTTGATTCGTATAAGTTCCACGGGATAACCACAGAATGCAGCAGACACAACGGTCAATTTTTATATATTAAGATTATTTGCGGGGCGAAGCCTGTGGGAACAGCTAGTTCTATAATATTTTATCTTTACTGTGGGACGAAACGCGCATTATTCTTTGTTCAGAAAAATAGCTTCTTCTGAACTTCCATTCAGTATCTGTAAACAATTTTAAAGGAAGTTGCAAAAGCTGAGTTAATCATCTTGTTGTTTTTCTACATTAGTAGTGGAAAATACACATTAACAAAAAGAGAACGTTGTCGACTTTGCAAAACAATTGTATCTCATATATCTTAGAGCATCCGGCTTGGGGGACGTGGTTATGTAGCTGTTAGTGTGTATACACTGTACTGTGTTAACTGTTGTTTGTGGTTAAAGGTGCACTGTGAACAGATCACTGACAGTGAGTGACAAGACACAAACAGGAGTGGGTGGTAGTGGGTCACTGGAAAAGGAAAATTGGGTGTCCCGATCGTTTCAAGAGGCCAATACCAACCAAACCTGTTGATGATTAATATTCCTGAATAATAAATGATGTTGGAGTTAACTGTAATAATGAAACTAAAATAGCGATTATGAATTAGTCTCTCGCTTCGAAATATAAAGTTTGCACTCATTAAACCTGACCAAAATTGAAAAAGAAATACTTGTAAAGGTTGGAAACTGAATACTACCGTCTCTAGCAGTCGTTGGGCCATGAATTGAATTTGGTGGCTAAATAACAGTCAGTCATTGTCAGTAAGAAAGTTAAACAAGGCAATTTACTCACACCAAATGCATAATTCGTTCATATTAACTTTAAAGTAACATGTGTTCGAGAATGTATCTATATAATTTAGAAGTTTACAATGGTATTAAGCATATTGCGTTTTCCTTTTTTGTCATATTCATTGGTATGAGCCTGCAAACATAACTAACCTGTATCATTACCTGTTAGTAGTGAATAACACTGTTAACGTACGTAGTTACAGTTGGCTGATAATTAGTGGTGAGGTAGACCACTGCATATTTTACGATATAAAGCTCTGCCACACACTATTGTTTAGTTGCCATAATTCTACAGTATTTTGTATTTCTGTAATGCAATTTGTATTTAAAATAATTATAGGATGTGTTAACTGTCTTTAACAGCATTGCTTCTAACAAATTAAAATGCTTATACCGTAAGGACATTTTGGATTTTTGCTTTCTGATATACCGTGTAATAAGTTTATAATAAGCATGAAAACAAAACGAGATGTTAAGGATCAAATGAATTATTCTTTACATTAACACCCAACAGTAGAGGAGAACTGCCGGGGAGGGGCCGTAATCGGCGCTTTTTTCCCATGTTATTCTTATGGGGATCAGTTTTTGAACACTTGCCCGATCCTACCCTACACAAATTTTCTTGTTAGCCTGTACTAATGTCCAACCCTTGCCTATATTAAATATATTTTCCCAATCCCCATCCCTCCTCTATATTTTTTAAAATTAATTTTCAAATTCAGGCTAAAAAACTATCTTTAGTGTTTATGGTCCGATTTGTCTGCAATTTGGATATGTTACTGTCCTAGGCAAGTGTTTTAATAAATTCCACTTACATATCCCAAATTCACTATAACGGTCAAATAAACAATATTTTTTGAAAAATACTGCCAATTGCCAACTTCTTTATTAACTGTCCGATTTGTCTTCAATTTGGATATGTTATTGTCCTAGGCAAGTGTTTTAATAAATTTCACTTACATATCCCAAATTCACTATTACGGTCAAATTAAAAAATATTTTTTGAAAAATAATGCCAATTGCCAACTTCTTTATTAACTGTCCGACTTGTCTGCAATTTGGATATGTTATTGTCCTAGGCAAGTGTTTTAATAAATTTCACTTACATTTCCCAAATTCACTATAACAGTCAAATTAAAAAATATTTTTGAAAAATACTGCCAATTGCCAACTTCTTTATTTACTGTCCGATTTATTTCAAATTTGGATATGTTATTGTCCTAGGCAAGTGTTTTAATAAATTCCACTTACATTTCCCAAATTCACTATTACGGTCAAATTAAAAAAATATTTATGAAAAATACTGCCAATTGCCAACTTCTTTATTTAGTGTCCGATTTGTTTAAAACTTGGATATGTTATTGTCGTAGGCAAGTGTTTTAATAAATTACACTTACATTTCCCAAATTCACTATTACAGTCAAATTAAAAATTATTTTTGAAAAATACTGCCAATTGCCAACTTCTTTATTTACTGTCCGATTTGTTTAAAATTTGGATATGTTATTGTTGTAGGCTAGTGTATATGCACCATCCACATTTTACAAATATTGCGGTTAAATTTTAAAAAAATTTGGAAAAATACTGCCAATTGGCAACTTCTTTATTTATGGTCTGATTTGTTTAAAATTTATATATGTCTTTATTCTAGGCTAGTGTATATGTACACACCATCCACATTTGACAAATTAACTATAATGGTCTAATTAAAAAAAATATTTTGAAAAATATACTAACAATTTCAAACTTCTTTATTTACTGTCTGATTTATTTTCTGATATGTTATAGCTCTTATATAGGTAACAAGACCACACTACCACACGTTCCACTACCTCCTATAATACAGTATTTTGTCTTTTTTTGTTTGTTTATTTTGCTGTAATCCCAAAACTGACTTTGCTGTTTATTGTCCGATTTGCCTACACTTTGGATATTGTCCTAAGCTAATGCATTTATTGTCTGATTTATTTTTGGATATGTTATAGCCCCCCAACTATTATATCTAAAATTACAATATTATTTCCACCTATAATACAGTTGATGTGTTGTTTGTTTTGCCGCAACCTAAAAACTAACATTGGTATTTGTGTTTTTACAAAACTATATTTTGTAAATTACTACCAATAACTCCTTTATTTACTTTTCGACTTGTTATATCCCCTTATATCTAAATTTACCGTATAATATTTACCTTTTTGTGCTGTTTTGTCGTAACCAAACTTTGGATATGACTGCAATATGTTACTGGCCATTGCATAAGTAAATACCCCATTTCCAAATTCAATATTACGGTTGGATAAAAAAAAATAAATGCAAGCTTATTATATACATCCAGCTGTTATATTTGCCACAATTCCAATATTGTTGTGACCCTCTCAACTACCTCTCATTGTAATAATATAATAAGTAATCCACGAAATATTTATGGTCAGAACTGCCTAAATTTTGGATATGTTTTAAGCCAATGCGATAGCAAAAATAAATTTTTAAAACCCAAAACAACTACACACATAACACTAACCTTTCTTTGTGCTTGTTTGGAGTAGTCTTTATTTTATCCAACTTAATTTTAATTTTGTAGTTAAAATCAAACTTCCCACATTCTAGCTCCCTTTCCAGCCAGTGGTTGGAGACATAAAGGTTACGAATATTTTCAAACTGTACAATATATCTTTTTCTACCCCTATGTTGGACTTGTTTAATAGCGCTTATTAATAATTCTGCACCATCTTCCAAATCCTCCAGTCGACTACATTCTTTAAATTTAATATTACCTTTAATATCTTGCATCTCTATGTCTTCTTGTCCAACATCCCACACATTGTTATGGAAACTTAGGTTTTCTATTTTTGGAAAGGAATTACCATAAAACGTTGCGGTACCGTTAGTGTTAAAGCTTGCAAGTGGCTCGTTGGTAGGTAGGTAAATAATGTCCAAATCACCAGTATATGGCAACACGCTATAACCTTCCCTATTCTTATTTATCTCTATAAACACAGTTTTACAGACACCTTTAACATAGTATACACCCCTCCGTCCATCCTTTTCTGCCAACACCCCCACAAACTTGTTGTTTACTACAAACGCATACACTATATAATGTCCATAATGCTCTAGATCCTCCCAACGTCGCAGGAAGTAATCTTTTAATTTATCCTCTCTTTCCCTTATTTCTTGTTCTTTAGCCAACTGTGCTTTGTATTCCTCTGCAACAGTATTTTCCACATATTCCAATTTACGCTTATTACTGTCGATGTCTTCTAATTCCAATTTCCTCTTTTTGGAACACCTCTCTAAGAAAGGCTTGGAAAGTGGCTCTATTTCTTTAATAGTGTATGGGTACAGTTTATTGGTCCGGCTTCCTAAAACGTAGGGAGTAAGGTTAGGACTTTCCACTAAGCCTAATTCTTCTAAATTGATGTGTTTAGGTATAGTGGAGAAAGGTGTATTTGATTTTGTAAAACATGTGCCCTCAGATTTGATGTAACACTTATGCTTTACACTTATGGCATCAGGAAATTCCTCTATTACCTCCACACAGTTAGTTGGTAAACAGTTAAAGCTAAACGCAGATAGAGCATACTTTATTAACTTTTCCCTTTGTGACATATCTTTTGGCAGTTTTAGTTGTACTCCAGTTATCTTCTTCGTAATACTATTACCCCAATATGCGTATTGTAATAAATCGTTAAACACTAAACAACAACTGTTTTGTAATTGATTGGCAACTTTCACCCACATCTTATGCAGAGGTACAGCATGGAGCATTTTGGAAGTACCTTTTGTTGTCTTCTATTAGACTTAAACAATCTCTTAAAGGTTCAAACCCTTTACCAAAACCTCTACAATAGTTATAGATTGTTGCCTCTAACCTTGTTATTCCATTCTCTCTAGCTATTTTAGACGAGAACGTTTCTTTTAGTATCGCAACTGGACAGTTTACAAAGTTTATTATATGGTTTCCTATACTTTTAACTACTCCAGGGCTTGTAATCTGGCATATAAATTTATTATATATTTTTACCCTGCTATTTACATTAAACCATGATAAACAGGTTTTACTAACATGGAAATTATCTACAATAACATTATATCCATTCTTGTACTCCCCTTGGTAGCAAAAGTTAAAGTTTTCTGTAAGATATTGGCACATTTCCACTTTATTAAATATTCCAGCCAAATCTAGTGTTATATCGAAATCCATAAGATAGTACATTTCTTTTTCCAGATCTTTCAGTATCTTTGGAAGGTCTTCCAACAAATCCTTAATTTTAACATTTGCAAGCTCTATTTTATAGGGAATTGCTATAGGATCATCGTACTTTTGTTTAATTTGGTCAATATCTTTCTTTATTATTTGTAACACACCCTCGCTTTGGACCCCAGAGGACCTCTCCAAGGAGAATGGTAGTTTGGCCACAACACCATGTCGAGCTAAAGAGAACTTTTTAAATATTCCTCGTAAGTAGCTATTAAACGAGCCACATATTTCCTTCTTAACTTTAAATTTATTCCGAACGTCCCCATCACAATCCGTAACATTGGTTATCTTAACTAACATTATGTTATCACAAAACGCATCCGTTATAGATGTTAAGTTATTTAATTTAGTTTCGCCCTCGCAATAGTTTATATTACCTATGTCTGTAAGAAGGTTATTGTTATGGAGATTTTCTAATAAAAACCATATACCGAATCTTTCGTTAGTAGGTTTAATACAATTTCCCAATAAATGGCTAACAGAGTACATTTCTTTTATACAGAAAAAAGTAGCGGAAACATGTAAACAGGACAGATTACACTATAGGCATATAGAGGTTGTAAATATATGGATATTGTATATAAACATAGACGAGCGGTAAGTATAACACGTAAGTGGACACCTAGACCCATGTGGAATACCCACTATTAATATAATTCCAAATTCGACTAAATAAGTTTATAGTCTCAATATAATTAACATATTAACTAACGGTGCCATCCCGCATTAGTACCCAAATTGTCGAAATTCTATAAGTCTATTCTTAGTCCTTGTATGGTATTGGGTTTTGTACTATTAAACCCTACATTCTTATCCTGTAGAGTAATTTATGCATGTTATTTAATACGCACATTCTACAAGACCTGTACATAGATCTGTTGTATAAGCAGCAGAATAGACGTCTCACCCATTGTGTTGTTGTAAAGTAAAACATAAATGTAAATTGTGCTAAGACTGGATACAACCGGCCAGATATTAGACAGGAAATGTGTTGGAAGTGTATTGCCAAATAGTAAGACAAACACCACATAGTGCAGCATGTAAGCAATCCATTACTATTTAGACAAATGTATAAGGTCAGTATTGGTACAACATCCGATATATTAGCCAAACCCACAATCAAACATTGTGTCCTCAAAATATTATGATTGTGTTCAATTTGTTTATATTACATATATTTCTTACACAATTTACAAGCTATTTTTGTGTCAGTTGACAGAACCTGTAAAGTTGTGTTAAATGGCTGTAAACCAGTATCTGTGCCTGTGTCGTAATGTGTTGGAGTGTGTTATTGTGTCTCTGCACTTGTGTTGTTTTATAAACTTTAAATATTACTATGTCCTTATACTCTTACTATTTCTGTTACTATAATATTTATTTTTACTGTTTGTTTTCTAAGTTTGATTGTGGATTTGGCTAATATATCGGATGTTGTACCAATACTGACCTTATACATTTGTCTAAATAGTAATGGATTGCTTACATGCTGCACTATGTGGTGTTTGTCGGACAGTTAATAAAGAAGTTGGCAATTGGCAGTATTTTTCAAAAATATTTTTTAATTTGACTGTTATAGTGAATTTGGGAAATGTAAGTGAAATTTATTAAAACACTTGCCTAGGACAATAACATATCCAAATTGCAGACAAGTCGGACAGTTAATAAAGAAGTTGGCAATTGGCACTATTTTTCAAAAAATATTTTTTAATTTGACCGTAATAGTGAATTTGGGATATGTAAGTGAAATTTATTAAAACACTTGCCTAGGACAATAACATATCCAAATTGAAGACAAATCGGACAGTTAATAAAGAAGTTGGCAATTGGCAGTATTTTTCAAAAAATATTGTTTATTTGACCGTTATAGTGAATTTGGGAAATGTAAGTGGAATTTATTAAAACACTTGCCTAGGACAATAACATATCCAAATTTTAAATAAATCGGACAGTAAATAAAGAAGTTTGCAATTGGCAGTATTTTTCAAAAATATTTTTTAATTTGGCTGTTATAGTGAATTTGGGAAATGTAAGTGAAATTTATTAAAACACTTGCCTAGGACAATAACATATCCAAATTGCAGACAAATCGGACAGTTAATAAAGAAGTTGGCAATTGGCATTATTTTTCAAAAAATATTTTTTAATTTGACCGTAATAGTGAATTTGGGATATGTAAGTGAAATTTATTAAAACACTTGCCTAGGACAATAACATATCCAAATTGAAGACAAATCGGACAGTTAATAAAGAAGTTGGCAATTGGCAGTATTTTTCAAAAAATATTGTTTATTTGACCGTTATAGTGAATTTGGGATATGTAAGTGGAATTTATTAAAACACTTGCCTAGGACAGTAACATATCCAAATTGCAGACAAATCGGACCATAAACACTAAAGATAGTTTTTTAGCCTGAATTTGAAAATTAATTTTAAAAAATATAGAGGAGGGATGGGGATTGGGAAAATATATTTAATATAGGCAAGGGTTGGACATTAGTACAGGCTAACAAGAAAATTTGTGTAGGGTAGGATCGGGCAAGTGTTCAAAAACTGATCCCCATAAGAATAACATGGGAAAAAAGCGCCGATTACGGCCCCTCCCCGGCAGTTCTCCTCTACTCCCAACTTTACAAAAACCACCAAAAGCAAAATAAATAACACTTATAGACGGGAACCATATGAATATTTTATAGCTAAAACTATATTATAACACTTAAATGTATGTATATTAAAACATCTGTTCTAATAACGTATATAGAACTCATGTATTTTAAATGCAATAGCGTTTCCACCGTATATAACACGAAATGTTCTGATTAACTTGCCTTAACTTGTCATTATCTCGTCACGTCCAGTTATTTACAACATAAATTTGTATACATTGCATAATAAATTGCAAGTTCCATGTAAGTGTACAATAACCTCATAAACTGTACTCAGGACTTGAATTTGCGTAACATACATGTATTTGTAAGGTAACTGATTGCTGATATACTGATTAATTACATGCTGCACATGTCAGTGTGCTATGCAGGTATTGGTCCACAATAACTTGGCCATATTGTTCATTGTGATGGTAAACCGGCAACCGTATAAATTTTAAAATGATTAGAGTTAATAACTTTGTTGTTTGATATTTTTCATGAAAATGTATTATTGTTAAAAATTTACACTGTAAAAAATAATGCAAAACATTTGATTATAGCCAGCTGCACAGACCATAGACAAAATTTGCTGGGCATCATTATTACTTTGACTCTACAGCTGGTGAAGCCTGTTATTGTTAAATTCACCATCTTGTTGGTCCAAATGTATGGAATAGTAGAATATTAATTTGTGAGATTTATTAATACTCGGTATAATATTTATAAAATACAAGACACTGAAAAACTAAAGTATTCATTTTGGAGAGTTCTTAGGCCCAAAATGTATTCAGTTAGATGCATTTTCTAATTAATATGTTTGTAAACTAACTTCTTTTGTTTCCCTCACAGTGTGGTATGTAACTGATTTCACTTGGGCTGTAACAAAAAGCGTTACGGTACCATCACTGCAATAGACGGAACGTTGTTCTTATTTTAGCATATAGTTTTAAACAAAAGTTTTATAATCTCTGGATTCAAATAATACTATTAACTGTTATCAAACATGATGAATTGAACATAAATAGTTTAAGAGCCTTCTATGATTTTACTACGTAATTAATTTTAGGTAATTAAATAATTTCTTTGTAAATATATCAATTATTAGAAAACATCAAAAATAAACATATTTTTTGACTTATGCGTATTTTTAACATTTTTAAGTAAAAGTCGTATTTTAATTTCAAAACTTTTGATCATAAAAAAGTCATGAGAAAACCTAAAAGATACAACCTGCACCAGAGGGAAGTTCAGCTATACCAGTTGCAAGATGCCATTGGATTCAGAAAATGTACTGATATTGCTCCCTTTAAAGGAAAAGTAGGTAATATTACTATTTGCAGAACCAATCGCGGGCCAATTGTTCTATGAATATGAATCTGCAATCAAATACGCCGAAGCCTCTTTGTTTGGCGTCACCTCTACACTGTTCTCGTGAAATTGAATCTACCTTTTAGTTAGGCATTTAAGAAAAGTTTTTTTATAATACTCGTTTATGGGAAAAAACAAAGAATTATATTTATCATTACGAAAACTCTACGTTGTTTGTGAATAATTAAATTATTTAAACATGGAGAAAAATTTGGAATACCAGTTTTATAACCCCAATAAGTGCACATTTTTCTTTTTCTTTATTTGTAGGGTCATGATATGTTTTAATTTATACTTAGTAAGTCAATGTTTTATCCAGTCAAAGACTTTATTAATGGCGTTTACACTGAAAAAGAATTTTTTGTATCCTGTTACATTTAGTTATTTGATTTATTCTAAGGATACTGTATGAATAGGAATGTTATGAGGAATAGTGCATTAGCAAGATTATTTTTCAAAGTAAATTAAATTTCGATGGCATAGCGAGACTGTTCGTTTAAGAATACACTTCCCATTTTACGAATATTAATGTCATGAGATATTAGTAAAATTGTAGTTCGGCAGAAGTAGATAAGAACTAAGGGGATGACATACATTTTACCCCGTCTTCCCCATAAAAATAACATGGGGTTCAGATTTTGGACCGACAACCGAACCCAGCCTATACAAATTACCTTTTTGGTCTATACTTGTACCCGACCCTTGCCTATGTTGAATACATTTTTCCCAATCCCGCCCCCAACATTTTTTTAAAATTAATTGTCAAAATCTAAAAAACTAACTTTGGTATTTATGGTCCGATTTGTCTGCAATTTGGATATGTTATTGTTGTAGGCTAATGTTTTAATAAATTCCACCTACATTTCAAAAAAATCAATATTATTGTTAAATAAAAATAAATAAATGCAACCTTATTTACCATCCGGCTGGATAATTGCCATATTTCCAATACTTTGTATTGTTGTGGGCCCCAACTTGGGGCCCTCTCAACTAACTCTCTTTGTAGTAATATATAATGAGTAATATATATATATATATATATATATTGGTTCTAAAAAATCATTTCAATACATCCTTTGCAGACATCCACAGATCTGGCTACTTGGGAACCCAAGCCATTTGACATATAATAAATCACCCTTCCTCCTAATTACCTTTTCAAATAAATACATGTCTTTATATTTAGTCTTTAACAATTGTAGCTCATAAAATCCTCCTTTGATTATATTGCCATTCTCATCTTTCGAAAGTCACAGGCTTTGTTTTCTTAACTTCTGCTATTGTAAAAAGCTCCCCTGTCCAGTTAGGGGTGTATCCTTTACTAATACATGATTATACTTGGAAATCCTTACACTATCTCCCACCTTATATCTTGGCTTTTTAACTTGTACTCTAGATGCCAACCTCTCGTTTACATCTTTAGAGTTCTTAGCACTTACTTTGTTAGGCTTCATCCCTATGGGCCTACGTACTTTATTATTATATATCTTTATTAACTTTGGAAGTAAACCCAACCATTTGTAACTCCCTTGTGCACTAAACTCTCTATAGAGCCAATTCTTTAAAGTTCTCTGAAACCTTTCCACAATAGCCGCATTAGTTGTAGAGTAAGTGTAGTAGTGATTAATATTTAGCTTTTTCATTAGTTTGGTAAATGTTCACTAAACAGTTCTTTACCGTTATCAGATTGAATATTTTTAACTCCCTATGGGAGAATAGTTTTTATAGCTTCTGTGACTACTAATGCAGTTTTATTCTTTAGTGGAGCATAAGCATAAGCTTTTTAAAAAAATGTGTCTATTAAAGTTAAAATTTATTTATTCCCAGAACTCTCTCTAGCATAAGTCTGCATAACTATTAAATTATTTGTACAGTTTCATTTATACCCAAAACTTTAAAACCTTTTAACAAAAAACCTTTCTCGCAGGCTTATTTAATTCGTAAGCATTTTTTCGATTTTTATTCTTTATTTTAAATTTAATGTATCTACCAGTCTCTGTCGTTTCAAAAGCACCTCCATTGCTACCAACTAACAAACCATCAGTCATTCTTTTATATACATTTTTTTGTTGTTGTGAAAATGCCTTCCCATCTAAAGTCTTAAATCCGCTTAAAGATGTAAAGTCTGCTACTAACAATTTAGGATCGTACATGATAAAATCGATTTCATTATTGTCTTGCATAAACTTCTTACTTTTATTGTCAAACCTGAAATGCTGTGGTGTTAAACAAATATCAATTATATAATTGTCTTGTTTCAAGTTTTTATTTGTATTGTTATACCTCGAAGCCTGTAACATTAAAAAAATATCACTCCTATCTTTGCCTTTGAGTACATTCTTTATCAGTTTTCTTCGGCATTCCTCTCAACGTTATCTAATGTTAATACATTATATTTTGTATCCCCCTGTTTTATTATTCTTTTCTCACTTTTTGTTAATATTTGATTGACAACAGCCACATAATTTGGCAATGTTCCAGGTAAAATGTTTGTTAACTGCTTATTTTTCCCATAAGACCATCCAAGGTTAACTCCGATGTTTTGTTACACAATCATTATCATCGTCAGTGGGTTTAACACGACTAGTCTTTTGGTTCAAAAATCCCAAAATCCTTTACTTTTTGTTGGTACTTTAGAAATATTTACAGCATCACCGCTTTCTTCGCCTTTCCCCAAGTTACTAACTGTATGGTGATTAATATTGCATTTGTTTTCTTTTAGTTCTAAAAACTCATATTTATTATCACCCTGTACAAAGGCACCTATTAAAGTCTGTTTTTTAGTTGGGACGTCATCTAAATCTTCGGCATTCTTCAAATTCCCAATCTTTCACTTTTTGGCATTCCAAACATTTTTCTCCGATTCTAAAAATTTATATTTATTATCACCCTGTACAAAGGCACCATCTTTTCTCATTAAAGTCTGCTCTAATGTGGGTACATCGTTTACACTTTCACTTCTTTTCACAATCCCAATCTTTCGCTCTTTGCCATTCCAAACATCTTTCTCCAATTATAAAAAAATTCATATTTATTATTACCTTGTACAAAAGCATCACCTTTTCTGGTTAACGTCTGGCCCAAAGTCGATACATCATCAATAAAGTCACGATATTTAACACCACCAATTTTAAAATTTAAAGCATTCCAAGTATTATATTTTTATTTTAAAGGAGCTTCCTTAGATACACTAGCTTCTGGTTTACTATATGGGTTATATACGCGATAAAATTTATATATAAACATGTTTTTATTTAATAAATAATTCCACTTTCTTTAAATTCTTCTATAATATAATCTATCTCATTTCCACCCCCATATTCCCAGCTTGTTGACTTAACCAAAGCAGTCTTAACCTATCTACAAGTTCATTAGGATCGTTCCAATAAACATAGTCTATTTTATTACCAGTTACCTGCCTTAAACCTTCACCAACAGTCGTAAACAGGGGTTTAATTATATAAAGATATTTAGTGTGTTTATTACTTGACATCGCCGCACCTGTTTTATAACCCTTTAAATGTGTATTTTAAGCTTCCAAAGTCTCTTTATAATTTTGCAAATCAGCCTAACTATAGTTTACGGGTTCTTTTAAAGTTATCAATTTCCACAGACCCTTTGTCCCTTTATACATTTTATCCCCAACTGTAACATCATCACTGGCAATTTAAACTTCCTGACTCCCAATAACAAATTTATTTGATTCTCGCCTAATACCTATGTGGTGTCTGTCGTACTACTTCTTCTAAGGTCATTTCCTAAATAGTCTGTTGCTAAAATACCCTAAATATAATTTTACGGTGTCATCTGGGTTATTCTTGGTATTCTAGACGGGGTATTTTCTAAAATCATTGGGAGAACTGGCCTCTCTGCAGTTTTGGTGGTTAAATTTTTCTCTTATTTGTTTTACAGAGTCTACCAATTGTTGTTGAATATTTTTTCCATTTTATTTACATTTATTTATCCCATTTTTGAAAGGATTATACCCAAATACTTTATCGTGTATTATTAAGCAATATTCAGATGTGTTTGAAGGGGCATTATCTGCAGTTTCAATTTATTATTTAATATCTACATCCACCTCTTTAAACGATTCATCCTGCCTAGAACAGTCTATTACAATTAGGAGATTTCTCTTTATAAAGTCAGCTCTGTTAAACATAGGATTGGGGACAGTGTTGTAGTAACTCTCTCTAAACCTCACAAACATTTCGTAAGCTTTAGAAGCTTCTCCATTTTCAACGTTGAGATTTAAATCACTATAAGGGTAATACTCAGAGTTTAAAAACACTTTCATATTTTTTTCAATTTACAGTGATCAAGTTCGTCAGTTATTTTTCGCGCACTATTGTCCCTACCTGTTTGGAAACCAAATATAATATACCTAGGCTCCTCCAAAATCGAAGACGTCTTAGCTGACCATAAATGTCTCTTGGTTTTGGAGTATGATGGGAGTTCGTGCAGCTCCAAACTTCTAAATGCAATTTGAAAATTTTTATTTTGCAAAAAAATTCTTTTGTAATTGCAGCTCCTCCCCATCAGATGGCATCACATGTGGCATCACGCACTGGATCGATTTAAGTGTAATTATGGGAATAGGATCGACCCCGCTAGGTGGAGCATTAGCTGTCGTTAAAATGCAATTTAAGTCGTTTTTGGATCTTTTCAACACCAAATATTGTTTAAAATCCTCAAACACACCCATTAACAGCTCTAATGGGACACAAGAACTAAACTTGACACTTTTATGGAAATCCTTTAAATTTTTGGTAGAATCAAATGGTACATTTGGCAATTTAGCTGTTTTATCGTAAGAGCACAATAATTTCATAATACTGGAAATTCCTGGATTTCTTACAATGTCTATTTCTTTACCAGCGACTTCGTATCTAATTTCGTCAAAATAAGTATGCAAATGTATTATTTATAAAATGTCCTTTATTATGATTACTACTACTATATATACTTTGATATACAGATAACTCCTACAAGGGAGTGTTAGTAAATCTTGATTATTTATACACATTCGAATTTTAACGGAATTATTTATTGCCAAAGTGTTGTGGGGAACATAGAAGTGATTTTTAATTTTAACTACACTATCGTCGAATTGGAATTTCCTTGTAACGTCTGGAAAATCTTCCATTTTTATTAATAGAAAATTTTAACTTCAGTCCTATTGATCGTAGAAACCTAGCATTTTCCACACTCAATCCGTTCTTATGAATTCTTATATATATTTTATATGATAAGTAAATGTGATCGTATTAATACACGTACTCACCATCAACTATGGTTAATTTGGTTTCTTTAAGTTGATTTAATTTTGGAACCAGCCCCTTGCAAAATATAAGTTTGACTTATGTATTAATTAATGCTCGATTATTTTGTATTTTAACTTCAACTATATTATCTATATTATAATGCCCGGTTTAATTCATCAATTGTGACCTCCCCTCTTGGTGTTGTTATTGTTTTCATTTTGTAATATGTCAAAGATTTAGAGGTTTATTACCATTAAATGTAGAATTATAACTTTGAAAATCTACCAACCTAATTATATAATCACCATTTAATTCTACAGGAGGAAAGAATGCCGACTTTAACCCTGGCTCTCTACCCGAAAATACTATGGTAAATGAATCCATTTTCATAAACTACAATTTTTCATAAATGATAAACATAAAATTCAACAAATGGAACCATTTAATTATTGTATTTGATCAGTTTTATGGTAAATTTTAGACGGTGCAAAATATTAAATTACTTCTTTTGGAGGCTGTATTTCGAATGGGTCAAAATAAATTACAATATCTTTATTTATACGATATGCTGTCCAAGGTGTGCCCCTGCACTGACTAAATGAAATATTTCGCATTCTTTTACATTTGATCTTAGATATTTTAGCTCGTTTTTTAGGTACACTACTCGAAAGTGGGGCACGTCTCTTGCGGCCTCTAACAGCTGAAACTTGTCCATCTTTTAAATTAAATTTTTATCCCATTCCCAGTTTTGCTTTAGCTTTCATAAAATTTGTCACTACATACGCCGCAGCTTTTTGGCCAGATTGGCATCTTTTGCATAACTCTAGACCAAGCCTGGCCCACTAATCTCATATCTGCTTTGTTCCGGGTGGAGATATCGGGATTATTCACGTAGAATGTGTCATGCTCTTTATAATAAGAGGCTAGCTTATTTTTTGGAGGTACATTTCTACGTGTCTTAGGTCCAGAATAAGAATATGATGGTATGTGGAGGGGGAAGGGAAGGGTGTTTATAAGGGTATTTAACAAGCCACGGCCTCTATATGATTTTAAGAATAATCCCTGACCTTGGACCTTTTTACACTTCCTCTTTGCCATTTTATTTTATAACAAATGTCGTTTATTAAACAAAAGCACAAGTTTAAAATAGCACATAAGGAAATTACACCAAATAAGTTGGGTCTATGTCCTTTTAATATTCGCTGTCTTATAATTGGGCCCAGCAGTTCGGGGAAGACCGTTGTAATTTATAATTCAATTGTAAAAAAGGAAGGATTAAAGTTTACAAATTTATATAACATTTCCAAATCTTTAGAGCAAGATACGTATAAAAAGTAATTGCAATATTTCGTCTGTGTAATGAAGTTCAATTACACACATATTCAGACTGCAAAATCACACCAAATGACGTAGAATCACACACAGTTGTTGTATTTGACGATATAAATAGTCCAATATCACACCATTTTTCTCAATGGGTCGACATAAACACATTAATAGTTTTTATTTGTGTCAATCTTACAGCAAAGTTAACACTAATTCACTGATAAATAAGGATCCTAATGTGTTACCTAAAGTATCCTAATGATTCACAATAAATTCACTTATTCACTGATATGAAATCCACGGATAGTACGAATATCAATGCAAAAATTAAATTGGTTATTATGAATTACATTAAGTCATGTTATACTTGGGTATAAGTATACACAAATTGTAATTTGCAATGACTAATTCACTTCTTTACTAATGATTAAATCCCATTAATGGTAAAGTTTCTTTAGTGCAGTTTCGTTCCAAGCAAATTATTCCAGTACAAGTAACATATTTTATTCCTGCGACGTCTCGTGTTTTAATTCTTCCAGTGACAGTTTGCATATTAAATCTAAAGCTCCTTGAACACGCTACATTTTGCTGGAGCTCGTATTATACAGCTGTTTGTGTTGAGGGAGAATATTCTCTTATATTCGACTCCATAAGAATGTTATAAAGTTATAATTTATTTATTTTAATGACATTAATTCATACTTAAAGTACAACTTATGTACGATTTTTAGGTTAAACTAATATAAATAAATATTTATGGGCATAAGCTTGAGTTGTTTACATCCATCATCTGGCCCTTTTTAATAATAATTCATAAAATATATATTAAAACAAAATGCTACAAATAATGTAATGTTTTATGTTGTAGTTACGTACATATTATACATATATAAGTATTCCTATATTGATATTGCAACGCCAAGATAAAAATCGGCGGAAAAGGTAATTGTACTATTCAAATTAAGAAATCACAAAATTCACTTAAAAAATCAACTGAATTTGGATGGTATTAGATATGACGTGCAGGATGGTACAACAGGGTAGATAATTAAAAATAATTAGTCTGGTCATACAAATAGCTTAAAATTTCATTCAAAGTCTGGTGATATACATTTTACCAGGGTAGTAGTTACCAGGGGATGAAATATAGTAACTCTATAACCACGTTTATCGTGCACTACTGGTCTACAGGAAGATATCAATTCTGCTTCATTATGTATTTCGTCTTGCAAGTTGCGTCAACAGTCCTTGTGCCCGCGTGAAGGTGCTAAAGGCTCCGGTCTATCCTACTTACAAATCTGTGCCGCTGTGTAAAAATACATTGTTAAGACAAGGAAAAGGAGCTGGATTCCTGTTTCTGCTATGATAATTATGTTATCAACATACTATAAAAGGGATTTGATAGGCTCATTGGACCCAGGACTACCTTAAAACTGGTCTATACCAGTTTTGAGGCTAAAATTGGGTAGAGCAAATGAAGTTGACATTACATATGGTAAGTCTTTTGGCTAACCATTATGACAAACTTCCCTTTCACCTTTGGTCACTTTATTTGCAGCGGCTAGGGACAGAATCTCCGAGTTTTTTCCCCAACCTGCCAAACTGAGAACGGATGGTCCCTGGCTGTTGTACATGGATACCCTGTCAGTTGAGTTGACCAGTTGAAGGGCAGAATGCGGGTCCCCTGTTTGAGAACCTCATCCCTGCTGTCACAGGGGCACAGGAATTGGCCCTCTGAAGGGTCAATTTTGCTGCCGTTCTATCCCACCCTTTCCTACTATATCCTAGCCTTCCGGTAACCTGTGCAATATTCCCGCTTGTAGAAGATGTGCCTAGCAGCTATTCTGGGGTTTCCTAATCCGCAACAATGATAATGATGATGACGGAATTTTATAGAAGAAAGTTCTACTCCTGCTCTTTCTTAGAATTTCAAAATAATGTTTCTGTTTTAAGTTGTTATAGTTTGAAAAAACCCATTTGTGTACATTTAAAAGGGCTTGTAAATGCAACTCAGTTAAATAAATTAAAAAAGTACGTTTGTAGATAGTATTTTATTCTTTAATAATATACTTTAACTTTAATAAAATGATTTATGTAGCAGCTGTAAAGGGGAATCCTGTAAACCCTTTTCTAGCCCTGCGCGAAAGGGGTAGACCGGAGCCTTAAGTGAATTATCTCAAGACGACCAGTATATTTTGAACTGCCATTTTAAATGCGTGGCTTACGGGTGCTCCTTACTGCACGGGGAACGTAGTATCAATTATATTTTATCTGGGAAAAATAGTTATAATAGCAGGGTTTTTGAAGATTAGCAAAACGGCGTTTTCTTTGATAGGTAATATTAATTACCTAAATATAATTTGGGTTTGATGCAATTTTAACATAGAGGAACATTATACTATACTATATTGTCAATATCAATTGTTATTTTACCTTCATAATGTATCCAATCATACAAGCACATTTTACCATCTGAAAAATCACGAGGTGCTTCGGCCATTATTAGGTTTACCTCCTATAGAAAACATTTGGTAGTTTTTATATGCGTACATTTATCACACCGTCTTCAAAGAAGTAAAATTAACCTATATGATCAAATATTGTATTGTTACAGTTCTTTGTCTCGACTATAAATTCATTTTTTTAAATAGCTGTAGGATGATACATTAATGAAGGATATTGAGGATATTTGCATTGATCATAGATTGAGAAGTAAATACGTACGGATTTAGCACCATGCATTTGTTTGTGGTAAGGATAGTTGACAATTTAAACAAAACAAGTTTTAATCTCAAGGTCTAATATTTTATTTGTAGCAACTTCAGGCCATAAAAATTGATTTATTTTACATAATAAGGTTTTAGAATTTGGAAAGCCTTACAAACTTGGAGGTTTTTAAGTTGTTTAAGCTATGGTAAAGGTCTGTGTTTGTGTGTGTATAGATATTCTTTAAAGCAAATCAATGTTTTAATTCTTCAAGAGAGCTTAAAAGTATTTTTTGCCATTTCAACGCAAAAACTGTTTTGTTATAAAACATTCTATCTCTTTTAGAGAAATTCATAAAAACCCTAACCTTTAATAATAATAACCTTGCCAAAGAAAATATCGAGAGTTTTACCGATAACTCCTAGTCCCAAAATAAAAATTTTTAGATGTCCTTATTTGTCTTAAACAAATTCAAGTCGATGTTTATGTTAGTATGATAGTCAATGCAAAATAGTTAACTGTGCTGTCAGAGAGTGATTTTAACCAAGTCACGTGAGTTGGGTAAACTGCCTTACGAACCGATCAAACCCGACGGTTCTATGAATATAAATTTGAAAACTGATTTCTGTGAGGGCTCTAACGTTTAGTTTCATGAATAAAATCATGTTTATTCCATAATTTATTTGTTGACTCGTGCATTAATCTCTTTTGTGAAATTGAACATAACAACCATTATTATCCATAACTGTGTTACTAATCCTAAGACCTAGTTACTATATATCGTAATATACGGTGATATAAAACGGGCATTGCTTTTTAGAACGTAGTGTTTAGGAATAAAATTATTATTTTTTAGTTAAGGCACGTAGTACGATCATCTATAATTTAAAAATAATTAGCGTCCTTATATTGAAGATTTTCAAAAGATTAGTATTACAAAGATCACATTCAAATATAAGAGTTAGATCTTCTTCACGAAAAAATGTCAACCGCAGTTTTTTAGTTTATGTCTCATTTAGTTTATAACTAGAATATACATTAGAAATCAAATGTTCTTTAAATTCAACATATTTCCTTACATTAAATGATCATATATTATTTTTTTAATGGATCCGTTATTTTATATTAAACCAACTTTTTTCAAAAGCATTGGATCTAGGAGGAAACATTCAATCAGTTTTAAATAATAACATAATAACCTTTAAACTGATTCTTCATTTTACTGACTCTTTTAAATCCATAACAATCCTAGTCTATTGCATGAGTTTTGATGCAAGTTATATTTTTTTTAAATACGTTTACATTTCCATTGGTACTTAACAGAATAAAATTTCTAAACCGTTTCAGGCATTGTCTTATTATAAGAGAATTAATGGATTAGTATTACATTATGATTCAAGCAGTATAATTTTTATTGTCAATCCAGTTTCATGACCAAGAACAGTAAAAGCAAATATCAATAAAATGGACATTTTATGAATGTCTTCAATCGTGGCTCTACTACTTACCTAACATTTACGACTATGTGGTAAAACTGTTCTTAAGACTATAGAACGTCACATTGCTGTTTTTGTATTTTAAGCGTTTTTATGAATAAAAGATACTATTTTAGTTAGTATGAGATTCTACGGAATAAATATTAATAACTGATCCAGCTTATTCTCTCAGCGCATACACGGAACGAGGTGGTGGTAGTGGGTAGCAGCTGTTGCTGAAAATTTTAGACGAGTGTACTTAAACACAAAATAAACACATATATAATGACAGATTGGTCTGCTGGGATTCAATCGTGCGGTTCTTTCTGGACAGTTATAAAAAATGTTCAACTACGTCAGTTTTAGAGGTCAATTTTCAGTAGTATTCAATTTGTCTCAGTTTATGAAATACTACAATATCGTAGAACTGTGTTGAACATTTTGCATTGACCAAAGATTATTATTGTTGCTAATACAATTCAATACCACTTTTCTCATACAGATTGACTAGTCTAAATATTCGAACAGAAAAGTCTGTCAAACAAATAATGTCCAACCTTACATGTCTGTTTTCAGTGATTGCATGTTTTACTTTACCTTTTCATTACTTTTCATGTATTTGATATTATACTTTACTATAACATTAACTTATTTGAAACTTTTTCGAACATAAACAATATCGTTTAATCGTAATGCAAACACTAGTATTAATTAAAACTGCGTTTGTTCTAAGATAATATTGCTCGCAATCTTTCAGGCCTATTTTATTTTATAGGGAAGATAAATCGTATAATGTGAACTTTAGCAAAGTTTGTACAAAAATATATAATACTCCCTTTTTTATTATACATGCCGTTCACAAAAGATTAATCAGGTTCCAAAAACACGTGTTTATTATTAAAACTCCTTATCAAAAGCAGACATCAAGGTTTCAAAAACATAAGATGAATCCTGTCTGATGACATTCTGCTAGTTTTTGTTTGCATATTTTAAAAGTGGTTACAATCGTTTGCTGACCATTTGAAGCATTGCCTAGAAACCTGCTTCGACGTGAATGGGTGACACTTTAAAAAGTGTAGGTTTTTGTAAAGAGTTTTTCTTTCACATGTCATTTTAACATTAGTCCCAGTTAGTCCAATAAACTACTACCTGAAAAAATTATTTGTAAATGCTCTGATTTACTATAGTGTTTAAGTTTATATTGCTGCTTATTTCATATTTTCTGACCAAACAACAATTTAATTATAACTAGAAATTTCCATATGCTATAAAACTGGTAGGGTTAAGTATTCTGTTTTAATCTAGGGAGTTTCAATTCAGGTGAGTTTATCTGATGAAAAAGGTTGTGGCGAGGAAACTAAATATACTGAACCGTTTAACTAGATTTCAATCAAGCATAATGTTTGGCCGTTGAACGAATTACATTATCAATGGACAAATTATTAACTAATGGTCATTTTACAACAGAGTTTGCCAAACGGAAATTGGGCTGTGAGGAGTGAGAAATCCATTTTTCACATTTATAGTACCGTAGTTCTGCTGCGCGTTGCTTATTTGTCCTGCATTTATAGAGCAAATAAATTATTTACGCTGTAACAAGGTTAGCGGGATGTAGAAGTGATACGGTGTATTTAGTGTATTTAAGATAAAACTACTCTGGGATTTCAAAACGATTATTTCAAATGTTAAACTTGTATTATTAGACAACGTACTTCGTTAGGTATGCTTAATTTCTATTAACATATGTAGTACTATAGTGTTTTTATAAAACTCAAAACTACTGCCATTTCATGATTGCTTTGATTGCATTAATTTTACACTAGAGGTGTTCTGACCCTTCAAAGGCTAGAACATACATCGATACCTAGGTCTCAGCAAGTCTTATTAGTGAATTTCCTTTGGAAAGTGAACTATTAGCATGACCCGCACGGTGAAACTTAAGCCCGGGACCACCATAGAAGTTCTTAACGTGACCCCCTGAACACGTTTTGGGGGGTCGTTCAAAATTATATATATAAATATAAATAAATAAATATATATATATATATATATATATATGTTTGCACTCTAGCGGTCTTTTTTATCCTATTTACTTCAAATTTGGCAGAGACGTTCCTTTCTGTAATCAGTTGGACAAGTTTGTTGGGAAAAACAATCGGATAGTATTAAACCCCTTTTTTGGGGATTAATCTTTCAAATTCTTCCAGTTCTTGGGCCCAAAAAGGGTCAGAAAAGCCCCAGATGTAAAATCAAAGCATGGGAAAAGATGGGAATTATAGAGGCGAAAGTTGTAAGCCCTCTCTCGTCATTCTAGCATAAATATTTACCGAGTTATTAAAGAAAATGTGTATCGACCAAACACAGTACGTTGTCTTATGGAGGTTTTACAAAGCCTGTTATTCCTTTGTTAGAGTACTTTTACCATCCCCAGCAACCTCACGTCTACTTTCAAGCCTGTCTGGACCTTCTCCTAACCTTATAATGCGCTAAATTGTATTCCCAGCTATGCAAGTAAATGAATCCAGGAGTATCAGAACAGCCAAAAAAATCAGTGTTTTCAGATTTCAATAAAAATTGGACAAATGTATGTTTTTACATTGATTTTGAGTTTTAAAAGTTTTTATGGGGAAATCCTCTTCCATAACGTCAGCGTGCTGCTTGCGAACTCGTTTTCTTTTTACGTTGACTTGTTTTATTTCTAGTTTAATTAGTTTCAACATAATAGTATGGCATTTGAAATGTTTACTTAACGAGACAAATAAAATAAAGGAAATAAAACAATAAAATTGGATTAACGGTGGTAGATAAACGAGAATCACTACCTATTTGGCTAAAACGTTCTATAACTGAGCTATCATCACTGGCATCAACATTAAATACTATCATCGGGTTCAGCAGAGGATTATCGAGTTCCTACATGCAGTAATACCTCTCATTAATAGCGATTATAAATTCTTGCAAATACAACAATTATAATTTACAGTTTTAACCCTTCAGTTTGCTAAGGTTTAATTGAATTTAAATGGTGTTTAAACAGTATTTGAAAATGTAATACATTTAGTAAGATTAGGAAATATTACAATGCATTAGTATACTACAGTTTGCTACCAAAAATTTTAATTAAATTGTTTATATAAAATAGATAAAATATACTAAATTAAATCCGCTGTTTACTTCTATTAACAAATCCATTTATATAACAATTTATTGCGTAGTAGACATACAACGTTTTACTGACAAACTAAATAAATTGTCCTATGATTAGCACTCCTAATGAAATTTATTTGATCAATAAATAAAACCCCTGAGAAAATAGTTAAAATTTTGGCTAACGACAAAGATTATTTAAGTTGGGGAAAAACGCTAAGCAAAGGAAAAGCTCGTTTGCCAAGTTGTTTCTGGTTGTGTCACGCACTCCTTGTTTTTTAAAAATACTCGTTATTGTAGCTTGAAAGTCCAAAGAACAGAAAAATCCAGTGAAATAAATATTTAGACAATATACTAGTGTCTGTAAATATAACAGAATATTGTAACTTATAAAACAAATTTTAAACATCTAAACTTTGACACTTTGCCGAACTTTTGTGACTTTGTCATTTGAATATGACTTGTACTGATAAGTTGTAGCTTACACGGATTTAACAACTAAAGCATCATACAATTTCACTTTTATAATTTGTGTAAATAAATTACTTACAACTAGCTTCAACCATACACCATAAAACAGATTTTAATTTTTAAAATACATTAATACTGGAAGAAACCCTTTTTGATATCATCAAACCGTGTTACCGTTTAATAACACGTATTCAGAATAGTTAGGTGAACACTTGATTTGTTCACAGTTAGTTTGGTCTATAATCTGTTGGAAAACAAAGACAATAAATATATATATTTTAGCTCAGACATAGCCATTTACGTTATTTATATCAAAATCAAAACTAATGGCAGTGGTACTGAGTAAGAGAATTAGTTGGCAAAGGAAAAGGACTTTAGCGGTCACGACAGGAAATTGCACGTTTTCGTTTCCACACTTACGTGAGTAATTTATTTTAGGCATATTGTTTAGGAAATAGGCTGCAATTTTCATGCCAAAATTTAAACGTGTAATCGTAAAATCATACTAAGGAACTCATACGGTTTTTAAAAGAATATTTTGTTTTCTTTATTCTATCTTTTGTCTTATTTTATTCAAACAATTATCTAATATATTAAAGTGACACATGCTTAGAAAGGTGCAACAAATTAGCAAAGACCTACGTAAGAGGATGTAAGTAACATTAAACATATCTCTGTTTGTATTGTAACACCCCTGGCACGTGGCATTGTTCCCCAGTGCTGACACAACTGCTCAGTTTTATACCCAAGTGTGCTTTAACTAAGCATTTCCACCTGCAAACCTCCAACTTATTTACTGCTTTTATCTATCATTAGATGTTTATAACCTTTAATATGAAGTTTTTCAAATTGTGTTGCATGATTTTGCGACTGTAAAATGTTTAATGGTAATATAAATATTCATTATTTTTCTTAACAACCATTTAACTATAAAACTGTAGCGTGATCCAGTCATATTTAACTCATCCTAATGATATCATAAAAAACTAGTTGTTACAGAATGAATATAATTATTATTTACTAGCTGTTACCCATAATGGCTTCGCCCGCATCACTACTTAAGAATTGTTAAAGACGCCCCAAGTGTTTTTGGTAAACGTCAGTCACCTTTGGGCAGCCCTTATAGCAATAGCTGATCTGCGAGCTTCAGCTTCCTCAACAGTTTCTGTAGATCTGTTTCTGAAACACGCCTGCCGCTGAGCTTGCTCTTCACATCGAAGGTGCTGTTCTTCTGGAGTTTCTTCTGCTCTGTGTGGTGCCTGCGCAGAGCTTCTTGAAGCCTTCTAATTTCCTTTTGTGCTGGAGTTGCCTGCCTTCTAGCCACTTTATTAAATGGGGATTTTTATAAACATTAAGACAAATTTGAATTACGTTTCCGCAGCATTATTATGATACAGTTACCTCCGTGGTTAACGTGCAACAAAAGAGCAAACCCAAATGTAAACAAACAAATAAACTCAAAATGTTGTTTTAAATATCAAATGCAGAACATCTGTTTTATTTATCATCTGATCCATAACTGTTAGTGTCCATATAATTACGGGGGAAGTTTAGTGGTCACTGGGGCAAAGCTCTAAAGGAATATTAAAACGTGAATATACTTATATTATGTTACGTTAGGATATGAGCTATTTTTCTACAAAATATCAGCTTAATTAGTTCAGCAGTTGGAGCGTGGTCGGGCCACAAACAAACAAACTCACAAAAATCCATATTTATATTATTAGTATGATATAAATAAATATAAAAATCATAGTGTTGTTTTATTATTATGTTTTTAAGGTTTCAAGGCTCTGAACAATAATATGTTCATTTGATTGTTTAAAGTGTAAACATACTAAATTCAAACACAAACCAACAATGAATATGCATTTGGAGGGTTTAGGATTGTTTTGACGAATATATTAGTACCTGTTTGGTTTAGATCCCCTGAGCAAGCTTATTACACTGTCTTAGATGAGGGAGTGAGTTATCATCATGTTCAACTATTCATTGTTTCGTGCATATTTTAGTTTTCTACTACCCGATTGTGTCAATATTAACTTTTAAAATATATTTCCCCATTTCATGATCTGAAAGGATATTTATTTTGTGATAAAAAGGCAAAATGCTGGCATATTATCAAGAAAAACATATATTAGATAGTACTGACTGAATGATTTTACGTACTAATCGAATTCGTTAGCAAGTACGTCTTTTCATTTTAACCCTCAATCTCGCTAAAATAATATGTGTGTATAAACAATATATAAAACTAATTTTATAGTGTTAAAGTGTTGTCTGCTTGGGCACTTAGCCAGAACTAATGTGATAAATGCGGGCATTTACTGAAGTGTTGGAAACAGCGGTTTCGTTAACAGAGGTTCCGTTAACAGAGGTTGCCACCAGCTTACCCTTGTTGATGTTTTATTTTCTTTACAAGTAATTATTAGATATTTCCGAAAGTGTTGAATATCATTCAAAACGCAAATTTGGGACATTTATTACCTACATATTGTATTGTTGTAAATATTAATTAGCTAAAGAAGGTAGCCATCAAACCATCTAATACAAATATAATAAAATAGTTACAGGTATTTTTATACGTGGCTTTTTGTTAAGCCAAAAGCTTTTTTTCTGGTGAAAACGAAAGTAAAAGTACACTGATAAGACAATTTAAATGTAACTATAACCCTACGCTACCCTACTAATAGTTTATTGTTTCGTACCCAACTGAAGATCCACATAAGATCAACCAAAAGCTATAAATTTAGTAAATGTATAATTCTGTGATTGTTAATTTGCACAAGTTAACAATAAGCACCACAAGTCTCTCAAGTTATTGTACAAGTTGTTAATGGCACCGCAAAAGAAATCATTAACAATAAGTCTAGGTTCAATTGGCGATTAAATAAAATAATCACAACTGTTCTTATTTTTATCATTATAATTTGCCTTACTTAATGCTGTTAAAGTTTTCTGACTTCAGTAACATTAAATTGGCTACTTAAACGCTGAACAAGTTCAAGCTATAACTACTTACGTACTACATAAAACATTTGTTGGTAATATTACCAAACTATAGTAAATTTTTTACAAAAAATTTTAAATTAAGTTCCGTATACTAATGTGGAATAGTTTAATATATTGTTCTAATTTGTAGGTATTAAGCAGTTAAAAAACCTTTATACCTTAGGCAATTGTTAAATCGAATTAATCTTCGTTTATGAAGTAATTCTGCGCGATTTCAAGTCCAATCTCTTTATTAACTATGGAGTTGCCTGAATCATATCATAACTGGTATACATAAATAAAAAAATATCATTATGGTATATATTGTGTTGAAAGCATAGTTAAGAAAGTTTTCAACAAATTATATTTTTCAGAAACATGAATCCAAACGAATGTTTGTATTACATGTACCACCGTGATTTAAAACAATTGTTTAAGGGAGATTATGCAATTATATTACTTGTATACTATCATCACTACAATTATAAAATGAGGTGGTGTCTGCCTGTCTGTCTGCCTATTGTTCCATCACGCTAAAATCACCAGACCAATCCTGCTGAAGCTTTGCACAAATGTAGTCTATCTACCTTGGAGTGTCATAGGCCTATTGCCGTTTAGAAAGGTCCTCAGGGCTCTGCCCCCGGGACTTCCAAGTCCCCATGTTATTCTTATGGAGGAGAGTTTTATTTTGTTTATGTCATATGTGTTTTCTTAGTTCAATTAATTTAACAGCTGTTATAAGGCTTATATTTACAGACTGTCATGGTTTTGTTTATAATTTTTCTACTCATAATATTCACCCAGTTGTGAAGCACGAGCATGGCAGTTAGTACTGAATATATAATTTGCGTGTGATGACATTTTTGCTTTACTAACCACTTTTTATAAACATAATTGGTTTTTATAATGTTTAATTATGTGTGAAGTTCGCAGATTTATTTCCGCTTACTGGATTTGTCTTACTCTAATTATTAAATTTAAATAATTTATGGGTCAAATTTTAGTGTGCACTTTATTTTCAGTAAAATGTATTTTAATATTCAATTTATAAGTTGGGCTGTCAGTAACTTAAGAGCTGATTAATTAATCTTCATATGTTCATATAAAACAACTTCTATATATCTTAAGTATAAGTGGGGTATCTATATATCCCCATATATATCCCCCGTTGTGATAGCTGGAACACAGATTTATAACCCTTGTTAAATATAAGATTAATATTCAATTTTGCATAGAGTTGGTTTTCTGTGGCAAGTTCCCGATAAAAGTAATACATTGTGTAAGATAGTATGTTTGTAATCAGTATAGCATTAATTTGTATAACTGTATATTTTTTAAGTTAATGTTTAAACAATTAAGTCAGTTTTTATGATGACACTATCTATCCGTATATAATAAGTCTATTAACAATAAAACAAGTTTGGTATACAGAAACCACAAACGTCCTACATCCCATATAAATATCCAAACAAAACCACAAAAATCAAAACTAAAAGCAACAATGCACACAACAATGCAACAATGCAATGTGTTTGTTGTCTTATGTGTTTTTTTGTAAACTGTGTTTGCTTAGTATTATTTATGGTAATTATTTAACTTTGACATCAAAAACGTATTCGTGATTTCGAATTTCAATTACGCAAACAGTAAGCAAGGTATCCGTATGAAATAAACGGAGATTGAGCAGCACCTCTCGGAGTTTATATGTCAGTCAGGTTGATCACCTTCACACGTCTCGGCGCTCATATCCCACTGCGCGCCCATTGCGACTGACCAGTCAGTGATCATGCCTGCCGTATACAGCGGAGTACGAAGTGTGTTTAATGGATCGCTGTATTTTAGTCAGTTGTGTTAGTGTAACGCCATTTCTGTATTACTTATGGAGAAGATCTGCATGTGTTGTTCAGTGGTTTGATAAAACAAGAAGTGTTAACATAATGAAATCTCCGGGTTGGCCAATCACGTCTGAAGAGAATACTGAACGATTAAGACATTTAGGTATGCGAAGTTCTAAAGTCTAAGTCCAAGTCTAAACTCTAAGATCTAAGTCCATTTCTCGACACAGTTTGGAACTTGGTATACTTAAAACAACGATTCAGCATTCTTCATAAATAACATGCTTACAAAATTCAACTAAAACATTAAATCAAATCAGCTGATAAGGTTAATCATGTTTAATGTGGTTTATTTTAGTGACTAAGCTACTTTCCACGTGAATGGCTATTTAAACCACCATAACTGCCGTCAATGGGGAGTACAGCAACCATATGAAGTTTTCGAATATGAACGTGGTTTGCCGATTATAAATGTCCAAAGGTGTGGACTCAAGCACGATCTCGTAATCACGTTTATTGAGAACACGATTCCAGAAATCACTAATTGCATGAGATCCCACAAATTGAAGATACTGAAATAAAAAAAGACATTATAGCAATTTTTCAGGTGGACGAAGTACCACATCACTATGGTAATATCGTCCATGATGCTCTAAACATCTGATTACTTGGCCAATGTACTGGGAGATATTTCTCTGTTTTATACGTAGAAGTATGTATTTAACTCCGCTGGACTTTTTTAAGAATGTTGTGCATTCCTGAAAATTCGCAATCTACATCACCTACAAGAACGAATTATTGCAGTTTATGAAACTTTGACTCCTTAAATGATTCAGTGCACCTGGTAGGAGGTTGAGTGTTGCTTGGAAAACTGTCGTGCTGCTTGGGAGCTCCAATTCAATATTAACAAAATTAAATTATGTATTTATGAAATTTAATAATTTTTCTCAAAACTACAATCATATTGTATATATATAATTAGCAATTATTGAATCCACGTAACTTGAATACATCCACGGATGTAAAATAAAGTTTATTATTATTATCATTAGGTAATTAAAAAGACTGTCTATATGTTTTGTTTCCTAATTAATATTGTATCATTTATAAGGCATTTTTTATTAAGTTTCAAATTCACGTGTCCCATAAATTACTGGTAAACGTCAAGTAACAATACATTACTGTCGATTGATCGAAACGGTAAGTTTTTACTAAACCTAAAACTCTGAAAAAATATAATTAATACATAACTACGTAGATATATTTGAAAAATAGAACATGTCTGCCTAAAAATGTTTTTATTTAGGTTAAACTTAAAATAAACTAATTATTGCCTGTCCAGTACTTACTTATTAACTGTCTAAGGATTAGTTTTATAAATATTAATGGAGAATATATATATCGTTTGATCATATTTGCAAGATTAAGAATATTTCAATAGATATGGTTAGTTGATAATGATTAGCAAACAGAAGTTAGTTTGACTTTTGGAAGGGGCATCAAAGTTTCGGAAATGAAGCAAAATACTACTAATGAACCTATATTTCTAAAAACTATTAAACTTTTGACATATTTTAACAGCATGTCTAGAATGATAAAACGGTAGTACACTATAACCACGGTAATGATAAAACAGTATAATAAACTTCTGTCAGTAAATGACAAATTTCTAAATCATCACGTTTTTGGTAGAGTTAGAATATCTGTCATTACATTCATAGTCGTATGATATTAGCTCACAAGAAATACAAGGGCAATGCTGTCCATGTATGGAATTACAATAATTTCTCTAAATATAATCAATAATGTCAGTTTAGTAAATGTATTGTTGTAAGGGAGAGTTTGTAAACAGGTGACAACACCCTCACTTTGCCACACATAAATAATGACCTCATCAATCTACTCAAGTTAACTGATTACTTTACGGGGATTGGTAGCCAGAACAATCATTTAATTTATTCAAGGTATGAAAAAAAACACTGTCAACAAATATTTTGTCAAGCACTTATAAGACAAAATTGAATTTTAAACTGTTCGAGCAATAAATAAGCTTAATATTACTTTTCAGTGATATTAAATTTAGACCTCATTATTACAAAAATTGTTTACTTCAAATTTATTAAGACGATGAGGAATTATAATTGTTGTCAGGCTTTTTTTATATTTGTTAAAAATGTTAGTAATACTAAACAATTTATAACTGCACAGAGCAAAAGACCGTATGAACAGATACAAGCTCAACAAATTTGACCTTTTAATGAGAATAATCTCCAAAAACATGGTGGGACGGGATTATAACTCATGCATCGCATATGTTTTCCAAAAAGTGTTTTATATTTCTCAGTGTTAAACATCCTAATATCAACATTTAAAGCCTTTTTACAAATGTATTTTAAAATTGGTTATATAGAGGGATTATAAAAGGTATAAGCTATTTTTGTTATTGATAAGAGTAAGAAATATATATATATATTTATCAGAAAACCAATAAAGCATCGTTAATGCCTGTTTATATAAACTCTACAGTAAAAGATCGTGTAGTATTATTTAAAAAATCCCATGTAATTGCCTTCTGTTAGGAATGAAATACAATCAACGATTGAACAAATAATTGCTGTCAGATTTAAACTTATCTTCACTTTCACACATATATGACCTAGTGTAAACAATCAGAGGCAACTTTATGTTTCAGCGAATTTCCCCTATAGGGAAGAAGCTATTACCGTAGGTAAGCTTAAGCCCGAGACCATGATAACTTTTTGTTTTGAGGTCCCCAGATGTTAAAAACACTATTCGTTTAAACTTATATATATATATATATATATATATATATACTAACACATTAAAACGGATAGATATAAATGATGAACAAGAAGTTTTTGCGAATTTTCGTTTATAATACAAACGTTTTCAAGCAATAAAGGAGAAAGAATGGAATTTGAACAGTAAATGAATAAAAATAAACAAATATTTTACATCTGACTTTTAAAAACTAAAACATGTGATTTTAGGTACAGGTAAAAAAATTATTAAATTAAAGTCAGCTGAGTTGAATTATTTTAGACTAAAGAAAAAATTACCTGAGATTTAACCCAGAAGGAACCTTGGTCTTCAATACCAACTGATGTGCCAATTCAGAATTTCTTAATATCAGTTGGTTATATTTTGGATTTTGATGTGGTTTAATTTTGTGAAGTGCTTTTAGTTCATAGCACCCTTCAAAATTTTGGTTGTGGTGAGTTGCATGATTATAAATTTGTTTGCGTTTGTCTTTATGTACCACATCAAAACGGTGGCCAGTCATACGTACTCGCAAGGAATTCGATGTCTGACCAACATAATATTTTGGACAGTGTTTACACGATAGTTGGTAAATCACATTGTGGGTGTCACAGGTTGATTTACCAACTATTGGGTAAGTTTTGTTTGTGACATTGCTTTTAAAGTCAGTTGTATTACACATAATTTTGCAAATGCCACACCGAGGTTTGTGGCAAGGTTCGCAGCCGTGATTGATTTCCAAATAGTTTTCAGGCCGAGAATTTTGAATTTTGGGTCTCACCAACATATTTTTCAAAATTTCTCCTATAGGGAAGAAGCTATTACCGTAGGTCTCATGGTAAGACTTAAGCCCGAGACCATGATAACTTTTCGTTTTGAGGTCCCCAGATGCCAAAAAACACCATTCGTTCAAATTTTTATATATGTATATATATATATATTTATATATATATATATTTATATATATATATATATATATATATATATATATATATGTGTCCGTAAGCACGATAACTCTCGTAACTGGTACAAACTTGTAAAGTACCATTTATTTGAACGAGTTCGAAAACCAGACAAATCGCACCATCCGAAGGGGGGTTTTGGGGGGGTTTTGTACCCCAAAAATGTTTTTTTTGGAGTTTTCACATGTAATAATCATTTAAATCAAATTTTAATTTATACCATTGGATTCAGCTTAATAAAACAAACAATTTGGTATTTTGATCATTGCTCTACGTCAATTGATTACTGAGATATTGAAAGTGCTAAACAAGGTACGTTGTCCAATGTTATTCTTATGGAGAAAAAGAAAAATTTTATATCTCGGTTGTTTATGAACATAAACTGACGAAACTTGGTATATCGCTTCATCTGGTTGTGGTTTGTTGTTGTTTAAACAAAAAACTACTTTTTCGCCTATGGTTCCCGTAGCAGCAAACCTAGGTGTTCGGTCCCCATGTCATTCTTATGGAGAATAATAAATATGTTACATATCGCTTATTTATGAATGTATATGGATGAAACTTGGTATGTGACTTCACTTAGATGAGTTCTATTGACATTTGCATAAAAATCCATTATTTTGTGTTCCTTGTTGCAGCAAACCTGCGTACTCATCCCTAATGTTATTCTAATGGAGAATAATGAATATTTTAAATATGGCTTATTTATGAATATATTTCTTATGAATTCTGGTAAGAGGCATAATGTGTTATTAAGACATATATATTCATTGGAAATTCGCTGAGTACGCAGGTTTGCTGCGACGGGGGTATGAATATAAATATATGTCCGTGAATGCGGTAAAAAACGTCCGATTTCGATGAAATTTTGCTCAAATGTGTAAAGTGACAATCATAACTTTAAGTTCGAAAACCAGAAAAATCGGACCATGGGAAGGGGGGTTTATGGGGGTTTTAAATTTTACAAAATTCAGTTTTTTGCATTTTTCACCCTAAAATAAAAAAAAAATATTTTGGTATTAACCATGTTATAGAGCTTTTGAATAGAGTATTTTGAATTACTAACCAAGGTTGAGTGGTTGAGGAGAAAATCCAAAAATCCTACTCATAAAATATTCTATGTTAATCTTATGGGAAAAAGGTTTTTGGTTTTTCCTCAGTTCATTTCAATGTAAACTTCACATTTGCTTTTACAAATCAGTTCAGCTCCGCAAAAAAATCATTTTGGTGTTTAAATTGTGATTCTACGTCCAACCGTTGCAGAGATATTCAAAGTGCTAAACACAGTACGTTGTCCAATGTTATCCTTATGGATAATAAATCAAATTTGATATCTCGATTATTTATGAATGTATATTGTTGAAACTTGGTATATGGCTTCACGTAGTTCTGGTATATTGATATTTGCTCAAAAAAAATATTTTTGTTGATTATCCCCGTAGCAGCAAGCCTGCGTACTCAGCCCCCATGTTATTCTTAAGGGGAATAAGTGAAATGTAATCACTCCCTTAATTATGAACATAAATTAATAACACTTGGTATATCGCTTCACCTTGTTGAGTTATATTGATATGTGCATAAATTCCATTTTTTTGTTCCTTGTTAAAAAGACAACCTGCTTTCTCAGCCCCCATGTCTTTCTTATGAAGAATAGTTAAAACGTTATATAGCGCTTATTTAGGATTGAATATTGATGAAACTTGGTATGTGGCTTCGCCTATTTAAATTATATTTATATTTGCATAAAAGCCAATTGCTTGTGTTCCTTGTTTCAGCAAACCTACGTACTCATCACCAATGATATTCTTATGGAGAATAATTAAAATTGTATTATCGCTTATATGTGAATATATTTTTATGAAACTTGGTATGCGGCTTTATGTGATATTAAGACATATATTATGCATTGTAAATTCCCTGAGTACGCAGGTTTGCTGCGACGGGTATTTATTATTATTATTTTTTAACCCTAACTATATATATATATATATATATATATATATATATATATATATATATATATATATATATATATAAATCTTGTACGGCATTCGGCTGCCTTTCATGGTGGAAACCGCATTGAACTTGGCGGCCGGTGCACTTGACTGCCGTATCCGGCCGCCAATTGCACATCACATGTTATATCAACTGAGGAAGCCGGCAGGAACATATTTTGAGCATTTGAAGTGGCAGCCAAATAACGTATTTTTGATAGGTGTATGACAAAATGTAGTTTGCCATTCTACCACATGGAACGCTGCTGTTTTTAAAAGATACACCAGAAGTATGTTCCTATAAATAAATGCCGTGGACTCGGCAGCCCATAAGTGGCAACACTGTCAAGTTGAATGTGCATTCCAATTATAAATTTTTGCCGCGGATGTGGCAGCCAAAACACATCTGGCCTGACTCACCTTCAGATGTTCAAAGATTGTTATCTTCCATCATCATTTCCTGTACCGGTACTCACTCGAGGCCCGCGATATTTCTGAGCCTGCATACTTTCCTGCCCGCTTCACTGTGACATAACACCGAGAGGTCGTTTTGACTAGGCCTACTTGACGCTTACGGAATGAATCATACATTTGCATGTTCTTATTTCTCACATAGTTGGGCTTAAAACAAGCAGTTCGAGCAGTTTGATTATTTTCCTTGACTGTTGCAGTATGTTAACGTCTACGTTATAAGTTTAACGTATTGCGCCCGCTTCACTGTAATTTCACACCTAGAGGTTAGACCACTCGATGATTTGGGAGTAAATCATACATCTGCATGTTCTTATTGCTCACATAGTGGGACTTAAAACAACTCGAGCAGTTTGATTATTTTCCTTGACTATGGCCTGTTGAAATATGTTAACGTCTAAGTTATAAGTTTAATTGTACAGGATCTAGGGGGGTTTGAGCATGCATAAAAGGAAAATACAATATTTTTGCTGATTACTGTGATACATAATATGGATCTAGGTAATAGCAAAAATGCATGTCGTCAGTTTCCTATGTGGTCGACAACATGGTGGAGGGGGGTAAAGATGGCGGCGGCCACTACTCGTAAATATGACGATATCTTGGGAACAATATGAGATATAACATTGGTTTAAGCATTGTTATACTCACAACAATATGTACAACAATAACTGTTATTAAGTTTCAACCCGTATCTCGATTAATAAAAGAGCTACATAATAAAACGTCATACAAAAAATCTTTAAGGTACAAATGTTTATGGAAAATGTAATCAGTATGTGAGTTTTTCCCGTTTTAATGAAAGTAACTTAGTACGCGAGTTAGTTGGTACATTTTAGAGTGTTAATATATGAATAGTTTATCAAGATATGTCAACCAAGTCTTTGAACAGTCGTCCGCTATAGTTAACCGCAGCGTCAGGGTCGGACGGCGCCGTGTAGGAAAACCCTCACTATCTCGGTAACTGTATGAGATATACCACCGGATAGAACGTCGTTTTAATTGTAATAATATGGTAAACAATAATGGTTTGTACGTCTAAATCCGTATCTGCAATTTTTGTAGCGTTATTTATCAAAACATACTAATAAAATAGGACCCAAGACCCAAGAGTAATCAGTTACTGAACAATCTGTTAAATGACTTAAACTTAAGGGTTAAACTTCAAAATAAATTTATAGTACATACATATTTAGTATGGTTGTACTTACGACTCTGAAATAATATGTTTTAGTTTTTTATTATTTTCCCTATAATTCTTTGTTTCCCTATAGGGCTTACGAAGTTGTATAACTAATAATGGAGACTGCCGTATCCGGCCGCCAATTGCACAATAATTTCAATATTTTCTGGCTCATGTTATGCTTGAGCATCAAGTACTGTATTTTATTTTATTTTCTCCTAATGTTTGTTTACATTCCACTAACTAAACAATGATTGTGATGGGTTTCATTCGAGTTAATTATATACTAATCAGTACGTTTTGTATTTACATATCACTGCTGCAAATTATTAGCCAGTGCAGTGAGAATAGGCGAATTCCCGGACAAGGCAAATGGCAGAGATATAGTCGCCATCAGCACCACCATAAACCACCCGCGAGTATAAACAATGAGAGAGATGTTTATGGTCTTAAAAGAAACCACTGAAGTGTGACAAACGCGGCCGACCCGACTCAACCCCTAGGCCCGTTTGTATACGGAAGGGACATGTGCCACTGAGGTTGCACATATCCTACTGAGATCTGGGACCTGACAGATGTCTTCGACTACATTCCACCATAGATTAAACATACTCCTTAGAAGATTAAGTATTAAGGTCTTAGATTTAAGAAGGAAAGGATAGATTAAGAAAACTATAACCGTATGGTCTCATTTGATTAACATTGGAATTTCCCACCGGTAGTAGCCCTAGAGGATTTAGAGGAATCTGAGAGTCAGGTACAATAGCTGTAACCTAAAGGAAACCTACCCTGAAAATTTCATGCCTTAAGTCCTTATAGTTTAGCCGTACGGCGATCCACACACAGACAAGAACTCTGCTTTATTTATATAGATTGTCGATAAGACTGTTTAGCTTAGGTGCGACAACCTTTACCAGATAATCCCTAGTTTGAACTCTTTGAAGTAACTTGATTGCTCATCGGTTCAAGAGGAACAATCCCAAGTTTTGTTCACGATTTCTGGAAATAATTAAAACTAGATCAATCAAAATTATAAATGGTTGCAATAACGGCTATGAAACACTCCCTAATAATACTAAGAAGTCATCTTTACAGCAACAGTTAAAATAATTTGTTTGGTATTCTTTGTGCTAGCGCAACCTACATTGGTAAGAGGATTTTTAATTTGTTTATATTATGAATAAACTATCTTTATTTATATATACTGGTAAATAAGTTTAAAAACCAGATTTTCTTATGAGGACTGATTAATTTCGAGGTGTGGAGGTGTCTTTAGAAAGTGCCCGCACAGTGTCCCAGCTAAAAAAAAAAACACGGGGTACATACGCGACACTCGAGACATAGTGTCTTTGCACAGTGTTGCGCACGTAACCTAGTATAGATTGGTTTTAGTAAATCGCAATGTGTTGGCTCCTTATTGATAATACCACCCGTGTCTTTCTATGTTTACTCTTTACCGTGGGAAACAGGCTGAAGAATTTCTACTTCCCCTCGTTCAACAATCCATGACAATAGCACAACTATCAGCATTTAACTGCACTTAGCACAACACAGCCGAATTTATGTGCAAAAAATAAAACGTTATAACGAAACACAAAATGCCAACGAACTGCTCAATGCCAACTGAACACTAAATTGACAAGGCCCACGATTAACGATGAATACAAACCTTATAAGATGATACATATTATTAATGAACATAGACAGTATTAAACAATCAACGTAGAGAGGCATTAAACAAACAAGTAGAAATGTGCAGTCCGACTCATGCAGTCATGCAGACAAACAAGCGCCTGAGTCACCACCATAGAAATTTATTAACAAACTTTATTAACACACCTACACCTACTCTATGGTCACCACGCAATACGCGGCGATGCTAGGCCCGTTGCGGTGGTGCGGTGTCCGCTCTCTAAGAAGCCATCATGTTAACAAATATCCTTACTATACCTATAATTTTAAAGCTAATCAAATTATCTATAAGTTTTGTTCAAAACATTTCATCCCATGTCGCAAAGATAAAAATGTAAAATTAGTTGAAGTTATTACATTTTGTTTTAGCAGTGGCAGTTTTTTTTTGTACATATTGAGTACTAGTAGAATGTACCCGTTCTTCGCACGGGTTAGAAAGGTAAGTTAGCTTGAAACAGCTGTTCTTGCTTCTGCTCTTTAAGCTGTCAAATGTAATTGACCTCAGCTGTTCGCATTACAGTTTCTGGATGTTTACTTTCTTCTCAAATGTAAACATTGAACTTAGGACTTCACGGGGCGTAGTCCGAGGGAATTTTAAGGAAGTGAATAGGCCTATATGTTACATGGGTTCAAGATCTACCTTTGTGTAAAATTCGTGATGGGGAGGGGCCATGGGTAAAGCAGCGATTCGTCATGGAGGGAGTGACCGCAGCAACAGTGATGGAGCAAACGAGTGGGGGTGTGGCAGAGGGTAGGCGAGCTGAGGGAACCAAGGTCCAAGCCATGCTTAACCGTTATTTTTTTCAAAATTGTTTAATGCAAAAAATGGACATATAGCAATGAAAAACTCCCGAGGAAATTTAATATATAAATAATGGGTGAACATACGTGCAATGATTCACTTTTACTAAATCTAAGTTATTGATTATAATGATTTACAGATATTAGATGTCTGAACTGTAATTTTATTACTACAATTAGTTAATTAACTGGCGGATTCGGTAATTAGGAAACGTTCGGTAAATATTCGTAAAATCTGGTAGATATGTATTTGGATTTCTTATTAAATTATTGTTATACATACAAGAACATTACAGATTTTTAAAACACCGGGTGATTTAAATTAAAACGTTAGAGGAAAACTACATCCGAATAAAAGATTAAATAACTGTATTTTTCCTATACTACCCTGCTTGTGATAAATTAACTAGACCAGTAGATGGATCATGGATAAATTGTAGAACGAGTAAGTTACATTTACATTAAAGTACATACATCATTAAATATGATTACAATTTGTGATCTATATTAAATGTCAAACGTTAAACTACAATTTTTCACATTTTTGGCACGAATATCGGCTATTTTGTATAACAAATTTTTAACAAGTGTATACAAATGTGAATCCCTGAGCGAATCAGACCATGATAAACCAAGGTGAAAAATTGGCATAAATTAAGTTATTTCTGAATACCTATCCCAACATTACAAATATGCACGAGCTAATTTGTACCACTCTCACTAGTCTCACTATTCTGCCTTAATTGAGGCAAGACCATATATTTGACTTATCTGTTGAAAATATACGTGTCAGAAAAAACTTTCATCTGAAGATACCAAATTCAAACTTGGTATACATTTATTACATCTAATACGACCCATTTTTGAATGCAATATCAAGTTCCTACTTTGTACCATTTCAAAATGGTGGCCATTTTTGTTTTTTTCAAAACTATATCTTTAAAACGGCAATATTTAGGAAAAAACTGTAAGGATAAAAAAGCTGTGTCATGTTGTCCTAAAAACAATGGTATAAATATATTAGCTCTAGAATTATAAATAACTGAGAAATTGTGATTTTGATCAGTTAAAAACATGATTTTTTTACCGTTATACATTATTTGTACCTAGCTTGGTTTTATAAGAAGAGAATATAATTATAGTAGAACTACAATAATCCAACTTTGGATGGTGCGAACTCTCGCTTACCGACCGTGCCGTTATCGGTGTTTGACGTAAACAAGCCACTCACACAACTCACTTTGTTGTTATGATGTATGTAATTCAAAATTTTAAACACGTCAATATAAAATGACAAATAAAATGTTTTATATTATCATTGGACCTGTGATTGTTCATGATGCAATGAAAGGTGTCAGTGCCTTACTACTTCGATAACGACAGACGTTTTGTGCTGCAATTCCAGAGCTTTTGACAAAGCTAACAGTTCGGAGATTTAAGTAATGAATTAATACATTAGCATTAATTGGTGAATACTACGTACAAATTAATCCACAAGTGTGAATTAAAAGGACAATATCACATGATATATTTATTACAGATGTTTTTCATTTCATACCGTGTCAATAATCAAATAAAATTGTGTGTTGGTCATACCATTCATGATTTAAATTATGCCTTATTTTGTATTTCTTTATAATTACATATTTTAACATCATTTTACGCATCGTCCATGATTAATACATTAATACACGTTAAAGCAGTGAGAGGAGAGCTAATTATGACCACTATCTTAATAACTGTTCAAGGAAGATCGTCTAGACGAATTGGCAACAGTGGTGGCAGCTAAATAACGCGAAATATTTATGAAGTATTACTGCTGGCAGTCATTTAGCTGCTAGACATACATGGTGCGCCGAATCAAATGTAAACTTAGGGCAGTCAAATTACATGAGTTTTAATACACATAGTTATAATAAAAAAATTATGAAAATAAGTTAATAGTTATATTAATAACGTAATTTTGAGTAGAGATACACGTTAAAACTTAAATATACTCTAACCTTTGGGGTGGCAGCTACTTAACCTAAATTCGTACGGCAGCTGATTAGATAGTGAGATTTATATATATATATATATATATATATATATATATATATATATATATATATATATTTATTAATATCAATTAGTAGATTTAAGTATTAAACTTACAAATAAGTTTGTTGAATATATAGGTGTAAGTACAAATCGTGGGGAGCCTACGAAACTATTATCGATGAATATACATATTTACCTTCATCTTTTGTACCGTATGCTACTGTATTAATTATTAATTTGTAAAGTAGAAAACAGTAAACTATCTCTCGACAGTACATGACTGTTTGGAAGGGAAGTAGAAAACAAATGACTTGAATTAAACGAAGACATTTTCAAATTTGCGAGGTTGTAACTTGTTCATAAGAAATCGACAGTTGGCTAGCCAATAGGTTTTAGATGTAACGGCAAATTTACTCCGTTGAATGGTGATAAATAAAGCTAGGTTTCTTGTGTCTGACAACGATTCCATGAAGCAGATCCTAAAACCTCGAAAGCTATCTTAATGAAATAAATTTTGAATACTAATATTAGTTTTCATAAGCTTGTACTATTTTTACTTCCTACCAAATTATACTAAACGCTATTAACCACTTACATTAATAAAACACAACACTTACAATTTTGGGTTATTTTATTATTGTCAATAAATCTGCTTCATGATAAAAAAGGACTTCACTTTTACTTTACTTATTATTTATTGGTTGATTTAGTTTCCAAGTGACATGAAGAGGTTTTATCGTAAATAAATTAATTTACGATGCCGATACCATCGATGCTGATATTTATATTTTTTATTTGCACCCGATATGAATTCCCACCCGATTTTGACAGTTTTAATTTGTAACAAGTACGAATGAATGACCAAACCTTAAATGATTTAATAATTCACAATTTGTCTTAAATATTTTTGTTTTTATATCAGCAATGCTTTATGGACAATTGTAAAACTATTGTTTTAGTGTTCCGGCCCATGCTTCCATTAAGGTATTATGTAACTTAATGTTTATTCGAATGTCATTGCATTCCCAAGGCTTTCTAATAGAGCTACTTAGTCCATTATGCTTCTATTACATTAAATTGGGTGATACATTTTGAAAAGGCATATACGAATTCCAAATTTACAAATTGTGCAAGGCTTTTTGCGTAGCTATTTTAGAATTCAATAGAGTTCATTTGTTTGCAAGCCAGACACCTTTAGGACAATACCATTGATGAGATAAATGAGTACAATCTGTTGTTGGATACTGCATAGTATTTAGCTTCAATTTAAACAAAGGACAATAGTGTAGGTGTACATTTCAGTTTAGTTTTGGTCAAACGCGAGCTCTGTATAATACAGAAAGCAATTATAATTGCGTTTTCACAGTATTCTAGCCTCCAGTGACACCGGATTGTTAGTTTAGTAGTTTTTTTAAAAACAATTTAGGAACATTATACATAATTGTAATTTTGTATTCCTACAACAATACGGACTAATTTCAATAGATGTTAGATAAATATATTATGTATTTTATTTAATAGAATAAACAATCTTTTGTGTTACTTTTCATAAAATATTTTTCAAATTCTTAAACCATATTTAAATTTATTATTCCCCCAACACTAATCACGTTTTCTGAAAATTAACCTAAAAGCCTCTAATATTATAACAATTGAAATATGATATTAGGTTTCAAGGGATATTATATCTGTCATTCGAGCTTACAGTTTATTCAAAAATAACTACTATCCATACAATAGAAGGCACAGTTATATAGTATACAACAAATTCATAAACAGCTTCGTTATTCCTCATCATCGTGATCTACAGTGGAATATAGCAATACAAACTGTAATATACAGCCTCACAAATAAATTCAACAAATTGTTTAATTTACAGTGTTTTAAAACAGTACTTTATTTAGGTGAACATTAGGATAACATGGTTATACAATTTTATTTTGTTACATACAAAATACATTTAACAGATAATAAAAGATGAACTTTGTATCAATTGCAACAAGCAAGCATCCTTGGTGTTTCATGTTTCTTATCTGATCACTCGACAATACTTTTGGTCTAGCTACATTCCTTAGTACAATACTACCTTCCCCTAAATCCTCAACTACCTCTAGGAAATAATGTAATCCTCTGTGATAACATTCTGAAAATAAAAGATGTGTCTTACACGTGTAGCTCATGTCAGCCCGTTTTGCGTATTTACTTACCAGTTTTTGTAACAAACTGTTGTATTTAGTATAACAGATTGTGTAATGAAAAATATGGGATGATGTATAAATATTCAATTGTGTAATAGTTAATGAAAATGTGTAAAAGTGAATAATTAATGTTTTATACTAGAATGTTACAAGGAATATTCCTAATAATTCATGAATGTCTCACAAGCCTTAGTGTAAGTTATTCTAATTTATTTTATGTTAACTTCACTAGTTTTAAGGTAATTTAAGTATGTTAAACATTTTTGTGTAAGAAATTTTCCATACAAAGAGATAAAATGAATAAGGCAAACAGTTAAACCTGAGTTGTGTATAGGTAAAAGTTCAAGTTAAAGAAAATCTTTTTACAAAAAATTGTTTTTTAATAACCAGTAATCTGGTTAATGAATTAATGTTGCAATTTCGTATGATGTAGTTTTATTGTATTTTAAAGGCTGAATTATAAATTCATGGGACCTATTGAATATTGAAGAATATATGTATAGTTATAATTGTTTCCATGTACTGTTAAATCACGAATGTATTAACTGTTAGTACATTCAACCTTGATCACTTGATCTATCATATAGTTTTATACTTTTCATTACATATGTGGATAATTTACTTATTATAAAGTAAACAACTATATAAAGTATTTATTTTTCATGTTAACGATTCTCAAATCGGTATTTTACTGTTTTATATAAATCGTACCTGTAAAAATAATTAGCCCATAGAGAATGCAAAATTAATAACAACTCTTTAATGTAAAAAGATGTTTTGACCACACTACACCGTAATCACCTGTTTTCGGAACGTCATTTGAATACCGAAAGTAGAGTTTTTCCGATCAAGGGCCGAAAGTCAGCTGATCTATTTAGCCAGTAATGCCAACTTGATTTCAAGCGTACACGACGTTACCTGGTTAATACATGCATACTATTTTGTGTTCTTTGGTTGAAACACTGGAACAAATAACAATAAAATTCAAAACATTGTACTATCTATGGTTTGTTTATTGGTTAACTGTTTTTAGTCCGAGATTGCATGAGGCCGCTCGTGTTTTATGACCGATCACATTTAACACGTTAATAATTGTAGTATGGTGAAAAATAGTGTTCATACCTCTGCCGAAAGGGTTTTGCATAGCCCTCGAACGATTTATGACCTCGACTTCGTCTCGGTCATAAAACACGATCTCGGGCCAGCAAAACCCCACTTTCGGCCCTTAATGCGAAATATACTATATCATTGGTTATAACAGAAGTCAGAAATAATGTAATTGGAAATTGCTTATTTTGTATTATGTCAAATTTTAACGTATTTTGAATCGAATCATAAGATGTATGGGATACAAGTTTTTGTCGTTTAATGTTTACGTTTAATGAGTTAAAAGTATTTTTCGTCATACTGCTTCGAAAACGGGTGTTTTCAATACATGCGTTTCGGGGCTAAAGTAGTTATTTTCATCCCTAGGGCGAAAAAGAATCAGCTGGTCTCGAGGTCATCAGCTGTTCGTTTTTGTCGTTTATTCAATGTAGTACAACTGCAAGCTTGTGTAAATCGGTTGTAAGTAATCAATTGTTTCGAGAGTAGTAATCGATTATTATATCGATTGTTAATCATTGTTGCATTGTTGTCGGTTTAGTGATAGTCCACTGCGTTTTATATGTCAATTGTTATTGTTATGGGGAAATTAAATTAAATGTTTTAGATAGTCTAACCCAACGAAACTGACCATATTTGAATTCATCTGAAACAGCTGTTTGTTGGATGGCAAGAACAAGATGGAATCCATTTTGGCAACAAACATTTAAAGTTAAACAAGTTGTAAAATTTTAGTTTTATAAAGTAAGCTTAATATATTTGCGCTGTTGACGAAAAATATAGTTCAACACACGGGTCAAAAGTGGCTTTTCGATCCTCGCTCATTTTCTGACCTCGGCTTCTCCTCAGTCGTTAAACTTGAGCTCGTTTCGAAAAGCGTCACTTTTGGTAGTGATGAAATATACTATTATGCTAGGTATTAAGTTTAATATGGTTATTTTAGGGAGTTTTCTGGAGCCACAATGTATTACAACGCAATCATATTATTGGAAACTAGCTCTACTATTGGAACAAGACTAACATATTGGGACCAGAATCAACAATTTACGGTATATATTCAAGCTTTATAGGCAACTCTGGTAAATAAAAGTGTCAACATTACGTGAATACATCATTAGGTAGACAAACTATTTTCTTTTTATTGAATGTAATTATCTACATCGACACTTTGACCAGTATTTATTGACCAATTATTTGTGGGTCTGAGGAGGAGTGGATTCTGTTGTTCATTGTATAGTTGTAACGTATTGTATAGATTCATCTTCATGTCTCAGAGTTATTTATGGTATAAAACCTACCCATCCACACACCGACCTTGAGTAAACAGAGGCAGCAGATAAACCTTACAGAATGTTGCAAGGGCTTAGGCATGTCCATCTTACAGTTAACTTCTTAATAATAATTTAAGCTAATTAATTAAAAATAGGCTATATATGCAATTAGGAAATAAACCAACATTAATTTTAAGTAGCATAATCAAATGTGCAAATCAAAAAACTCCAAATAATTATTTTTGTTGTTGTAACAAGCACCCACTCGTTCACTCCTTGCCATAGTAGGCTATATAGAATAAAAAAATCATAAAATAAGCGTAATATCAAAAAATTATATTCGTTAACACATATTTTTCCCTATAGATTAACTTTAACTTTCTTAGTAACATGTTCTTAAGGACAGTTATAGTTCTTAAAACAGCAATATTATTTACATTATACATAATCACTACTATAGGCTTTACACATTTTAAACCAGTAAATGAAGAATAACATGCAACATTTATTAAAATGTATTGAAATAAACTGTCGTTAAAATAAATTACTGCATGTCTTAATTACATTTGTACAAACTATAACATGGCATGTGATTATTACATATCTTGGAAGTATTAAGTAAACCACTAACATCAACTTAGTTACTGAAAATAAAAATAAAACCAAAGCTAAATAGAATATGATAGTATTGGACTTTAAACAGTTTTAAATATGACAAAAAACATACAAAAATTACAGAATAGACAAAGTAAATTATTTTGTATGTTTTTATTGCATCAAAGAAATTTAAATGTTTAAAATCACATGCAATGTATAAGAATCTTCACTTTTAGTATGATTGCAGTTGGTAAAAAAAACTATGCAGTTTTAAGTATAGCTTAAAATTGAAATCATTTGCAAATACGATAAATAAAATAATAAATTAAAATCGATTGTAACAATATTAGTAATGAAGAAAATAAGGAATTATTTGTTACTTGTGTCTGTGACTTTTAGACTAATATTACATTGGTTTCTAAACACAATTACTTATGTCATCTTTGAGCTGCTTAATCTAAATTTTAAGCCCGTGGTTGAGCCGTGCATTTGGGGAAATTGACTTTTTCTTGTGTCAATTCCTAACGGGCCACGGGTACTTCAGGGAATACCTTTTCCGCATGGGGAAGGTGAGGTCACCTCAGTGTAGTTACTGCCCGGAGGAGGTGGATGATGCTCATCATACTTTCTTCCGGTGCAGTCGTTTCGCTGAAGACAGGAGGAGGCTCGTCTCTACTGTCGGCGATCTGTCTCCGGACGTCGTGGTGGGGGCGATGCTTCGAAATGAAGACTCCTGGAGAGCGGTTGCGCTCTTCGTGCAATCCGTTCTTCGGGAAAAGCGAGACGAGGGATGCTTAGGTGACCTCTAAGTTTCCCGAAACGGTGACGTGACCCGTCTGGGCGCAAGACACGCGGGCCAGTGCCGAAGTTGTCCGATAAGGGTTCCGGCCTGGTTTTTCCCCGCGGCTCCGGAGGAAGTTTAGTGGGTATACCTCGTAAGAGGGAGTCCCACACTGTTCCTTTGGGTTCGCGCATTAAGCGTTCCTCCTACGTAAAAAAAAAAATCTAAATTTTAAGGAAACTAGTTTCATAATCAACAAGTAGTCCAATTTTTGTATTTATAAGTATTGTATTTGCAGTTGAAAGTACATTTAGTTATTTAATAATAGTCACGAAAACTGGAAAGAACGTTTTACGCTCTATTTCCCTTATTTTATTTAAAAATGTGAGAGTAACATTTGCTTCTATATAGTAATTCAACAACTAGCTTAAGCACAAATCGACAAAGCATAGCATTTATATTTGGTTAAGTGTTAAAAAATACTGAATCCGGTCATTTGTAATTGGTTTAAAATAAAATAAAGAAATAATTGTAAATTTATGTATATTGTCTATTTGGCTACATGGCTTACATACCTTTTCTTTTGAACGACCACTGTCATTAGTTACATTTAGTGTTCTAAAAGAATATAGTAAAGATCATCAAATTTAAATCTAATACTTACTCATGTTACCATATTAATAATAGTATTTTTGCAACCCTAGGTGATATCTGTGCACATTTTCTTGTAGTTTTAGTTTTTTTTTTGTTTTGTTTTGAGAATCTGTTATTTTATTACCAGCAATTTCTATCTACTCTTTTAAATATCTTTAAAGGACCAACGCAACGAGTATAGCCTTTAAGCCACACCAAAGTCACTCTGGGATTATCTGGGGCAAAGCTTTACCTAAAAGCGATATCAGCACGTTCAACCCTGTCAAAACCTCGTTGTTTCCATCGCATTACACTTTATATCAATTGTATATAATTAATAGACTTTCTTTTTTAAGTTAATTGTAAACAATTGTTGGGAAGTTTTACACAGACGAATACTACACTAAGACTTATATTACAAACTATTTAATTCTACAATTGTTTAATTCTTTTTAGCCTGTTGTAAAACACTTATAACTATTTTATTTGAGGTGTTCTATTACACCCAGTAATTAAAGTAAATTTTCAACTTTTACCTTGCCTATCCGCACAACACATTTAATCTTTGGGTAAATCAATTTATATTGTGAATTAATTTGATAAATGTAGGGGCTTACGAAATATTGATTAGGCATAGACAATAACAATCATTTAATAGTTATTCAATCAATCATATTATTTAAAGAAATAAATCTTTGTAAAACTACTCTAATCATGTAACACATAAAATCACTTACAAACATTGTTAGAAGAGCATAGCTTGACATTGAACGCTCTATATCTAACATAAATGCCAATATTACATATAATAAATATCTTTATAAGTCAAGATTTTTTTATTAAAACGTGTTTCTTACCCCCCCCCCCCAAGGATGTTTAAATGGCTTGTACACTTTCTTTTTAAATAACTCTTTTCGTAATGTCAATGATTACTATTTATGCAACTTCATACTTTTAAGATAGAGAACATACTCTGTTTAAATGCTGTTAATAAACTAGATATATCGTGGTAAAGTAAATTAAAAAAAAATTACAACCCTCTATCGATGATAAGTACAATTTATTGTCTTTAATTACTCTAAATTTAAACAAAATTACAGCTGAAATAATTAACACATTCGTTGGTTACAACATATTCATTAAGGCATTAATAACAACTATTTACTGAACACTGAAGAGTCAAACTTATGAATAACTTGTTGTATATTGGCTTGCAGCCTAGCAGTGTTACAAGTGTCTTTGATTCCCAACCGTTGCAACCATAGCTGATATACTACCTTTTTAAATAAAGTACAAAAATAATAATACTAAAAAAATAAATAAAATATAAAAAATATACGTACATGTCATTGCAATTTTATTTCTTACCTAATCTACTACATGCTAATTTCCTTTGAATAACATACAATTATATATATAATTAATACACGACATTCAAACTTTTTAAACAATAAGGTTTTTCTGTTTGAAGATTTACCCCCAAATATTATACATTAAAAAGCGCGTCTAAGTGTTTGCGCACATGTGAAAACTGGCTTTAGATTTTCGATTTAGGCCTCAGGGCTTTGCTCCACGAAATTTCCAAGTTCCAATATTATTCATACGGAGGAGTTTTATTTGGTTTATGACACATTTGTTTTTTTCTTAATTCAATTCAATTAAATAAAAGCTGTTATAAGGATGTTATCCAACTACAGACAGTCATTAATTTGTTTACAATTTTTCTACTCTGAATTTTTACCCCGTTGCGAAGCACGGGCACATCATCTAGTAAGTAATTATTCATGCTAAAATTATGTTGGAGCTCTGACATTGATATTGCATTTTATCTAATTAAATAACATAAAAATGCTATTAAACGATAAATTTGACTCGGGAAGTCTAGTGGGTGACAGACATAAAGGTCAATACCACCCATCAGATAATCAATTAACCGACATTAACAAACAATGTAACAGACTCTAATAAAATTATTAAATTGCGCTAAAAGTTTTACATTTTGTTGTTGTTGGTTTTTAGTGGTTGTTGGTTTGGGATAAACATGAATTAGTCCAATAACGATCAATTGGAAAGTGTTTTTAGATGTTGTAATAAATTACTTTGGCCCATTAAATATTCAACAGTAAATTTTAAATACTCTTTATTCTGTTAATCCCCTATTTTCATTCAAAGATATTCTTTATCTAAAAGTTGGAAACCTACTCAGAGACAAGAGTATGAGCGAGAATTTTCGCTATTAATAAACTTATATTGAGGTCGTAATACTCGATTTGCTAGGCCCTACGGGCAAGATTCCGTGTATTATTTGTGCCATCAAAAACACACCATAGCATAGGCTTCAAACTCAAGATTATAGATTTTAATTATTTCGTTCAAGATATACTATTATTTGTGTGTGCGGTGAGTTTTATATTGACTGTTTAATAACTCTTTTATTTCATTTTTTAAGTAATCATTTAAGTCAATCTCACTGTTGTACAACCAAATTATACAAAATTATATTTAAAATATACAAATAAATGAAATTTTCAAACCAACATGTTTGATCTAGTCTCACTTAGTTTAAAATTATGAAACACAACAAATTGTTTTTGATTTACAACAAAAAACAATCTTGACTTACTTTGCCAAGCCGTTTCTTTTGAGTGTTTGCTTAACTAAAGCAGGAGTAATCAAAGGAACTACTCTTTGACAACTCTACGGAACAAATTAGAGAGATGCAATTAACGGATTAACAATTTGCATCTTTGTTAATGTTTGGTTGAAATTTCATGACGAATGAATCACTTAAGATTGAATTAAGAATTAAATTATAATTGAAACTCAGGTTGGCCTTTCGGTTTATATTATGTTCGTAATACTAAGAAAGTATACTTTTTATATTAGTTTTTATGTTTGCAGCTAATTCATTGCTTATATAAAAGTACTTCAGCTTTTAAGATAACAAAGTTTTAAGGAGTAAAAACTCAACTGTTATATAAATTAGGATTTAATGGTTTGGAGATATATAGCCAAGTCTAACTTCAGCCATGGCCAGGATTGTCAGTCCAAATGTATTAGTTTGAATCTGTTTTTCCCATAAACGTTCAGTAATCCCTTCAATAGAATACCTTTTACTGTATATAAATAAACCAATCCCCGCTTTACTAAACAAATTGAAAACGCTAAATTGCATCAATGTTAGATGCCTTGCAGCAACTAAAAAATAATGAAATAAAGTTTTTCAACAAACAATGTAACCGACTCCAATAAAATTATTAAGTTGCACTAAAAAGTTTGGTGTTTTGTTGTTTTTATTGATTAGCTCAAAACTTAACCTGGATGTAAAATCCGTAGTTAATATGGTAAAGGACTAGAGACTAATTTATTTAAATACGTAGCCAATTTCACCTTCGATTACAGTATACCTAATGACTTTATTTTACCTAAATTTTGCCATAATCCTCTAATTTTAGATTGTATACCTTTTTTCTGGTATTTAAAATTTTAAAAGTCTACTTTATAATTACCATCCTTTGAAGCACGTTACATGAAACTATTGATTAATTTATAATACAAAATTAATTAATCTTAAATGCGTTTTGCATACTGCGTTCACAAAAAGCAAAGTTTTGAATGGTGAATATTATAGTTGTCATTGAATTGTAAACTATTAAACCAAATAGTTATTTTATGGGTTGTTTTGTGAACGATATATTACTTCAGTATATGTTACTCTAATATTCGTGAAAATATGGGAATACGATGTAAATTATTCTCTAAATTAACTTCCAAGAGAAATTAAAAATAGTCCTGTAAAATTAAATATCATCAGAGCACATTCATGAACTTTATTTTCTTTATTTTGGAATATTTGCTTGGAACCAAGACCTGGATGAAGAAAAAGTGATTTTTTTGACAAACGAAAGCATCTGCAGTCCCAGGTCAAATCTGTCCTTGTGTATTACTAAGGGATAGGTCCTAGCCGAGGACCATCTGGGACCATGTTTTCAATTAGGAAGGGAAGGCGGAGAGCCTGTGAATGTTCAGGGCTGATCAACAGCTGTCACTAGAAAAAGGAGGGTTCCACTCGAAAAGGCTGAACGAGCTGCCTCATCCCATGCAAGTAATTATTTATTTATGCAATTATTTATGTTGATGGAACATGAATTAATTTTGTAAGTTAATCTATCCATTTTTAATTTATTTTAAGTTTGATTATATTATATATTTACTATGTATTGTTATTTATTTATTTAAATTAAATATACAATATATAAATACCTTACATTACAATATATTTTATTGAATAGTTTACAAATCAATTCATCTATTTGCTCGTTGATGTTATACTGGGTCCTTGCGTGACTGAAAGGTAGTTTCTGAACTGTAATTGTTACAGAGCACTTTGAGCGACCACTGTAACAGTAAAATTAACTTAACTCTCCCAATCAGAATCACTTTCAGGTTTTAAAAGGGCACCAAATAGTCAGTCATGCTTGTTTCAATAAATCAATAATTGTTCCAATAAGTTTTTACTTTTTACAAGTTTGTAATAGTATTCAATACTATTTCGTAATTTGACAGAGTTTGAAAGGCAAACAACAAATTAAAACAACCTTCATTTTAAAAACTAATAAAAACATTTATTTCTCGTTTGATATTTTTTTACTATTTTATAGTTCACTACACAAAAAGAAACAATATCCTAATTGCTAAGTTATTTATAGCCGGAAATTCTTAATCATTATACTCTTGGTTTTGGGACAGTAATGCTATAGGCCTACATACTTTTATTTTTTACTATAATTTCAAGTCATAAACCACCCCATTTGACAGATTGTATGATAAATTGTATAAGTACCAATATCTTTGGAACGAGTGATATTTCAAAACGAATTGTAGCATTATAGATAGCATAACAACTAGTTTATAATTTTGGGTCACAACTGGACCTTCAAATAAAAAATGCATAACCTTATTGCATAATGACAGATCCAAGTGGTAGACAAAAATAAACATCTTAATCAAAACAAATTACAAATCACACAAAAATGGAAAGTGGTTGTAAGGAATCGATATTTAAATAAATCTAAAAAATTTAGTGGGGGGCATTTGATCTCATACTGTACATTTGTTTTTCTATCGTACATACTCTTCAACTAAAATAATCTTGTAAAATGAATTTTTTTTAGATTTGTACTTTTTGTAAGCGAACCAAAAATTAAACAACTGAGAAGAATTGTTTCCAATTACCACTGATCCCCACAGTATTCAACATTCAATTTAGTCCTGTGTACCATATTCCGGTCACGGTAGATCAGAGGTGGGGCGCTGTCCTCGCAAGTCAGTCATGGTAAAGCACAGGTTTGATCCCGGCTGACGCGCTGACGGCCACGATACTTTTTCACGAGTGGTTACCACTGGCTTGCCCATGTGATGGCACTATCTTTAGATCACCGTACATGCTAATTGGCCCATGGTAACGGGCAGTTAAGGTTAAAAAAATAATATTTTCAAGCAGAGGTAACTCATTTTTGATATTTATTTGTTGTAGTTGCCTTCAACTGCCCTTATTTTACTTACGCTCTATACGAATTTGATTCGACTAGTCCTGGAGTATTCCGGTGGTCTGGTACTCATATCTGATGTCCTGATCATACCTCCAATAGAATGGAGGCTAGAACAATCAAAATATCTGAAGTCCACCTTCTCTTCCGCTATCAAGAACTTTCTACCACCAGCTTCGAAATTTTGCTTAATTTCAAGTACCTGAGTGAACATAGGTGGTGTTCAGATATGTTTCCCATCTTATTTTATTTCAGCTCAATCAAACAGATTCCTTTATATGCAGCATTTTATTGCATGACCAAGAATGCATTTTAAAGTACCTCAGCCTCAGCACTTATAAAAACGACATGGTTTCATAAACGATAAATGCAACCCCAGTCAGGTGAAAAAACCAACGTTATAAACTAAAAGCCAAAAAGGTAAAATACAAAAAAAAACAGATTGTTAGTAACAAAACTTCAAAACGACATGGCATAAACTCTAACCCTGGTTCCCAACCAACCTATCCTTGCCAAAGGTCAAACATCACACTAAATACTTACCCCCTGTCTTTATGGTCCGTGTCAGGTGAGGCGTGTCCTATTGAGCACATCGGCAATGCCTCTCGTTCAGGCACTCAGCTGGAACCAACACTCTTAAGAGTCTTCATCACCGGAAGTTGCCGGACGCTATCTTGGAGTTTTGTTCCATAAGGCCAATGTTAACTTTGTGCCTCCATTACTCCTCACCTGATCGCCACATACAATTCATTTTGGTGTCAAATTAAAGGTTTCGTCATCCTCTAGGGAAATACAATATCGAATTCCTTAATTTGGGTATCATAGTTTCATAATAAATAGTTTAATTTTGAACTGAATCACTTTAAATGTTCTCATTAATTTGTAATAAAACCAAAAATCAACGATTGCATTTCCCTAGAGGACGACGAAACCTTTAATTTGACACCAAAATTAATTGTTTGTGACGATCAGGTGAGGAGTAACGGAGGCACAAAGTTAACATTGGCCTTATGGAACAAAATACCAAGATGGCGTCCGGCAACTTCCGGTGATGAAGACTCTTAACACCCTGACCCATGCATTGCTCTTGACATGCACAGAAAAATAAACCGTAATCATTGCTCGTGTTCCGGTTTAACCATGCTTTTCTTTAATGCGTGTTTCTAATTAATACATGTTATTGATCGTAGCATTTGGCTGAGCAATGCCTGCTTAGAGTGCAGTGAATAGCTGTTTCTCAATCCAATAGTATCTTACTCTTACTCTGAAAATCTTCATTTACTTTTGGAATAACATAAATAATTAATTCATCTTCACATGAAACATGAGTTCTTAATTCATTAGGAGAGAGAGGCTTGGTGTGTCAAACATGGCATGGTTGCATTTAACGTATACATTAAACTGCGGACAACCCATCAAAGTTTAAAAAGTTCCAAATTAAATTTAAGCTTTCCATTTTATCATCAAAACATTGTTTAAAGCTAAGTAAGTCACCTTTTAAGATTCATTTCGGATCTTAAATTCATCAATAATTCTTAAATGGGCTACTTTGTAATTAGTTTAGTATTAATAGTCCATTAAATAAATAAAATTATAGTAATAATCCTCTATCAAATAAAACATGTGTATTATAAAACTGAATACGTGTTGCTAAGATATAAGTAAAATTAGACCACCCTCGCTGCAAACCTGCAAATTTAACGATATATATTAGTACGTGAATACCACATCAGCCACCTATAAATTTCGTTAAAATATACACAAACAAGTTAAATACAACATTTGGCTTTTTTTAACAAGTTTATTTCACAGGGTAAATAAACTTCGTCACAGAACACTTAATAATATATTTACACTTATACTGTACTTACATACAAAACGGTAATTATACAAAAATATGGTAAAAGCCACCATCTTTGGACGGTTTTTTATATTTACCGTCTTAAATGTAAGTACAGTATAAGTCTAATTATATTGATTAGTGTTGTGTGACGTAGTTCATTTATCCTGTTAATTATAACATCACGTATTATGCTTTTTAAGAAGTTATTTATTTTATTTCCAATGGTTAACAATATTTACAATGAAAATAACAAAATGAAAAGATAATTGCAAAGACATTAACAATACAATAATTTTAATCTTAACTACCATTTGGCATGATAGCTAATTAAAGTTTACTGTAAAACTCTCTCACAAGTCGCTACTAAAATACCACAACATTGGTAAAATAAGCCGGAAATACATATAGTAAAATCTGTACAAGTCAGTGAAACATAAATAAATAATAATTTATCCACAGTAATAAAAGATTAAACAAAAAGTGAATAGAAAACAATGCAATGTGCATACAAACAACACCGTTAAAGCATAACAAATCAAACATTTGGCAAGTACGAAGCAAACTCAAGTAATATCTTACCTCGTGCCACTATAGTGAATCAATTAATACTTTAATGTATAACGCATTTGGTAGAAAAATAAACAAAAATAATCAAAAGAACTTGTAGTCAAGTGAGCTAACCAAGTGAATAATGGGTAGGCAAAGTGTTATGTTCTTGGGGCATGTAAAGTTCATTTGAGATGCTGAAAGCAAATTATTATTGTACTTGGGTGAAATAATCAGTTATTACTTTCCTGTAGGTAATTGTGTTTTAAAAAAGTCCACTTCCATTGAGATAAAGCAACCCACCCTTCATATTCAGGACGTTAGTGTCTGTAGAGTGTAGGATGATGAGTCCACTCTAAAATTACCTGTGATCTAGTTCAAGTCCGCTCCAGTCGACAATTCAATATTAACCTCTTTGGAGGAGCTCAGGACTTGCTATGCATTTTTAAAGGAGCTTGAATAGGAATACATATCGTGGAGTTTTCTTTGGGATTCAGAATGTGTCTAAGATTTTGACAAGAACCTCCCGCCATGACATTCCTTGGTGAACTACTACGACTCTAGTAAATCTGTGTTGTACGTGATGCGTTGTGTGTTGAATGTGACTTATTTTATAGGGTATTTGGTATGACCATGCAGGTATTGAACATTTGTTTGATTAGGACATTTTATTTAAGGGGTGGTATTAGATTTCCTATAGTAGAGCGCAAAAACCTCTAGCTAACTGATTGGCTGATTAATTGGCTAAGAAGAATTCACTAATTTGTACTGCAAGTGAGAGGTCTGATGACAACATCACTACAAGTTCATGAATGACAGAACCAATGGGCAAAGGTCAAGGTTGTACTGGAAAATAATAGTAGACACGCTACTTCTGTATGTAGAACGTTATATTTAATTTGTATTGTCATTGAGTTACACTTGCACCATAAACGCCAAGACATTTTCTTGGCTATGTCACAGTGTTCAAGCGATTACCTTCATTAATGTTTTCAGATTATCAGTGAAGGTTACAATATTGGCTGAAAAAACACTAAACAAGTCCGAGATCAACGTGTTAAAGCTTTAGGGACCAAAGTAAGAACCCTACGGTATATTAAAACGATTAACAATCTCCAAAGTTATAAACATTATAATTATAGATTATAAATCGTAATTTGCAAAAAAACTAATTTTGTATAAAAAATAGGGCTTAGTCAAGGGTACTTGTCCAATTAGGAACTCCGTAAAACTGATGGTTAACTGAGGGGATTCATAGCGTGTCTGGTCTGTAACAACTTTATTATCACGTTTAGCATGTGCCAAGAGTAAGCGTTTAGGATGAAATAGTTGTGTGACACCATGACCTTAGAATAAACCATAATCTTAAGTGAACCAGACCGAAGACAGCTTTACAAAGTAATGTTATTAATTTAATACATAGTTAGTAATGGACTATTAAAATGTAAGTTTATAGAAATGTGTTCTATTACTTAGGGTTATTTGGAGTAGAAATGGTGAGCGCAAGTATGTGTAACATACATAATAGCCTCAAACCAAATATAGTGGTCATATTGAACACACATTTTTGAGCCTAATAAGAAATGCTCAAGCGAATATACAAAAAGTTGTTTAAAATATTATGAGAAGTATATATTTAAGGGTCGTATAAGTTTTGTTTTTAGTTAAAGTTAAGAATGATAGGTGTTCTAAGGTCCCTGGTACAGTTTAGCTTCCTATGAAATAGAAAATGTAAAGGTTTTCATATTTATATCAGATAAAACCGTTAATTTGCGTTTATTATGTTACAGTTATAACTGTAACAAATTCTTTTGTTTGCAGTTTATGAATGTGTATTTCACTCAGAAAATTATTTATCACACCACCAGACGATTACATTAACGTGGTTCATAGTAGTGTTAATGTTATGATTAGGTTTAGATCTTTAAAATAATCAATGCCTTTACTCATGCAAAAACACTCATTGAACTGTGCAAAATAAACTTATCACAACTAAAGAGTTATATCATTTAAAGGATTGAACTTTTGTAACCTGCCGGCTGTTGCTGCGCCGTCATAATTATATCGCTGCCACCACTGCTCTACTTTTGGGGAGCAGACCCAAAATTCGTGAAGGAAAGTGAATTTAAATTAACACATGTTTTTAAAGAGTTGTAAATTTACTAATTTATTTGGTGGTAGACGAACACATGGTTGAAAAATTAAAGTGAACTAAATACAAAGAATAATTAAAATATGAATAATTTATAAAACATTCAGAGAAATAGGTGTTAACACCACCACTACTAAAAGGCGTCTCCCTATTGTCCCTAGTCCCCCACTCGTCAAGCGATCACCTCGCTTCTCATTGGCTGCACGGCCGAAGTGACGTGATTGCTGACTACACATAAGCGGTCCGCGGCTTGTGGCCGGGCTCGTATCTAGGAAACTTAAAGTGAAAAAAATAGAACTAACATTTTCTTGATTTAAAAACAATAATTGATTCACGAAGTTACTTGACTCGTGACGAGAGCGGGACCGTAACACTTTTTCTGATTAACATTTATTTTCTGTCATGAAAAAACAGAAAAAGGTCCTGAGCCTAAATTCTTTCAGTAATTTTCCTGTACTAGATTATTAGCGAAACTTGCTTACTTTTCAGGTTACTTTTTAAAAGTCTACACGTTTTGTTTTACTGTTGATAATCAATGCTTAAATAACAACGGTTTACAAAATATGCTAAAAGGTCTTGCAGTACTGACTTGTTCAATGAATAAAAAATAAGCTCTGTTATTCATGAAGATATTGACATTCTCTAAGAAATGCCAATATATTCAGCCTCAAGCAATGGAAAAGTCAATGTTGAAACAGTGAGACCTTTGGACAAAATACCCTTTTCAAAAATATATATAATAGTTATTTACCTAGTTCTCTTTTAGCCTTGATAATGTTTTATATTTCCTCACAGTACGTAATAAGTATATTCCAAGGATTATTGTTGGATATTCAGTTTAGTATATCTCACTTAAACAGTTTTATGTTTATTGTACTAAACAAAATGTATTTATTTGTTTTCGATTTTATGCGTAAGTTTTTTAATATTCTATTCTGTCGGACATCCTTTATATTTTCAAGCTAATATCCCCTTTTAAACTTACATCTCCCAAAATAAAATACTCAACTTATCCTAAGTAAGTTTACAAATATTATTTGTAAAGTGGAGGTAAGAACAATAACAGTATATTGTTGGCTTTTTAAGTTTTATGATGTGACTAATTCTGTGGTATACAAATGTGTTTAAATTCTATTTTGATATAATTAAAGTCTAATGTTGTAAGTCAAGAGTTTAACAATCAGGTTACCCATAAATTAAGAAAGCCATTCTAAAACTCTACTTTCAGAATGATTCAGAGTAAATATTCCTTCTTCAGACAATACAGTAATAATAACCCGACTCTTAAAGCCTTGCATTGATTCTCATCACCTTAAAAGCATCTAATACACTACAAAGCGGAGCGATTTAAAAGACATGACACCCACCTTTGGTTAGGAGTAATATTTTGTATAAAATATGTGACAAAATACTCCAACATGTTTTTGGAACTGTTATAATACCCGAAAGCTTGCAGGGCATCACGTCTTTAGCCAGTGTATGTGAAAAAATTAAATTAAAAGTATAAGTAAAATCAATTGTGAAGTTCCAATGAATCATAAACAACGACCACCCAAAGGTTTGTCAAGCCGATTATTCTGAGCGTCGCTGTCGTTTAAGACACCAAGGTTTATACGGAATAGTTATATTAAAATTTTGTCTGGTTCAAACAGTACCTTTCCACCCATTTGCATTAACATACAATAAAACACTTTGCCTTATATTTTACTCCCTCTTACGAGGTATACCCACTAAACTTCCTACGGTGCCACGGGTAAAAACCAGGCCGGAACCCTTATTGGACAACTTCGGCACTGGCACGCGTGTCTTGCACCCAGACGGGTCACGTCACCGTTTCGGGAAACTTAGAGGTCACCTAAGCATCCCTCGTTTCCCTTTCCCCGAAGAACGGATTGCTCAAAGAGCGCGACCGCTCTCCAGGAGTCTTCATTTCGAAGCATCGCCCCCACCACGACGTCCGGGGACAGATCGCCGACAGCAGAGACTAACCTCCTCCTGCCTTCAGCGAAACGACTGCATCGGCAGAAAGTATGATGAGCATCATCCAACTCCTCTGGGCAGTAACTACACTGAGGTGATCTCACCTTCCCCATGCGGAAAAGGTATTCCCTGAAGTACCCGTGGCCCGTCAAGAATTGACACAGGAAAAAGTCAATTTCCCCAAAGGCACTGCTCAATCACGGTCTTATGTCTCTGATGAGACGAGACGTCCATCGTCTTTCCAGTCCACCGTCCCACCGCTCCTGCCAAACTCGCAGAGTTTCGAGTCTGGCTTCTGCAGCAGCTTGGTCTCTTCCGAGATCAGGGGCACGGCGAAAGATGTTCTGCCTCTCAGTGGCGAGCAGATCGAGGGGAAATACTCCAGCCACAACCATTACAGCCATTCCAGACACAGTGCGATACGCACAGGCAACCCTAAGAGCCGCCCTGCGCTGAACGGAGAGAATTCTCTTGCTGTGGTTTTTGACTCTCATGGCACCCGCCCACACTTATGCGCCGTACAGAAGCGTGGCATTGACGGTGGACATGAGAAGTCGGCTCTTGCTGGACCTCGGGCCTCCGACTTCCCCATCAATCTGCTGAGCGACAGAACAACCCTCGTCGCCTTGTTGCAAAACGCCTGGATGTGCTCCCACCATGTGAGGCGGCGGTCGAGGACCACGCCCAGATACTTCGCCGCAGTCTTCGTCTGGACCTCCACGTCGCCAACAGTCATAGGGATTACTGTTTGGATCCTCCATTGCGTCAGAATGACGATCTCGGTCTTGGCGACCACCAGCTCAAGTCCATGACCGCTCATCCATCTGTTGACCCGAAACATCACCTGGTTGAGGCGAAGCTAGGCCACCTCTTGATTCCGAGCCGTGATGACTGCGGCTACATCGTCTGCATAGCCCACGAGATAAGCTAGTGGTGGCATCTCGAGGCGAAGCACTCCGTCATATGCCACGTTCCAAAGGTCAGGGCCAAGGATCGACCCTTGCACCGCACCGGCGGTGACCACCTTGGAACGGACCCCTGCTTCTGTGCTATATAGCAGCTCGCGTTATTATTATTATTATTTTTATTATTGTTATTATTATTTGTTTACGTAGGAGGTACGCTTTATGCGCGAACCCAAAGGAACAGTGTGGGACTCCCTCTTACGAGGTATACCCACTAAACCTCCTACGGAGCCGCGGGGAAAAACCAGGCCGGAACCCTTATCGGACAACTTCGGCACTGGCCCGCGTGTCTTGCACCCAGACGGGTCACGTCACCGTTTTGGGAAACTTAGAGGTCACCTAAGCATCCCTCGTCTCGCTTTCCCCGAAGAACGGATTGCACGAAGAGCGCAACCGCTCTCCAGGAGTTTTCATTTTGAAGCATCGCCCCCACCACGACGTCCAGGGACAGATCGCCGACAGCAGAGGCGAGCCTCCTCCTGTCTTCAGCGAAACGACTGCACCGGAAGAAAGTATGATGAGCATCATCCACCTCCTCCGGGCAGTAACTACACTGAGGTGACCTCACCTTCCCCATGCGGAAAAGGTATTCCCTGAAGTACCCGTGGCCCGTCAGGAATTGACACAAGAAAAAGTCAATTTCCCCAAATGCACGGCTCAACCACGGGCTTATGTCTCTGATGAGACGAAACGTCCATCGCCCCTCCAGTCCACCGTTCCACCGCTCTTGCCAAACTCGCAGAGTTTCGAGTCTGGCTTCCACAGCAGCTTGGTCTCTTCCGAGATCAGGGGCACGGCGAAAGATTTTCTGCCTCTCAGCGGCGAGCAGATCAAGGGGATACACTCCAGCCACAACCATTACAGCCAGTCCAGACACATTGCGATACGCACAGGCAACCCTAAGAGCCGCCCTGCGCTGAACAGATAGAATTCTCTTGCTGTATTTTTTGACTCTCATGGCACCCGCCCACACTTCTGCGCCGTACAGGAAAGTGGCGTTGACGGTGGACATGAGAAGTCGCCTCTTGCTGGACCTCGGGCCTCTGACGTTCCCCATCAATCTGCTGAGTGACAGAACAACCCTCGTCGCCTTGTTGCAAACCGCCTGGATGTGCTCCCACCATGTGAGGCGGTGGTCGAGCACCACTCCCAGATACTTCGCCGCAGTCTTCGTCTGGACCTCCACGTCACCAACAGTCATAGGGATTACTGTTTGGATTCTCCGTCGCGTCAGCATGACGATCTTGGTCTTGGCGACCGCCAGCTCAAGTCCATGACCGCTCATCCATCTGTTGACCCGAAACATCACCTGGTTGAGGCGAAGCTAGGCCACCTCCGGATTTCGAGCCGTGATGACTGCGGCTACATCGTCTGCGTAGCCCACGAGATAGACTTGTGGTGGCATCTCGAGGCGAAGCACTCCGTCATATGCCACGTTCCAAAGGTCAGGGCCAAGAATCGACCCTTGCGCCGCGCCGGCGGTGACCACTTTGGAACGGACCCCTGCTTCTGTGCTATATAGCAGCCTGCGCTCCTTCAGGTAGTCCTGTACGACGACCAAGAGATAGTCCGGTACCCTGAAGTCCCGCTGCAACGCCTCGAGCATGTCCACCCAACGGGCCGAGTTAAATGCGTTTTTAACATCCAGGGTGACCAGCATCACGTCGGCCTGGCCTGATGGCAGGCCGTGTCAGCCCGCTGGACGGCGTCCAGGACTTCAGCCACGGCATTCAAGGTTGAGTGGCCCTTCCGAAAGCCGTGCTGTCGGGGGGACAAGTCCCCAGCGGCTTCGACAGCCGACCTCAACCTGGGTTTCAGCAACCTCTCAAAGAGTTTACCCGCCGTGTCCAACATACAGAGTGGTCTGTATGCCGACGGAGACTCCGGGTCACCTTTGCCTTTGCTGATGAGCGCCAGTCTAGCTGTCTTCCAGCGTGACGGAAACACACCCGCCGCCAAACACGCGTTGAACATGCGCAGCAGCAGATGTGGGTGACTTCCCGCCACAACCTTCAGAGCCTCAACCGGAATGCCATCAGGGCCTGGAGCTCTGTTGTTGTGCATGGCAGACGACGCTGCCACGAGCTCCTGTTCCGTGAACAAAGGAACATCAGGCACCGGCCCCGTTACTCTCTCCTCTTGCCTCACAGGGTGACTTGGGAAGAGAGCATCGACGATGGCCGTGACCGTGCCTGCAGACATAGACGCACTGCTGGCCCCCATTCCCCCGAGCTTTCTCGTGACGAGCTTGTACCCTCTTCCCCATGGATCGGAGTCCACGTCTCGGCACAGCTCCTTCCAGCAGCGAGCCTTGCTCAGGCGAATTGCACTGGCAAGAGCTTTTTTCGCAGTCTTGTGCTCTGCCGACCTGGCCAAAGCTTCCGGTCGGTTTCGAGTACTCTGCGCTCTGCTGCGAAGCATCAGTGCCGTTCTCCTGAGCTCCGCGATTTCTTCCGTCCACCAGTTCACGTGGCGACGACCCCGGACAGGTTTTTTCCGAGGCATCGACGAGTCGCATGCACGCTCGATCAGCTGCATTGTGGAACCCACGAGAGCTTCGACCCGATCTCGATCAGTGGAGTCAAAGCGCTCCGTCAAACCGGCCTCGGGGCTACGACTGAGCCGCTCAACGAATTTTCCCCTGTCCAGTTTAGCCTGAGTCCAGCCAATTGGGTTTCGAGCACTGCATCGACGATACAACTCGTTTTCTTCCAGATTGAAGGAGATGAATTCGTGGTCACTGGCCGTGTACACGTCCATCACTCCCCACTCCGCTACCAGAGGAAACAACCCTGCCGATACCAGCGTGACATCTGGTATGGAGTCACCAAAACCAGGTCTTCGGTATGTCGGCGTGTCCCCTCTGTTTGCCACTCGAGCCTCGAGGACATCTCCAAGATTTGTGTCCCCCGGGCGTTAGTGACTGGCATGCCCCACTCAACGGCACGCGCTTTGAAGTTCCCAGCCACTATTACGCACCCCGAGACACCCTGAAGACTGTCTTCCAGCGCCTCCAGCCTCTCCCAGTACTCCTCGGCGGAATAGTTGGGAGAGAGGTAGACACTGTATACGTTGACTCGCCGAAGTCTCACCCAGACGTAACCATCACCGGATCCGTGACCCAACACCTGAATCCCCCGACTGTCCGGAATCCAGAGAGCCGCGGTGCCAAGCCGGTCATAAAACCAAGATGGACTGGTTTTGATCCGGTAGGGCTCGCTGACGATCCCGATCTGGGCTTTGACCTCACAAGCAAGCTGCTCAAGAATGGCGTCAGCTGCTTGACTCCGCTGCAGGTTTGCCTGGACGAAACGGATCATTTCGTGGCAGATCGAGCCCTCTTAGCGTCTAGGGCTTTCCTGAAAGCCCTACATGCCCCTGAGCCCGGAATGTGGTCCGTGGACGCTCCAGGCGTACCGGTGCAGAGAACGCAGGAAGCGGCCGCTGTGCAAGCAGCGGCCTTATGTTCGCCGCTACCGCACTTCCAACAATTGTTGCCGCGGTCGGGACCGGAGCAACTCCGACGCGTGTGGCCGTACCCGAGGCACCGAAAACAGCGTTCTACCTCGAGGCGCTGCCGAACTTGGCAGACGACCCAGCCAATCTTGATCTTCCCAGACCGAAGAAAGAGAAGCCCGTCTTTCTCTTCCATCTCAACGACAGCCTTCCTCTGCTCCCGCTTGTTTGGCGAGAACAGGGTGACCTTAGACACACCGGAGATTGTCGGAAGGTCTCTTGTGATAGCCGCAATGACATCGGCCTCCAAAGCCAGGGCGTCTAGATCCAAGATCTCTACCCTCAGCTTCGGAATGATGGAGTGGACCTCGCCTTTGTCTCCTATAACTCTCTGAAGTGCTTCCTGGAGTTTCCCCCGGTCGTCACACTTCGAGAGCTCAAGGAGAACCCCCCCGGCCTCCGTCTTCCGGATCTGCCGAACCACAGTTCCGGAGTCCTCTGGCGTCACTTCACTCTTCATCAATCCGAGGATCTCCGAGTAGGTCTTGCCGGTGGTCGGATTGATCAGGACCACCTGGTTCCTGGTCTTCCTAGGCCGAGTCTTCTTTGGCTTCTCCTTCTTTTGGCTGGGTGCTTGGTAAGGCGCGTTTTCCGCCTCTTCCCGCTTCTTCTGGGCTTTCACCTCTGCCCGAAGCTTCCTCCTCTGTTTCTTGGAGAGGACCTGATTAAAACCCTCCCTGTCCGCAGATGCAGTGGTGGATTCTTCTCCGTTCCTCTCCACATGGACGTTCCTGTTCTTGACGTCCGGTCTCTTCTCAGTTTGCTGTTCCGCAGGAGGGCTAGTCGCCGATCTCTTGGCACCACCACCAGGCACCCCAGACTCCGAAGATGGAAGTGGAGCTTGCCCCTGCTTCTCCTCCAGAAGCCTGAGCCGCCTTAGCGATGCCTTCCAGAGACCGAGCATCGAGTCGAAGACATCAAGGGATGCACCCAGGGCCACTATCCCGTTCTTGATGCCCATCGACACGTTCTTCTGCTTCGCGACCGCGGCGGACATGTCGAGGAGAGTGTCCCGCATCCTCTGCAGTTCCTCCTCGACCTTTTCCTGAGCAATAGCCACGTTCCTTTCATCCGGCGAAACTACCGGAGACGGAGCTCGAACCGTTCTTGGCTTCGGGGTATTCCTCGAGATGGCTGAATCCGTGGAAGCCAGCACGACCACAGGAGAAGAGGCCGGTGGTGGGGACCTTGATACCAAGCTACTCCTACGAAAAATGGAGGCAGTACTGGCGCTAGGAGGAGGGAGTTCTGGAAACTCCCTCATATCGTTGCCAATGTTGATGTTGTCGTTGTTTTTAGGGGTTGCCATACTTTAGTTTAACCAGCGCATCGCACGACGAGGGTGAACCCGGAATTGGCCAGGCGAGGGTATACCCAGGGGGACGATGCCCCCACCCCAGTTCCCCGGGGACCTGACCTCCGTTTGCCGGCACCGGATTCCAGACGTGCCGGGGTTCACCGTGGCAGTGCATAGCCCGACCTCTGCACCCACGTCGCACTCCCTGACCAGGGCCCGAAGGGGCTGGCTCCTGACACCCACTGAGGAGAACCCATCGGCAGTGCAAGCACACATCAGCCCCTGCGACACCAGGGACACTCCCAGGGACCCCCCAGTGGACACCGGTCGAAAGAAGGCGGGAAGACACCCACGATGCGGGGTCTAAGAAAAGAATAAGATGAGCAAGGCTTGCCCAGGAAAGAAGAAGGAAGGCGAGCCAAGGCCCAAAAGGTGAGAAGAAAGGCCTTGACCCTGGAAGAAACTGTGAGAAGAAGAGTCTCACAGCCAAGTGGATTTTACCCGCGCTAGCCGTGACGCCACTGGCTTGTGACGCCCCGTTGCCCAGGGTGCGCGACAAGGACGCCGCGGGCGGGATCCGAACCCTGCACCCCATTATTATTATTATTATTACTATTATTATTATTATTATTATTATTATTATGATTATTATTATTATTATTATTATTATTATTATTATTATTATTATTATTATTATTATTATTATTATTATTATTATTATTATTATTATTATTATTATTATTATTATTATTATTATTATTATTATTATTATTATTATTATTATTTTTATTATTTTTTTTTTTCCTAGGAGGAACGCTTAATGCGCAAACCCAAAGGAACAGTGTGGGACTCCCTCTTACGAGGTATACCCACTAAACCTCCTACTGAGCCGCGGGGAAAAACCAGGCCGGAACCCTTATCGGACAACTTCGGCACTGACCCGCGTGTCTTGCACCCAGACGGGTCACGTCACCGTTTCGGGAAACTTAGAGGTCACCTAAGCATCCCTCGTCTCGATTTCCCCGAAGAACGGATTGCACGAAGAGCAATCCCCCTTGGGATATATACGACTCCCCCACGACTCCCCCCCGAATATATACTACTGCACAATTGATAGATGTTGGACATATTTTGATTGGTAATGGGAATTGGTATTATTCAATAGGCAGGGAGCTAGCAAGTGTCCAAAAACAGCTCCTTCGGATTTTGTTTTTAGTTGGCGGGAAATCGATGGGTTTTCTCGGCCATTTTTAGTTGTGTGTTTTTGTCGTAAAACCGGCCTATTTCCACTACTCATCTCCAAATTATGTACAATCGATCAAAGCCGTACAGTATAGCTATCCTAATACCGACCACAGTTTTCTTGGTCGTCATGAGTTTCTTCTGACTCCTTGAGAGCCATCCTCGTATGTTAATACAACCGATGTCTATGTACAAAACCTCTGACTGGATATAAATAAATATGTTGATTTATGTTCAATAAAAGATATCAGGGGGTACGTGACTTAATATTCCTCATCACATGACCATAAAACATGCGTGTATTAATTTATGTAAGTATGGAAATGCTATCAAGTTCGCACCGCCTCGTGTGACAGGCTCTACAAACTTAGTTAGGTCTTAGATGGGAGGATGTTTGCGGTTTCTGGAACTTGAGACAAAGCACAGTTAATTTTGCTAACTCTGTTAATTAAAGTAGTTGAATGGAATTAAAAGAAAATATATTTCTGTAATCGTACGTTCTTTGCATAAAGACAAACACGAAAAGGTACTTATTATGGTTTTTATTAATACGCTATACTAGATATGATAATTGAAGATAAGCTTGGTTTTAGTAGTTTACACATTGTTTTTATTAAACTGCATGCATTTGACTTAGAATTTATTCCCCTTTTTTTGCGATTTTGTATGTTTGCGATTTATGAAAAACTGTCTTCATAAATTTTCCACTATCCCTAAATAAGCAAATATATATTCTATAATTAGCCACGTTTATAATTTTCAAATAAGCTAGAAGATAATAACTATTAATCAGCTAAAAATATATATCAGCCTTCAAATACTAATATTTTACAAACAAAGTTTAAATTTTAAAAGCATGTAGGATACTAATATTTGTATAAATTGTGACTAATTGTGTTGCGACTGTCCCAAAAGCAACAATTTTAAGAATGCAACAAATGGAATATTAATAATGCTTTCCTATTTTTTCGATTATACATACCAAATGTGTGTTTCTCTTAAAATATATTTGTAGTACTAAAATAGTAAACGAGATTTAATTTTTCTTTTAGTTTAAAGATTTATATCCGAGTTTAAAATTGTCAAAATTATTGTGAGACTAGAAACATGTTAAAACTATTTGTTTGACTGTTGTAGAAGTACAGTTTATCTGGCCCAAAACAACCAATGGGCCAATGGGCGTCAATTTCTTATGGACGTGAAACAGAGTAACGTCACATATGGTAACAGATTGTACACATATACGTTACTGATGAAAACATACACGTGATTTACACATGTTAAACTATTTATATGTTTCATTATTAGTTTATGAACTTTACAAGCAGCTCAACAAATACAAAATGTTTTTCTACCATATAGCTGACCCTGAGGTTTATAATTAAATTTAGTTCAAAGGAATATCTTCGTTAAATCAACGAGTTTCATTTAAGCCCGTCCTTCCTCTTTTTGTGAAAAGGTCAGTGCTAATTATAAAACTGTACTTAAGTTAAAATATACTAAGATTAGAAGATAGGTTTGTAACTTTAATATCAATAGACAGAGAGGTATACTAAAATTAACCTTTTCAAGGCTGGGTCAGGTTTTATGGTTTCTTCCTTTAAAACGTATTGTTTATTAAATGGAAATTTAAACTTTGATTAAGTATGCATGCTAAAAGTCTACATTAAATGGTGGACAAAAACACAGGGACAAACGAAAATTGTTGTGAATTTTATAGTTTATTTTCCAAAACATTATGTTATTTATTTAAAAATAATATTCCTATATTGTTAACGATATTTAGCTTTGAATCACAGTTATACAGTGGAACCTCATTAACACAAACCTGAGGTGAAAAGGAAATAATTCTAGCTATCGAATATTAAAAAAATTGATGTTCGACTTATCAAGATGTCCTTCCACAGACTTCAACTTATTGGGGGTTACGGTTTCGCAATAGATGTCATGCAACTCTTTGTGTAGAACCCTTTCAGTATTTCGTGTTTTGTACGTAGTGTATCATAATTAATCATATAATGATAATACAAATAATGGTATCAATTTGAAAATGTCTAACGAAACCTTGGAAATGTTTTAAACAGCTTCTTTGGTGAATGTAACAGAGGTCGAAAATCACCCTTCAGCAAATAGAGAACATGTTGTAGAGTAAGAAATAAAACAAACAATGACACATAGTTCGAAAATTCGGTGATGTTTTGGCCAATTAACTACTTTCTGTCTATTATCAGACGGGTTTTCGGGTTGCAACGTGGACGATAGATGATCGAATACATTAACTGGATATTTGAATCCGAACCAATAATATAGAAATTCGAATATATTAATTAAATTCCAGTCACAACTTCGTCTTACAGAGTTACGGCAAGATCCAGTTTCGAGTTATAGAGGATTTTTAGCTAAAACTTCGATTTATAGAGGTGCGGTTCCCTGCCAACCCTTTTACTTATGGAAGGAAAACAGTTAGCATTAAGTAGACAAGTTTAAGGGAATAAAAACAGCTTCTACTTGTCAAGGAATTCGATTTATTGAGGTTCAAGTTATTGAGGTTCCCCTTTAGTATGCCAAGTTTTAAGTAACAATCCATAATGGAACCAAATAAAGTCTCGATTTAGTTAATAAACACAGACAGACTGACTGTAATTAAAGCAGAGTTTCCAAAACTTTCAACCTAAATTTTTGTTTCTTTATCGGTGTATAATCCAAAAATATATAGCCGGTTCATCTTTTTTGTTACACCTTGTATACATATTTTTATTGGCGATTTTTTAAATTGCATATTTAGTTTGGTATGAAATTGGTTAGTGATGCATCCAAAGTCAAATTAAAGAACAAAAAACCTATAATATTTATATTAAAAATGTGGCATGAAAATTCATGTAAAATACAACTAAAATGACTCATCTAAGTTAAAAGACATAGCCTTACATGATACAAGAAAATCTGAGACTTATTTTAATTGGATAATCGAAACGAAGTGGAGAGTATCTTCATACCCAACTTCAATGCTTGTACTGCTAACGAAAGTGATTCAAACTGGAGCGTCTTTACGCACAATAACTCAAAAACGCCTCCATAGATCAACATTAAATTTTGCAGATAACTTATTTAGTACAGAATCTCGGTTGAGTTTGTTATTGGAATGATTCTGTTCAGTATTAACAAAATTATATTGAAAACAAATTTACTTTTTTCACCCAAAAGAATAACATTAGAAGCCATTTTAGTTGTGCTTGAGTCGTTTGAATTTAGCCATCGTCTATGCTTCACCAATAGAGTAACATGAATGCCTTCACTTGAGTATACATTTTTATACTGGATAAAAAGAGGTTTTTGTATACCAAAATGCACACAATTAAAAAGTAAATTGTAGTATTCTTATAATTATGAGCATATTTCTGATTTTATATTATTACTATAAAGATTCATTATTTAACAAATTCATAAATCTGTATAATACATTATTCCCTTTTTAGGCTTACTCTGTGCAAGCCTACTTCGTGGACGCGAAAAAGCAAAACAAACAACAGGCGACGACGCGACGACTAAGATACGAATACGTATAATAACAAACTATAAAATTGTTTGCACAAAAAAGTGTTGTGTGTGTAACCATGAAGAATATTTAGCCAGCAATTTTTTTAGGCCAAATCAGCAGTCAAAAAATTTGTTTGTTGGGAATTTTTTTCACATGTAAATAGCGAACCGAAATCATGTAATGTAAATAATTTTAGAAAAAAGAAATATTTTACCACGTAACGAGTACGAACGAAAATAACAAGATGTGTAATCAGAGTAATTTCGCAAGGAAGGAAATGTATAAAATTAAGAGATGTCAGCTTAGAATAATGAACAAAATTAATTACACTAAATCATGTACAATATCTGATTTGCCCACAATAGCTGTACAGTTAAGCAATAAATCTCAAGCCAATAAATTTCAAAATGTAAATGCCCTAATTGATTCTGGAGCTTGTTCAAATGCAATAAATGAAACTTTATACAACAGTTTATGTAAGAGGTAATTAGCTATCAGTATGAATAACAAAGAAGCATAATGTATTCCAGAAAAACAACAGTATATTAAGAATTTTGGGAGAATGTGTTGTTAAGATTAAATAATAAATTTGTCCTTTTATGTAAAGTTCTCAGTTATTCGGAAACTCAATTGTGGAACGATTTTAGGCAGCAAATTTATGAGAGAAAGTGGTATGTTATTAGACTTGAGTATAAATTGTTGTTATTTCAGATTCAACCCGAGTGTAAAAATATTTTTAAATGGTAAAGAAAGAAGTTCTGTGTGTTTATCTAACCTAAATGACAGTAAGTATAAAGAGCAACGTTTGGACACCGGATGTGAAGATATGAAACCTTTTGTGGATTATTTAAGCAAAAAATATTAAAATGTATTTACTACAGATATAGGTAAAGTACTTAATTATGAATATAAAATGTAACTCAAGGACAAAGAAATCGTAAACCAGCGTCCTTACCCAGTTGACCCCACAAAAATTGATCAAATAAAGGAAACTTTATATGACCGACTTAAGCAGAAGATAATTAGGCCTAACATAAGTAGTTATATCAGTCCGTCATTCCTTGTATCAAAACCAGATAAATCGAGTAGGCTAGTATTAACTATGAAAACTCAATGACAAGATTATACGTGTAAATCATCCGTTAGGAAGTTTAGACGAGTTCTATAAATACTTACAAAATGCCGAAGTATTTATCCAAAATTGTGCAATTATTGCAAATGTAATGGCAATGGTGACAAGGTACCTGTGGCGCACTATAGCAAGAAATTCACACCTTCTGAGGTCAATATGTCTATGTATGAACAGGAACATTATTCTGCATTTTTAGCGATTAAGACATTTTACATGTACTTAGAAATACAGCCATTTTATTTAATAACAGACAATTCAGCTCTTGGTTGGGATCTCGAACATTACGCAAAATTGAATAAATTAACTAGGTGGGTAGAGCAAATTATTGCTCTTCCGTTTAAGGGTTTTCTTGTCAAAAGTAAGTATTATCCCATGGCAGACGCTTTGTCCCGTCTCAAAATGTCAGATAACGGAATTAAAATAATTGAGGTCGATTCAGATCCCAGACAGATAAGTGTAGTAAAATTTAAAAGTAAAAAGAAGTTTATCTCTGTGTGCAAAAAGCAAATCAAACCAGTTGTAAATGTAATATCGGATATCCCAATAGCTTATGTAAACATTTCGGAACACCAAAAGTTGGATCCAGAGTGTGCGGAAATTATACAGAGTGTAAAGAATTAAACTAATAAGGAAAACCTTTACATTAAGAACGATACATTAATGTTTTGTAAACCAAATTTGAGGTAGATAATTGAGGTAGATTCAGATCCTAGGCAGATAAGTGTAGTAAAATGTAAAAGTAATAATAAATTTAGCTCTGTGAGAAAAAAGCAAATAAAACCAGTTTTAAATGTAATATCAGATATCCCAATAGCTTATGTAAACATTTCGGAACACCAAAAGTTGAATCCAGAGTGTGCGGAAATTATAAAAAGCGTTAAAAATTAAACCAATAAGGAAAGCTTTTATGCTAAGAATGATACATTAATGTTTTGTAAACCAGGTACTAAGACAGCCAGAATTTATGTATCAAGTAGTTTGTTAGACATGTTATTGAACTATACTATCATACCTCAAACTTTGGCGGTCACCAAGGACAAAACCGTACTACACATAAAGTGTTAGAATAATTTTACACACCCAATTTAATTTCTGATATGATAAAAGACTTTCCACATTTATGGAACTCCTTTAAATTTGTGTCAGAATCAAATGCGATATTTGACAATGTAGGTGTTTTATTATAATAGCACAATATTTTCATAAGACTGGTTATTTCTGGATTTCTTACAATGTATATTTATTTAACAGTGACTTCGTATCTAATTTTGTCAAATAAGAATGCAAACGCATTATTTATAAAATGTCCTTTATCATGATTTTCTATTTCTCCTTTAATATACAGATAACTCCTGCATGGGAGTGTTTGTAAATCTTGATTATTTATACTTATTCGAATCAGAATTATTTACTGCCAAAGTGTTGTGGGGAACATAAGAGTGATTTGTAATTTTAACCACACTATCATCGAATTGGGGTTTCCCTGTAATATCTAGATAATCTTCCATTTGTATTAATAGAAAATTTTAACTCCAATTTAATGGATCGTAGAAACCTGGCATTTTGCACACGCGATCCGTTCTTGGAAATTCTCATATATTTTTTAAATGACAAGTAATTGTAATTTATTCCCCATTAAAATCAATTGGTCTCTCGCGTTGATCTGCAAATGTAATGCTAACAACATTTAAACTTCTCTTATTTAAATATATAATATTTCTCGGGACTTCAATAATTTTGTAGCCGGGAGGGGCTTCTGGATAAAAAGTGTGTATGGTGTGTGATTTATCACCATTTAAATAAGACCCATTTGCAATATTACATTTTACACTAATCACATTTACTTTATTTACATTAATTTTATTTATAGATTTAAACGAAACATTGGGAGTAGAAAATCCTTTAAATCCCAATAATAAACACACCAAACACGGTTTTGTAAAATCAAACACATGGCTAGAATTTAATGTGGCTTTCATAGTTTTATGGTCAGCTATATATAAAAAGTCTCGGAGTTGCTTTTGAAAATCCTTTGCAAGCTCAAACACTTCGTAAGTCCCTTCCTAAATTTATATTGTATTTGGTGTTTTGTGATCGTAATAATACACATCCTCCCCCTCTTTCGTAGTTAATTTGGTATCTTTAACTTTATTTAATTTTGGAACTAGCCCTTTGAAAAATATAAGTTTTACTTTAGTACTAATTAATGCTTGTTTATATTTTGTATTTTAACTTAAACTTTACCATATAGTGCCCGGTTTAATACATAAATTGTGACTTCCCCTTTTGGTGTTGTTAGCATTTTGTAATATGTCAAAGTATACAGTGGTTTTTTAACATATTATATAGAATTATAACTTTAAAAATCTACCAAGCCAATTACATAATACCATTTAGTTCAATAGGAGGCAATAACACTGACTTTAACTCTGGCTCCATACCTGTAAATGTTAAAGTAAATGAATCTATTTGTATTAACAAAAATTCTTTAAATTCTGATAAACATAATATTCCTCAAAGGAACTATTTAATCCTTGTACTTGATCAGTTGTACGGTAAATTTTAGATGGTACAAAATATTCAATTACCTATTTTGGAGGTTGAATTCCAAATGGGTCAAAATAAATTACAATATCTTTATTTTTAAGATAAGCTGTGCAATGTGTACCTTTGTCACTGTGTAAATGGATTATTCCGCACTCTTTAAATTTTGGTGTTTGTTTATTAGCTCGTGTTTTAGGTACACCCATCGAAAATGGGGCACGTCTCTTGCGGCCTCTAACAGCTGAAAGTTGTCCATCTTTTTTATTAAATTGTAATCCCATTTCCACCTTTGCTTTAGCTTTCATCAAATTTGTCACTGCATAAGCCGCAGCCTTTGTGGCCAGATTGTCATCCTTTGCAGTAAATCTACACCAAGCCTTGTCCGCTAATCTCATATGTGCCTTGTTTCGAGTGGCTCTATCAGGATTATTCATGTAAAATATGTTATCCTCGTTATTATAAGAGTCTAGCTTTTTTTGGAGGTATTTTTTTGGCTTATCTTTCACGTATCTTAGTCCCAGGACCACAATAAGATAATTTGGAAGTGTAATGGGAATGGACGGTTGTTTATAAGGGAATTTAACAAGCCATGGACTCTTTATGGCTTTAAGAATAATCCTTTACGACATTTCTTTTTCTTTTTCATTTTTATTACATAAAAATGTCATTTATTCAACAAAAGAACAAATCTAAAATTATGCATAAAGAAAATACACCAAAGAAGTTGGGTCTATTTCCAACCAATATTCGATGTGTTCTATGTGGCCCCAGTGGATCAGGGAAGACGTTTGTAATTTATAATTTAATCGTAAAAAGAAGGACTAGATTTACAAATTTACATATAATATCAAAATTTTTAGAAAAAGAAAAATATCAGAAAATGATTGAAAAATTTCGTCTGTGTGATGAAGTTAAATTACACACATATTCGGGTTATGAAATCACACCAAATGACGTAGAAAAACATTCAATTGTCGTATTTGACGACATAAACAGTCCTAATATTAGACCATTTTTATCAATGGGCAGACACAAAGATATTAACAGTTTTTACTTGTGTCTAACTTACAGTCAAGTAAACAAACATTTAAGAGATAACGTTAACTTCCTTATATTATTTAAACATGACCATTTAAATTTAAATCATGTGTATAACAATCACATTAGGAATGACTTTTCATTTAAACAATTTATAAAGCTGTGCCATCAATGCTGGGATGGGTCTAAATATGGCTTTTTCGTAATAGACAAGGGAAGGCCAAAGAATAACGGGAAGTACCAATTTGTGTTTAACCAATTTTATTATGACCAAGGGCAAGAGTTTTGATGCCATCCAGAATATACTTCTTGTCATCGTCAAAAGAGAGTACCTTTTTATTTATCCCTAATGTTTGAAGGTGGTGGTTTGTGGATTTATTTCTTGTAACATTCTCATAATAATATTCCCCTTTTGCAAGAGAGTTTAAGTAAAGTTGATGTCTTAAGAGATGTTTAACTGTAGCATTGTCAGCCCTCTTAGCCCTTTTAACCTCTAGCTCATTTTGTCTTTTTGGTTATTTTTTGTAAAACCATTCTAAAAAAAATTAAATAGTATAATTTTCACCATAAACCACAATACTCATATATATTATTACCATTTAATTCGTCTCTAAATTTGCGAATGACTTTTTATTTTTATTGGAATATAGAAAATGGTCTTTACTATATGCAGAGTTGTCGAAACAATCCAAATCATATTGTATTTCCTAGTAAAAGCCCTCTGTAACTATAGAATAAATTAGACTGTCTGTATCTGTCATTAGGAAATTTTTATTCTTAAATTTTGACATGTAATTATAGTGGAAATCATACATTATTACTTTACTGATATCCAAAATGGTAATTCCTAAATAAATTGGTTTATCAAACTTTACAATTAATTTATTCAAATGTGCAGCATGCAAATTGTTCTCGAACTTTTTGCTACAGTCAAACCGTGGCTTTGTAACATATTTTGTAAATATAGACGCATCTACAAGATGTATATCACGAAATTATCGTTGATTCATTATTGTCCTACCAATTAGACTGTTATTTAAAAATTTGTAAAAGTCGTTTTTAAATTCATTTTTAGCCTGTTTCCGCTTTTCAATATTAAAATTAATATAGGGTACAAGCCATTTTGACTGTCCAAATTTTAAAATTCTGTGGTATTTTTTAACAACCAATCACAATTCTTCGTATTATTGTAATGCTTTATAATGTAAAATATATCAAGTATATTTTATTTAAAATATATTATTTATTTTTCTAGTGCAAATGGACAGTCATTATGTAAATCATGCAAACTTTTATCGTATTTTAAATCAACTTCTAAAATGTATCCAAAGTTTTCATTTTATTTTTATTTACAATCTTTCTCACTCGTCCAATGTAACCCATTGACAGGCAAAGATTCACACTTGCCTGTAGAGTATAGAGAGTTACAGTATAAATATACAAGATAGGGGATTTCTTGATTTGGGTCATAATTTTTACCCACGTATTTATTATTGGCTTTGGCTTAGCGTGTGGAAGTCATAGAGACTCCTCCTCTGATTGCACTATCTATAAAAAAAATGCTCCTCCCCTGATTGCACTATCTATAAACAAATTAGTGTCAATTTCACGAAATTGTAATTTTATGTGGGTAATTCTAAGACATGCCTCCCGTGTTAGTCTAGGGAGGGAGAACATATGGACAGGGTCAAGCATATAATCTTTTAAAAAATAAATATCGAAACGTCTCAAAAACATCAGCCAATAATAACACGTCTGTTTTAAGATACAAATCGTGATATTCTTTTAAATTCGTTATATTAGAATGAGTCCAGACGGTTTCGGCGTGTTCAAATTTTTTGGAAGATATACATTCTTTAGTTAGACTACTGTAAAATGCCTCTATTGGTGGGAGAGACTGAGAATTTCTGTTATCCTGGCATGTATTTATAAGGAAATTCACTATTGCATTGCAATAGTGGATTGTCTATAATTCTAAATTTATTTAAATTGGCAGCTAGTTTGTGTAATGGAAGCGATAAAAACCCCACGCGATGTACCATGATAAAAACCCTACGCGTGTGTGTCCTTGGTACCGATCCTGCAGAATCGCCTTCAAGGTCGATCGTGTCGTCGCGCTAGTGGCAATAACCGAGTGCAAGTTGTTTACATGTGTTGTTAATCTAGTGTGGATTTATTTTTTGAACTCTGGATTCCTGCAAAGGATGTATTAAAATAGTTAAATCGGTAGTAGACAGGAATGTGGGAGAAGTTATGATTTTAGTTTTAATTTAGTTTAATAAACCACAATTTGTATCAAAACATACAGGTGTATTTATTTTAAGCTAAATCCCAAACGATCAGTTTGTACTGTGACAATGTAGTAAAATTCTAATTAAAATGGTCAAAAGTATCAGAGCACTGGATTTGGAGGAGAAGATGTTTCCTAATTTGGAGCGAGGTATTATAAATTCAGATAAATGATAATTAGGGAACAACGACGAAAAAATCGAATATCAATTTCTTAAGTAAAAAAATATAATATATTATGTAGGAACAATGGTGTCGTTGTTGGTTTATTAGGATATGATACAAAACTAACTAATTACCAAAACAGATAATTTTGGACATGTTATACAATGATCTTGATAAATTAAAGGCGTTTTATAATGGTGAAGAAGTATCATCAGTGGAGTATAATGGAAAACGTATTTCGCAATTATTCCAGATGCGTAAGACATCCAGTACTTATCTGTCTTTTAAATTTAAATAGAGACTGAAGTGTTTAGTTAACACAAAACGCAAACACAGGATCATTTTTAAGGTATACTTTTATTAGTAAATTAGCTCATTTTTTGTCATCATTAATAATCCTGCTTCTTTGTTGGATTGATATGAGTACGTTTGTATGGTTTAATGATCTGATTTAAGATAATTTTCAGATCATAAATCCTATCTTTAAAGACCTATCTTTGAAGATTTGTTTGGAAATCATGTTCGTATAAAATAGAGGACTGTGTGGTTTTGGGAATGTGAGTGATAAATGTGGTAAAGTATAAAACAACATCAGTGACAGTTAAAAGTAAATTTAATCCCTTCAAAAGGAGTTTACATCAGAAATGTTTAAGTTGCTCCCAAAATCCCCCATTATTGCGGGACATTCAAAATTGTAATTATCACCAGAATACCACTTCTTAGAGATGGGCGTTATTTAACATAACAGGATGAATAACAGTGTTGCGGCCGTGGAAACGTTATCGCGGCAACACGTTGCGGAGAACTCCCTGTTATTCTAATAACGTTTCTACACCCGTTGCAGAAAAACCGCACGGACAACAGGACAACGTGCAATGCCGTTTCCGTAACTTTACCAGAGCAACGATAACTTCGGCAACGAACTGAATAATTATTACTGTCATAAGTTTCAAAACGGGCTTTAAATTACAATTTTTGTTCGATAATTCTCAGTGGCTGCTATTGAGATTTCTCGATATTGTAATCAAGTTTTGGTTTGAAGTGTTATGGATCTTTATTATAATTAAAAAAATATGCTACAAATTATTTACACTAATAACCAGTTATTTCTTATTCATTCTTTAGCAATAGTTAAATTGATTTATGGGTAATTAATTAGAGATAGTTCTAAGTAGATGGTGTCGAAATAGTTTTTTTAAATTTAAGTATTGTATCAGGTAAAAGGTAACACCAACACCATGCAGTGAATCATGCTGCAATAACCTAGCACTGTAATGTAACGTTTAAATAACGTCCTGTCTGTATAACGCCCTACTTACAATTATTGAACAACCGACAACGACAACGTCGACAACTGAACGCCGCAACGCCGGCCGACAGACAACAGTTTTTTAGCGGCAACGAGTTGGCAATCGTTATTCAAATAACAGGCTGCCGCAAGACGTTATTAGATAGCTGCGTTGTCGTTACAACCGTTGACAGAAAACAACGATAATTCCCATCTCTACCTCTTCTTCATTTAATAGCATTTCTACAAGAGTCGTACCAGTTTTAAGTCGCCAAAGGTGAAATTAAAACTCCAAAAGACGCCCGGTTTCAAGAATGAGTTGTATTCAAAACTTTGACAAGCTGCCATTCTGGATAAAAACACGTTAGAGACCTCCAACTTCCACCATTCGCCTATTTTTTAAAAGCTCTTTAAAATGAGGTGTCAGTCAAAAGGGGTTTATGTTTGAAAAGTTTGAGTTGCCCCCAAAATCCCCCATTTTTGGGGGACACTCAAAATTGTCGATAACGTCAAAAGATAATTTGGGTTAAGTTAGTATCGCTCCCCAAAGTTGATTTGTTTGGTTTAACAAACAAAAAAATTAAAGAAGGGGACGGACTTTTTTTACATACTGCATAGCCTTCTTAATAAGATATTTTTTTAAACTGCAATGTCAAAAGCTGAGAACACTGTACATGTACACTGTACTGTACTGTAAGACACTTGAGTATGTGTCTTTATGCAGTATCTCCTCCCATTACTTGGTATTAACATAATTTCACAATCTCAGACAGAATAATTCTGTTACTTAATTATTAAAAAAGATTTTTACCTGCTGACAATAAACGTCTCTATTATAGTCATGTAATTCTTTAATATGTAAGTTAAACACTTGATGCAGTTTTAGCCATATCCCACAGGTGGGTTAAGGTTGCTCTAAAAACACGTATGAAAGTTTTGTATTTTACGACATTGTTAGTTTAACATAATAATATAAAATTTAAGATAATTATTTACCACAGCAATATATATATATATATGTATCCTTTAATATTAAAGGATTTATTAATATTTTATAAATAACATTTTTGACATTAATACAAAAATGGTGATTGATTTAATGCACCCTTATAGGCATTACAAATTGTATATTTCACAACTATTGGGGAAAATCATTTTACCACGAGTTTTGAACACTATATTTCACGATACTACAGCATACAATTGTTTGATACAACAGCAAAAAATATGATTATTAGAAATAGAAATAATTCTTCCATTTTCACGAAAATACTGGAAGACGAAGTAAACACAACAACCAACACAATATTTTAAACATATGGGCATTATTTCAATATTGTATTGTATTGTTAAGCTGATTTATAATCAGCTGATTTTTCCTCACTAGTGAGACTATAATTTTTCCTCACTAGTAGGGATATGACGAAATTTACCTGGCAATATACGCAATGGAAAAACAGCTGAAATTTCAATAGTATCTTGAAAAAAATATAATATATTTTATAAGTACACAATTAACAGTAATATTACAATCTAAGGAAATAAAAAGTCGAAAATTTTTCCTGGTTATTTCTTTCATTGGACATCAATAGCTCCCGGAGGGTAGGAAACGTTTCGTTGCCCGTAATGGTACCCTCGATCACCGTAGCAAAAACACCGTCTTCACCACTCATGATATTTATTCAAACTAAAATCTACGCCCTGCTGGATTGGTAAAGTAATAAATTTATTCAATTTAATATTTAAACAAGTTACTGTAAAAAAGTGCTATAATATGGAAACGTTGCAAAATATTATCATACTAACATTATAAATGTGAAAGTATGGAATTTTGTGCGAAACTCAGAAGTTCCATCACGTGAAAACTACTGGACCGATTGAGCTGAAATTTTGCAGAGAGGTACCTGAGAGTCCTGAGTAAGATATAGGCATATTAAAGTTGTGAAAATCCTATAAATCTATGCTCCATGGGAGTTCAAAGTTCCCATGTATGTTTATGTGTAGTTGAAGGGACGGATTGAGAGATCCAAAGATTCAAAGATCCTCACACGTCAACCGAAGCTTATTGTGTGTCCCTAGTACGTTAGTTTGGCAAACCAATGCCCGTACCCTTTACGAGATCCAGGAGTTTTTTACCAATACTAGCGTCCCTTTCATCACCTGGTTGCTTACAACCAAACAGAGCCCTTCTCCTTGCCCCGAGTCTCTCGCAGTCCAGTATGATGTGCTTGGCAGTCTCTTCAGACTGATTGCAGAGCCTACACACCTGACTTTCATTTCTGAGTCCGAGAGTGTGGAGATGTTTCCTGAAATGGCCATGTCCAGTTATCAAAGCAATCAACTGCTTAACCCGACCTCTGCCCAACCTCACCAACCAGTTAGTGAAGTAAGAGCTAGTATCTGCTAGCAGCCTTTTGCCAAGTTCTTGACCAGTATAACCTTGCCATTGCTGGCGATGTAAGTCCCTGGACCATTTGTTTATTGTGTGAAAAGCAGTTGTTTTGCTTATGCCACAGCTTGGCTCTGGACCAAAGAATGGCATACCAGAACCTCTTTTAGCGAGCTTATCTGCACACCCATTGCCACCTATGCCTACATGGCCAGGTACCCAACCAAGATGCACCGAGTTGCGTGTCGCGAGTTTGCTGAGTGTGTTGTAACATGTATTCCCATGTATTCCTTATGGGCATTCATTTTTGTTTGAGCTGATGACAATACAAACAGCTGATCTTGATTCGTAGTAGTTCCACAGGCTAATTAAAGAATGCAGCTCACAAAACTATCAAAGTTGTAAATAATTCGCGGGGCGAAGCTTGCAGGTAACAGCTAGTAATTTATAATACGAGTATTATAAACAATGGGTACAGTTTTTTACATTTAGAACGGATTACTTAAAACAGTTTATTTTATTTTGTAGTAAATTAAAATTGTCACAAAATTACGAATAAATGGTACGGTTACATTTTAAGTTAAGAGGCGGTGGTTTTATTAGGACGCATACAGCAATTTACATTTTGAACAGCTAATTTTTGCTAACTAAACATTGCATGGCCTTGAATAGTCTTTAAATTTCAATAATGTTAAAAAGTTAATTCGGCTATGAAAGTAATAACAGTAATTTGTTAGAGTAATTTGTTTAAAAACTGTGTGCAGTCATAAATAATTTTCCTACGTTTTTGAAATTATTAGTTTTATAATTTATATATTCAAATAAACATCTAGTTATTTATTATGAAAGCAACTGTTTAAATTATTCTAACTGTGGTAAAATACATCATTAAATTGAGAGTTTAACAGTTATCACGAAGCAACCAGCAATAACGTATATTTGCTAAATACCTTTACACTCTTTAATGCAAGAATAGAGCAGTACATAATAATATAAGAAACTAACTAAAATCTAGGATAATAGTTGAAAATGATGTAGAAGAAGTTAAAAGCTGCAATACGTACTATTTAAATACAGTGAATTCAAAATAAAAGCTCATAGGTCATAGCCAGAAAACTAATTCTCAAACGCTTTTGATATTTATAATTTCAGGCATCAATATTCCTCAGTAATGCGGGTTAAAGACCTTTAAAGACCTAATGTCGATTAAATAAATAGGCTACTGTAAAGGTTTAAGATCCCATTGTAAAATATTATTGATTTCTGGGTTTTTATGAATTTTTAAAACATTTTAGCCCACTGAGTTATATTTTATCTTGATACTAATTTATTGATCATGTCTGGCGCTTTAGTGTTTTATTGGTATGTACACATAAAAACAAACAGATAGGGTATCGCATAGACCGTACATCTCTGCGAAACCACAGTGTTTGGGTCCATGAAACCTATATTTCTCAAACAAATTAATTTTAACATTTCGATAACAATGCACTAAACACTATTTAGAGGAATAAATATAAAAAATAACCTCACTGAGTATTAAATTTCATCTTACAAGTTAACTATTTAAAAACTGACCAAATGCAAAAATTCTTTATACGTGAATAATTTGTTTTCTCTATTAAGTAAACGAACATGGCCTCGTCCTCATCAAGGGAAGTAAGGAAGTAATGTTTGCTCCAGTTTTATTGGCAATAGGATTGATGTAATTCCTGGCCGGTGGTAAAACTGATCTCTAAGTAAGACGATCAAGTGGCTACCGACTTATTGACTCCTCAGTAGTTAAGAAAAGTAAAGCATAATGAACAGATACACATGTAAGAGCAGATTTGTTGTTTTACAAATTTAATACAATTAAATATATACGATATTACTAATCATAGTCTCCCATAGTGTAATATAAATACAAATTTAACACCAACCAAAAATGTTATTTAAACTGCATGGCCAAGTAATCTGTTATCACAATTATAAGTTATTTTCAATATGTGAGAAATTAATCATTTGTCTTCATTAGTGCAAGTACACAATTATTCAATCTACCCACACTATCTTCTTAAATGTTAGCGATAATCGGTTGGTGCATTCCAAAGTTTTTTTTTCGTTCGTGTATTTATACCATTATCGTAATGGTTGGTGAACACTATTTTAACCTTATCACTGATATAACATGTCAAAGTAAACATTTTAATACTGGTAATTAGTTTATATTCTGTTGTTTTTTACAATAAAGAAGCGTGCTTTCGTACATATTTACCTATTGCGATGATTTAGAGGAGTGAGAGACAATTAATACATTCAAGTATGTAATTAAAATAAATTGTGATATTATCGTTGTTCAAAATCAAAAATCAAAAAAATCATACAACTAAAACTTATAACATCGATTTCTTCTGTTTGGCGACATTAGAATACATTTTGTGATAAACTGTGCAATAAAAATAAACAAATAAAATTTATTTATTATAAGTTTAGTAATAATAGGATTGAACTCTCATTTGGCTTTTTCGTCCTTAAAGCGACAACGAGAGATTCTTGAACGGTTATAAAATGTAGAAATAATGGGAGCGCGTTATCATTTTCTCGTGCCGTTATCGTCAGTCCGAGGGGGAACATTAGGCTCCCGGTGGCAAAACCCGGCATCATTTATATTGATTTGAATTTTCCAATACGCGAGTTTGAAAATACAGACTTTTTACAAAGCCAAAAATTACAAGTTTAAGGTAATTTCAATATGTTGTCTATATGCAATTTGTTTTATGGTGAAAAGTCAATTTTATATGTTATTCAGCGTTTTTCGAAGTAGAAAAGAGAACCTAGTCAGGTCTAAATACAGTACTGGAAATGAATTTGTATATTTTAAGGCATGCCATACGTATATTTTAATTTTAGATTATAAGTTGATATTAAGGATCTTAGTAAAATAAATTGCATACTAAACTATTGCAAGGCCTCGAAAGTTCGTTAAAAGTCAATAATTTACATTAAAAAAAGTGATTTTCACAAACAAAACAACATATGAGCGACATAGTTCAAACATAAACATAGTTAAAAGAGCCAATCAAAGCTAAAGCTGGTTTTCCTAGGCGCGGAACGCGGAGATTCTTGGCTCGTAAGTTCAGCTCAACGGAATTTTATTTTCCTAGACGCGGACTTTTTCGGCAACCGACTGCGGAATAACCTAGCTCATTTTGTTTGTGATTGTTGAGGGGATAAAATATAAAATAAACAATATTTTCTCAAACGTAGGTCTATTTCAACACACAACGTACTAGGTTTAGTATTTTCAATATCTCCTCAACCAAGTTTATAGCAATTATATGTAAGAGAACAGAAAGGAAAGGTTATAATTTGTTTTTCAGTTTTAAACAATTGATATTTTACTTTTAAAACACAATAAAACTACCTATTATTTAAGCTAAAAGAACAGTACGTTATTATGTACTGCACATGACAAATGGTATGTTATTTTAAAAGTACGTTTATTTGTGTAATGATTTAATTATGTGTTGGTTATTATACCTGTCGTACTCAAGATGATTGGATGGCCTTGAATTTATTCAACAAGTTACTCTTCAACTGACGCCCTAAATTTACCCGATCTCATACAGAAATACTGACATAAAAACACAAAATCACAGGACACCAATATAACATCAACACTATTCCGCGGCGGGTAGCGGACTCCTCTGCTCCGGGAGCGGGCAAAGTTTATCCGCGGCGCGGTGCGGACAATTCCGCTGTCTAGGAAATCAGCACCATTTGATTACATGATGAGGAGAGGCCAGAGTACTCCGCTCTCCGCGTTCCGCGTTCCGCGCTCCGCGGCCGAAAAGTTCCGCGCTTAGAAAAACCCAGCTTAACGTCGCGTCGTCTTCCGCCGAACTGTACACACTGACAGTGATGGTCGCAGGAGCATGTTTTCGCCGTATTGGCATTTTCAGCTGACAGTCAGCGTCGTCACTTTCTGTAATATTATAAACTGTTATATTGTATAAATTATATATATATATATATACATATATATATATATATATATATATATATATATATATATATACAAACTGAATCCATAAAAAATGTCATGTATTCCAAAGATAAATGTTAAATTTATAATTAGATATAAAATTTGATATCGAAAGTTTGTCAATAGAGCATTGCATTTTAGATTGGGATATTATTATCCGGTACTTTTCATCGATAATTTGCTTGCAATAAAGTAAAATATGTTTGTGGTAAAGATATGAATAACTAAATCGACGGAAAACTAAATAAAAATATTTCGTTTAAAGGCCCATTTGCGTTCTTATAATATATACACGTATAAAATAAATTATTTAAACAGGCTGCTTCATTTTTGAAAAGAAAAGTACCGTGAATGTAGATGTAAACCCTGCCACCTGCTTGTTGTTAAACATTCTTGCTGTCAAAAGGGAAGGCAAGACAATGGCACGTTTAAGAGCCTTTATCTCAAACACGGCTGTCTTTAGCCGACTTAGCTTGGTATTATACCTAAACCACACACACACACACTTTGTATTTTGTGTTCTACTACTCAATGTGAAAACTACCATTCAAATAACCTCTCTTTTGACATTACTTTTAAGGAATGCGAAATGGATATTTTAAAAAATTACCTACTGTTGAAACTCATAGTACAAATTTAAACTTTTAATTAATGTAAATTAAGATAAAAATATAATAATAAATTAAGAGTTACATACTTGTGCTCTTAAATTTACTAGTCAAATTCTAGTTAACGGTAGTTAAATAACATTAACATCTTCAAAACATGGAAAACACACACATGGCTCAGTTAAATCTCAGTAATCACTTACCTCGGTTGCTGGGAATTGCTACAGAATGACGTAAGTGAATCAATTCATCGAGGATCAACAGCTTGGTACCTAAGTGGTAAGAGTATTTTAATTACACTAGTCGCATCATCATTACTTTAGGTAAAGTGTTAGGGGGTCTATAATTTAGAATACATTTGGAATTCTTTGTACCCTGTATGTTGCAGGTATATTTATTTCCCCAAACGTGTGATAGGAAACGTTTGAAATGACATGGTATAGCAAATAAAATATATAAATATTTTCTGACTGGCTGTGACGATATAAACCCTACTTATATATTTATAACATATATAAACAACATTAATAAATTAAATCCATCTAGAAAACCATATTTTATTTTCAGTTGACACTTTATTAGTTTCGTACACCTCGACATGGAATGAAGCACAATATCCTCTGAACTGATCAAAATAAATAATTAGTTTAACCATGATGTATTCCATTAAATGTAGGAAATAGCAATTTGTTGCAGCCCAAAATGTAACAAAAGTTCTATTTGTTTAAAGTTATATTTTATGGACGATAGTGATCCAGTACAGAGTACAGAGGAAGATGCACTCCGTAGTTGCCTGCAATCGGTGGACGGAGTTTGTAAGATGAATGAGCACACAAGTGTGGCACACTGTAAGTACCTCTGAGAGGCCATTGATAGTAAATGAAGCCAGGTGTCGCACACATTAAATACATAAAAATACCTTAAGAAGAATGATCTAAGCTTTTCCGGAGCTTGGCTGGCAATGACTGGATCACTTCAGGAATGTAAACTTTGGCTATAAGCAATAGCTGGTGTAGTACGCAGTCTTAGGCATGAGGTAGGGTTCTGTTTCAGTGCCCAACCCCTTGGGGTAACTCAAATATATATAACCAAGCAAATTCTTGGGAAAGACCGAAGATACCCGATCCATAAACATTTTCTTGATTTTAAATCGTTAAGTGTTAGGACAATTAATAAAAAATAAAAATAAAATTTAATTCATCAAAACTAATAAAACTGACCTTTTTAACAACATCGAACATCAAAATAAAACAAGGGATGAGATAAACATGACCATTAACGTAACCAAAATAAATAGCACTACCCTACGAAATATACCCAGCACATATACAACATGAATACATACCTTGTAAGATAGACTGGGACGAAAAGTCTCACACTTGGCAAAAAAGAGTGATGTAGTGTGGCTACAGTGGTTGGAATGATGCTGCCGCGCCCTTATCCAGTCACAGTAACAAATATAAAGTGTAACTTCAAAGTTATCGTGGTTTCTGGCATTCTGGTCATTTCCTTTCCTTGTTAGTACTAAGTTTCTTAGCTTTTCAGATTTTTTTAATTTGTTGATTCAATATTTCAGTTTCATTCCAACTAGGAAAAAGATAGAAAGTGAATTTTATAGTGACAGGGAAGACTCCCCAACTCGCAGACGAACAGTTCTTGTAAGGTTAATTTCCATGTGTTTTATTTTCTATGTCAGTTTAATGTAATTAAATTTATTGCTGGAAGTAAGTAATATAAATCTTAATGTGAACATTCATTACAAAATAATAATTATAATGATAGGTTCCGATTTACCTAATTCAACTTCAACTTCCGATTTACCTGTGTGAAATTATGACAGTAAGTATGCTACTTACATGATATACATTATTAATGGATTAGATAAAAGACTACGAAAGTAAAATAAAGGTAAATTACGTGAGATTATGATCCAGCACACAAAGGCAGTATAAGTTAATATGTGAGGTAATTTAGTTAAAACTTTATAAACAATAGGAACAATGTCTCTTCCGTCGGTGGTAAAACTTTTGTCAGCTTCGGAGGTTACGCCTTTATTAACAAAATATAAACAGTAAAACAATTTTGGCTGTTTAAACTACTTAAATGTTAATAGTAAATTGTTAATGATTATTATAAACTAGAAAATATTGACTTAGCACATCTGCTATACAAATATAATGTAGATATTACATGAAATCCTCGTAATTTTTAAATTATTCTATACAATTGTATCAACCATTCAGACAAAGCTTTAGCAACAGCTTTATAGTGTTGCTACTCATAATCTTGCTTTTTAGTGTAAAAGAAGTTTTGGATAGGCACTGAATTTTTAATTGATATAAGTACATCTAAAGACTTAAATCTGTGTGACTTATCTATTTTGAATTTCATTAAAAATTGGCACGTTTTTCTACCTTTTACATTATTTGTTGTTGCTGCCCTATAGAAAATGTTAGTTGGGAGTTATTTATAATAGTAATCCCTTGTAAAAATTAACATAACTAGTTATTAAGTGGCCATATATATATTGGATTGTTAGATTCGCTGTTTAGTTTTATATATATATATATATATATATATATATATATATATATATGAGGGATATATTTGTGAACCATAGATGAATATTGATGTAAATCAATATATATATATATATATATATATATATATATATACATAGTTATGTAATTCAATATACCAGTTTGCTAAATTGTCCTGCAATTGTTTATTGTATAACCCTTCAACAAGCTAATACATGTGATGGTGAATAAATTTTTCTTTGGACGTTTCTTGAATATATAGGGTGCAATTGTATAAATATTAATTAGTTGTGTAATAATAGATTAAACAAGTTTTATTACTTTTTATGTTTAAAAAACCAACAATAGCGGTTCGTTTAGTAAAGATTCTAGAACACTAACTATCTGTTTAATCAGTAGTTTTATTTTAAATAAAATGTTTAGCTCATTCTGTCAGCTGTATTTTTAGTAAGAAATTGATATTTGTTAATGAATCACATTTTCATACGAGTTAAAAAAAAAACATACAAACAAACATTAAACTATTTAAAAACCATTTTGTGTAAATTTTCCTAGGTGAACCGCCCGTTCCAAAACCTGCCAATTATCGCCAGAATCACGTTGTCTACAATGGTTTATGATGTGTGCTCTTACATCCGGAGGACCCTCCACCGAGAGCTCTCCTGCCGAATAACGACCCCTCTTCACGCGATGACCACCCACAGCGATCATGAACAAGTTGTTATTTAGAAAACGAAATAAAATTTCTAATACGTTCTTGTGTACAATTTGTTTTTATTGAGATTAAATCATTATTATATTTGTATTTACGTCTTTTTTTAACTTCCATAAACTCTTCAGCATATGTTCTACGTATTTCAAGAGCGTATTTATGTTAGTATAACAGTTTTATTTTCTAACTCGTTATAAAACAATATAAACTACGTAGCTGCAGTAGTTCTGCATTTCGGTTTATATAGCAGCTTTTATACTAATTGCAAATTGTATTTCTTAACAAATGTTATTGTTTAGATTACGTTTGAATATTAAACCAATTAATGGTATCTATAAGTTATTAATTTATATTTCTTATACTTAAATTGATTTTTATAATACAAACTTCCAACATTTTATGTTAAATAATTAGTTACCATTATTATGTACTCACAAACATAAAACGAATTTTATCTGACACGTCTGCAATATGCTGTTGAAACAACAATGGAATACCACAAACATTTTTACTTTAAGTTACAAATGTATTGAAATAAATAGTAAATAGATAACGAGTTCATTCCCTTCGAGTGTCACGTCAATTGTAGGAGTAGCACGGCCATTACAGCACGGTAATTACAGCAGGGGCATTACAGCACGGCCATTACATCACGGTCATTGTAGCAAGGCCATTGCAGCACGGCCATTGCAACACGGCTTGTCGGAATCCGCCAATAGAGCCCCCAGCCCTCTTTGAAGGGTTTCGCCCCAGGTCGCTGTATGTCCTCAGATTAACGATGCCAAATCTCAAGTACAAGGTTCCTAGCTCAAGTTGAAGTGGTATCATTTATATTGGCTCGGAATCGGAATATCAATACTATTCATACTAAGGAAACAGACAAATCAGTAGATATTTAAGTTTGAGGGGATTAACAATTGAAATAGTCGTTTTAGGAATATCAATTAAAAAAATACTACCTTTTTAATTTCCCCAGGGATTCAACCACCATTAAACACCAAATTACACTGTCTATGAATGACTATAAGCCTCCTTCAAAAATATAACATGGTTTGTTTTAAAGACATTGACCATTGCTTATGATTTTACCCTCGGTTTAATAATCGAACCAATTTACACAAATTCAAAGATTAAGATTTTTTGCGAATTTTCCCTATAGGGAAGAAGCTATTACCGTAGGTTGAATGATAAGACTTAATCCCGAGACCATGATAATTTTTTTTTTTCAGGTCCCCAGATGCCAAAAACACTATTCGTTCAAATTTACATACATATATATATATGTGTGTGTGTGTGTGTGTGTGTGTGTGTGTGTGTGTGTGTGTGTGTGTGTGTGTGTGTGTGTATGCGTGTTTCCTTTACCGCGAAAAACTTTTGAAAGAAACGCCCGATTTTGAAGAAATTTGGCACAAATGTGTATAGTAACATTTATTACTTTAAGCTCGAAAACCAGATCGATCGGACTATGGGAAGGGGATTTTATGGGGGTTTAAATTTTCCAAAAATAAGTATTTTTAATCATTAACCTAGGTTAAGTGATTTTAGAGAAAAGTAAAAAAACTTGTCCATAAAATTTCCTATGTTAATTTTATAGGAAAAAGGTTTTTGGATTTTCCTCAGATAATTTTAATAAAATCTTCACATTTCTTTTTACCAATCCGTTTAGCTCTACAAAACAATCATTTTGGTGTTTTAATTGTTGTTCTACGTCCAAACTTTGCAGAGATATTCAAAGTGCTAAACACAGTACGTTGTCCAATATTATCCTTGTAAGGATAAATAAAATTTGATATCTCGATTATTTATGAATGTATATTGATGAAACTTGGTATGTTGCTTAAACTAGTTGTGGTATATTTATATTTGCACAAAAAAGGTTTTTTTTATTTTTCCCGTAGCAGCAAACCTGCATACTCGGCTCCCATGTTATTCATATTGAGAATAAGTAAAGCTTTATATCTCCCTTAGTTATGAACCTAAATTAATAAAACTTGGTATGTAGCTTTACCTGGTTGAGTTATATTGATAATTACAAAAATACAAATTGTTATCTTCCTCGTTGCAGCAAACCTGCGTACTCAGCCCCAATGTTATTCTTATGGAGAATAAATAAAATGCTATATATCACTTATTTATGAATGTATTTTTGTGAAATTTGGTAAGTGGCTCTACGTAGTAGTGAGACACATATATATATGCATTGTAAATTTGCTGAGTACGCAGGTTTGCTGCGAATGGGGTATTAGTTTCCGCCATTGGATTCACCTCAAAAGAACAAACAATTTGGTATTTTTTATCATTGCTCTACGTCAATTGGTTACCGAGCAATTGAAAGTGCTAAACACAGTACGTTGTCTACTTTATTCATATGGAGAAAAAGAAAAATGGTATTTCTCGCTTATTTATGAACATACTCTGGCAAATCTTGGTATATGGCTTCATCTGGTTGTGATTTATTGTTTTTTTCTAAAGAAAATTAATTTTTGCCAAAGAATCCTGTGGCAGCAAACCTGTGTATTCAGCCCCCATATTATTCTTATTGAGGGTAATTAAAACCTTATAAATCGTTTATTTATGAATGTATATGGATGAACTTGGTATGTGACTTAACTTAGTTGAGTTACTTGGTTCCCACGTTACTCTTATGGAAAATAATTAAAATGTTATATACCGCTTATTTATGAATGTATATGGATGAAACTTGGTATGTGACTTCACTAAGATGAGTTCTATTGAAATTTGCACAAAAACCCATTATTTTGCATTCCTTGTTGCAGCAAACCTGCGTACTCATCTCCAATGTTATTCTTATGGAGAACACATTAATATTTTAAATATCGCTTATATGTGAATATATGTCTTATGAATCCTCGTAAGAGGCGTAATGTTTTATAAGGACTGTACATATTTATTGGAAATTCGTTGAGTACGCAGGTTTGCTGCGACGGAAGTATTTATGTTATACGATCAAACCTGTACGTATGATTGCAGTTACATACTAATTGTAGTTTATACATACTGTGCGACACTTATTAAACCTGTAAGTTCTGTATTAAAACGAAAAACTTTTCAAAGATTCCCAAAATTTAAAATACCCCGTCGCAGCAAACCTGTGTACTCAGCGAATTTCCAATGCATGATATTTGTTTTAATACCACATAAAGCCGCATATCAAGTTTCATAAAAATATATTCACATATAAGCGATTTTAATTATTCTCCATAAGAATAACATTGGTAATGAGTACGTCGGTTTGGTGAAACAAGGAACACAAACAATTGGTTTTATGCAAATATAAATATAATTTAACTAGGCAAAGCCACATACCAAGTTTCATCAATATTCAATCATATATAAGCACTATATAACATTTTAGTTATTCAACAAGGGAAAAATGGGTTTTATGCAATTATCAATATAACTCAACCAAGTGAAGCTACATACCAAGTTTTATTAATTTATATTCATAATTAAGGGAGTCATTACATTTTACTTATTCTCCATTAGAATAACATGGGGGCTGAGTACGCAGGTTTGCTGCTACGGGAATAATCAACAAAAAATCAATTTGTTGTGCAAATATCAATATACCAGTACTACGTGAAGCCACATACCATGTTTCATCAACATACATTCATAAATAATCGAGATATCAAATTTTATTTATCCTCCATAAGGATAACATTGGGCAACGTACTGTGTTTAGCACTTTGAATATCTCAGCAACGGTTGGGCGTAGAATCACAATTTAAAACAAAAATTATTGTTTTGTGGGACTGAACAGATTGGTAACAGCAAATGTGAAGTTTACATTAAAATAACCTTAGGAAAATCCAAAAACCTTTTTCCCATAAGATTAACATGGAAGATTTTTTGAGTAGGTTTTTTGGATTTTCTCCGCAACCAATTTTAACCTAGGTTAATAATTCAAAATACTATATTATTTGTTTTTTAAGCTCTACAACATGGTCAAAACCAAAATTAAGCTTTTAAAAAATTTTAGGGTGAAAAATGGAAAAAACTGATTTTTGGAAAATTTAAAACCCCCATAAACCCCCTTTCCTATGGCCCGATTTTTCTGGTGTTCGAACTTAAAGTCATGAATGTCATTTTACACATTTGAGCCAAATTTCATCAAAATCGGACGTTTTTTACTCAAGTTATCACATTCACGGACACACATATATATATATATATATATATATATATATATATATATATAGATATAGATATATATACATATATATAAATTTGAACGAACAGTGTTTTTGTCATCTGGGGATCTCAAAACAAAAAATTGTCATGGTCTCGGGCTTAAGTCTTACCATGAGACCTACGGTAATAGCTTCTTCCCTAAAGGGGAAATTCGCTAAAATCTAACGCTATCTAAGGGGGATTTGATTTGATTTGATTTATTGGTTTTAAGATACATAAATAGGGCTATAAAGCCCTCTCTTACGCTATGTAACTATTTTATAAACATTAAATAATAACTGCAACTTAATCAAATACAAAATAGTGATAAACTTTGCAACAAATTTGAGAAACTATAATTAATAAATAAATGTTATTTTTTATAAAAAAAATCAAATGAGGATTCACTTTATCATATGTTTTTAACTGATTTACAAGAACTTATTCATAAACATATTTATTTATTCTTGCTCCAAAATGATCCGATTTGCAACAGGTAAATTCTTTATAAATGTAACAGATTTATTGTAATTATGTTCAGTCCTGATTAGTTCTGGGAGGACTTTCTATTCCCTACAACCAGTAACACAGAAAGATTTATTGAACATCACTGTTCTGTGCATTGGAATAGAGAGTATATAAGCGCCTTATCTGTTTCCTCGACCGCTTATATAATTAAAAAATATAAAATTCTGTGAGAAATAATCTTAATTGTAAGTATGAATGGCCTTACAAATACAACATAATAATAAATATATATTAAAAAAACACAGTTTTAATAATTAAAACTTAACTAATATACGCTTCTTCGATAAAAAACCATGATGAGGTTTTCAGAATAAGCCAAAAATGATATATACGAAGAGTTAACGAAAATCGAGAAGTTATTATGGTCCCGCGCCTAGGTCTTACCATGCCGACTGCGGTCATAGCTTCATCCCTATAGGAGAAATTCGCTAAAACCTACCAAAAATCAAAAATAATACCAACTAAGTTTCTTGATATCAATAGTTATCTCAATATTAATTTTAATTAACTGACGTTAAGCAATCGTGTTATACAACCAGATTTTAAACCATCATCGGTATAATACCGTATACAAATCTCCTTGCAATATATGCCAAGTCAAAAAACCTGTTTCTAAGTTCAATAAAAGCTCGGTTATGATCAAAGCTCTAAGATATTTGTATTTCAATTAGGTGTTTCATGGGTAGAGGCAAGATTGTCCCGTATTTACTTTGCTTAATCAACGCGAACCTCATCAACTTTCCTGGTTTCCTTCTCGCAGAGCTTCCTATTTCTTTCGACTGAATTCCGATTGTTAATTACAATTAATATTTTAAAACAATAAGTGTATTTGTATGAATGACCTTACATCTCAAACACTAGATTGGAAAAATTGGGTTGGTAAATTATGCAGTTTTTACAAGTGGGTAGTAAAACATAATAAGTAAATGTCTTTACTGGATATTTCTCTATGTTAAATAGAAATGGCCAACAAATTGATAAAGTTGCACGTCACACGAATAAACACAAGATAATTAATACGTCTTGAGAAATGGAAATATAATTTCTTGTTAGAAATATACGCTCCACTACACAGCCTGTCTCTAGTTTCCATGGTCAAAGAACTCACCCACCAGAGAATAAATTCTGCGCTGCGTCAAGAAGCGATCCAAGCGACCTGTGAACATTGTTTGGCTTTGTTCTGTTCTCCTGCTTTCATTAGATGTTACACCAACCTTAGATACCATTAGATACATTAGATACATTATATGAGGCCATTTTTCTGCAGCCTTATATGAGGAGTTCTGTAAAGCTCTTTGTCTGTGGTATTTAGTTTGTGTACTTAAAATGTTGCGCCATGGGGACAGTTTTGAATTCGGAGTTTACAGAAAACCAACTCAGGGGTATTTTTGGTATTCAGGGGTACAAAAAGACAGACAAAAGTCATGTCAAATCACTTAAACGAGTTTCATCCCACAATCAAGTTTAAAGTGGAAACTGAGGAATAGGGGACAATTATTTTTTTGCCTTAAAAATGTTGCGCAATGGGAACAATATTGAATTTGGAGTTTACAGAAAACCAACTCAGGGGTATTTTTTGTATTCAGGGTTACAAAAAGACAGGCAAAAGTCATGTTCATTCACTTAAACGAGGTTCATCCCACAATCAAGTTTAAAGTGGAAACTGGGTAAGAGGGAAAAATTAATTTTTGGACTTAAAAATATTGCGCAGTGGGGACAATATTGAGTTCGGAGTTTACAGAAAACCAACTCAGAGTGATCTGGTCATACCTAATGATTCCAACCATCCATACCAATATAAATTGGCAGCTTTCCGCTCTATGGTGTATAGGCTTTTGAACTACCAATTATCAGCAGATAAATTTAAAAAGGGGAAAATCATTATTAAACAACTGGCGCAAAACAATGGATATAAAAATGAATTGATTAACTCGCTAATAAGAAAGGATAAATTTAGAATGAAGTACCCTGAAACCGTAGGCAGAAACAGAAATAGATATATTCCGTTAGGTTATGTAAATAAATATTCCCAGGCCATTGGTAATATTTTTGAAAAGGCAGATGTTAGCCCTGGCTATAAAATAAATAAAGACATGTCAATAAACAGCCAGAGGAAATTCACTGGAAATAGGTAGTAAAAAGGGATTATATCTCATTTAATGTGATAAAAAAGTAGGTTGTGACAAAAAACATTTAGGCTACACAAACCTATCATTTAAGGAACACACAGCCACAAAACAAACTAACCCGTCGTCCAAGGTTGCCCAACATTTAAAAATGAATCTCACCCACAGTGTAAATATTGACACGTCAATGAAAATATTAAAACAGTGCAACAATAGTATGAAAGCTAAAATATGGGAAGAATATTTTAATTACAACAATTTTGTAGTAGACCATACAAATAGCCCATTAAATAAGAAAGACGAGTTCACTGAAAAAATAACTTTTAACCCTTAAGGGGCTGAATTATTACGTGGCTTTGAGCTTAATTATTTTATAAATAAAGGTGCTTAAAAAATGTTTGATTTTACTTTTTTTGTAACTAAGCCAAAAACTATAAATATACTGATTTTTTAGCTAAAAAAAGTTTTGTTTAGTAAAAAAATTAAAAAAAAAATATTTTTTACCAAACACAGTGCTTTAAACAACGATTTACACGTCAAATAATTGACACGGTTATACAAACAACAAATAAGTAGTTTGTTGTTGTTATTTTATTTTATTTTTAGACGGATATACCATCTACGGCCCGGAATGGAACAGGAAAATGACGGATATATCCGTCGATAGCCCTTTAAGGGTTAAGATATATAACAGTCTAGAGAAACATGGCATATCTAGGACATCAGCTGATAGGGGAAGTGACCTTGACGTGACCGCTACAAGAGGCAGAGATTAGTAGATCTAAAGGTGCAAGTCGGTTAGGACAGGGTGATAAAACGTGTGCACGGGACGGCCGGAATGCGAATAATAGTTTTAAACAAGCCTATATGTTTTTGTTTTGTTTGTGATATGTAATTTGTGTTCGTGGTAAATAGATGTCGACAACCGCGCAAGTGGGCTTCAATTTTAATAGTGGATAAATGTGACTGAAGATCGGTTGTGACTGACCCGAAACCGGTTTCGCAATTGTTCAACACATTTGCACCTTAAGGCTACAACCAAAGGATTTTGGTGAGTTCTAGATTAATATTAAAGGTGTCAAGGCTTCAGCAAAATAAAAAAATAAAATAATAATAACAATAAGCAGATGGGACACTACGCGTTATGCAAATTGTTATTAATTGTTCAACTCCTAATAAACGATTTCTCCTCTTACAATAACGTGGAACGTTAGTATTGTTAAATACTTCCAGAGCGTTGGAGTACAGTAAAACCAACTCATGAGTTTTTATTAATAAAGAATATGATTTGTATAGATCACAGTTTTACAACATTAGATATTATTTGTGCAAGATATTAAATACAAACTTTACTAAATAAATAATTTTAAATACTTTAATCTATTTCAAATTCTCTATTGTAGGATTTAATTTGAGTAAGTTGTATTATTCTATTATGTAACTGCATGGTTTACACTGATCATAATGCAGTTAAAAATTCAAATCTTTAGCATCTCCTTGTATAATCAAGTAAATACATAAATGTTGTAGTTATATTTTAATACGAATAAGAGTATTTCTTATTTCTATATGTGGAAGTATATTTTGAACTGGCAACGCTTATACCCTGAAATAGGCTTCGAAAGCAATAACAATATTTCACAGATGTCTCATTCTAGGATCTCTCAGGTTAGGGCAGGTAATATAGGACAGGAAGTTAAACATATCTAAAAAGTTTCTATTCGTGGGATCATAAAATATCTGTTCTAGATTTTAAAACTATGGAAACACAATTATATAGAATCTTCTGTTATTACAATTGTACCATAACAAGCGATGCAAACTAAAAAAGTACATACGTGTTAACTTCCCATCAAAGGATTTTTTTTAGAATTTTTACATATAGCACTAAATGTACATACAGCTTGCCAGTTGTAAACTAATAAAATTGCGTTTTAACTATAGTTTTTTCTTGTTATGAAATTAATTCTATGAGAAAACTTATTTTAAATAATTCAATAAAACATTGTCTTCTACCTAATGTATATAGTATTTATTCATAAATGTATTGAATAATATTATTTTGATAAGATATTTTTGTTTATTAATATAAATGTTTAACTAAGAAAAAGTTCAATTCATTAATGAAATATATTTTCTGAAACCTTGGAGGAAGCATTTAGTTTCCGTAAACATTGCTTGGAATTCTTTGTATATACAGTTGTGCACGTTTAAAACACGTTTTTTAACTAATATTTGGATTGTGTTAGTTTCATTCGGTATTAGGTTTATACACATAAGTAGGACTACCCCCACTTGAGCAAGCCAATCAGAAGCCAGCATTTTGGTCACGTGACTTGTGACGTCATTAGGCTCCGCCCCCAAGATGGCGGCGCCCATGGTGACTTCACTTTTTCCCCACCAAATTCCCTAACCTCACTTTTTTCCCGCCAGATTGTGCAGTGTTGCCAACCTAGCAGAGCTTATACCAACCTAGCAGCTGGCGACGTAGCTGTGACGTATTTGGCAATGTAGAGATCATGTGAGGCCAAGTGCTAAACTTACAAAAAACGATTTTATTTTAACATTTTTAGTCTTTTGTTATGAAAATCTTACTTTTTTATTTTATCAATGAATTAAGCTCTACAAAACAAACAATTTGGGGATTTGATTATTAATCTACGTCAATAGAGTACTGAGATATTGAAAGTATTAAACACAGTACGTTGTCTAATGCTATTCTTATGAAGAATAAGTAACACGTTATACAGGTAATTGGTTATTTATAAACATAAGTTGATAAAACTTAATATGTGGTTTAGTTTAGTTGTGGTTTCTTGATATTTTTATAAAAAAAAACAAGCAAACGTATGTAGTCGGTTTTAATGTTATCCTTATGGAGAATAAGTCAAATTTAATATCTAAATCAAATCAAATCAAATTTATTTTCAAATAAAAACAAATACAACATCATGTACACAAACAATATTGCGGAAAAAAAATTCTCACATAGGCCCAATCGGCCTTTGCGTGAGAACGAGTTCTGCTTCAAATTCAGTGCACTTAAAAAATATCAAAAAACATCGTATTATTGCTAAATCAATTACATTTACATTTTGATGATTAAATAGGCTACAAACACAAATAAAAAATAAAAATCAAACAATATCGGCAGTTGTATGCATATTAATCATGAACAAAATTATGATGCGTTTTGATATCTTACTTATTTATCCACATATATTGATAAAACTTGGTATATGACTTTATGTGGTTCCGATCTATGAATATTCACATAAAATACCCTTACTGCAGCAAACCGACATACACAGACAAATGCAAATATAAGGACTCTGTGTTATACAATTTTATTTCCAGTGTACATAGCCGTCAACCCGGTATACTAAGTGTATGTTTGCTTGGGTGGGGTTTGAGACCATCCCGTGCATATGCACCCAGGTTAAACATTATTCCGTGCGTAGGCCGTCCAGTTTACCTGGTTGTTGCCCAGTACGAAGTAATGTCCTCTCCCTTTTAACAAACAAAGGATAGAGTATTTAAAAAAAAGACCATAGCCCCTCCATCGCCATGACCCGTGGAGACCTTCCAAAAACAAACTAATTGTCTCCTCCATTTTTATTTTGTTACTTTTACAATCCCCACCGTACAAATTAAAGTAGTAGCATGAATTCAACATTCACTCTGGACCGTTCCAGGGAGTAGTCAAGGGCTTACCTAGACGCCTCAATGTACAAGACCCTTCATCTCACATTCAGGTTTACGGGGCTTTTCGTCCCCCACGCCATTGACCTTCATTCACACACACACACACACACACACACACACACACACACACCCTGATATACATACGGCAGGGAACTTTTGCAACGTCAAAGACATGCTCAACTATATATAAAATTGGGCTGTTCATGAAGTTAAGTGAGACATTTATGTTAAGTATTGCGCAATAGTACAGATCAGAGCAACGTAGGGTAGAAGAAGTGACCAAAGTGGCTGAGGCAGAGCAGGGGATTAAATCATTCAAGTTAAAACCTGAAATTAGGCTACGTGACCATGTTTTTTTAAAAAGGGGAATGAATTGTTTCCAATACTACCGGTCGTGTTTACTCAAGTTTTTGGATTTTGTAACCGTAGGGTAGTGTGTCGTACTCACCCTCAAGTTTTCTTTTTGGTCCTGTAATTTTGAAAAGTTTGGATTCATTCACGGTTACAATATCGCGGTCTTTCGTCCTCCTGATTCTAGATTCCTTAATTTCAATACTTTCAGATGATTCACTGAGGACCATTTCTTTTATTTTTTCAAAGTTAAGTGTTTTAGAAGTCTTAAAATTGAGGGTGAGGCCCTTTATTTTGCAAACAGATTTTATTTTTTGTTTGTTGGTTGACCAGACAAGGTATGCGTATGTTTTAGGCCCCCCAGAAACGAATTCAACGATGAAAGATCCAGGACCGTGTTTAACCAGCTCGTCTGTCATTTCCCCGAGGTAATCCCCTGTAGGAACCCTGTGCGAACCTCCCTTATAAATGTAGAGTACTGAGTCTGTGTCATAGTACAAAACTTGAGTTCCCAGGGCCTCCAGATATTCATACAGTTTCAACCTAGCCTGAGCAGTAGAGTAGGCCGCTATGACTATATTCACGTTTCTTAATGGCTCACCGACTTCCTCCAAGTACTCCCAACTCACTACCACTACCTCTTCGTTTACTATCTGTATTCTATTAACTAGTATATTAGGTTTTGTCAGCATCCCGAACAGTGTTTTAGGGTCCCTGACTATCGTGGCCTTTGTCTGGTTCTCTCGCTGTCCGAATTTTCCCCAAAATGAATTTAGCATGAGTTTAGCCAATGATCTCAAACCTTCGTTTTTAGCAATTTTGGCAGGGTCTAGCCTGATTCCTTCATGAATGAAGTAGTTTCGCACGTACAGGTCTTTATCCTCCTGAGTCTTACACCATTCTGGGTAGCCTGACGCTTCTTGTTTAATTTTTAGGAATTTATTGATGAAATCTGTAAAGAGTCCCCCTTTCTCGTATGTGGCCATTTCATATTCCCATAACTCGTACATATCGAGGATGACATAGCCTTTCTCTACCGCTTTCCTTACCTCATCCATTGTCCAAGTTCCTACCATGGCTCTTTCTTCGCTTTCGTGTTCACAGTCTTCTTGGTTTTGGTTTTCGCCACATATTTTACAGAGGGTAAACATCAATTTTTTATTCATCCTTGCTGGGAGCACTGGGTGGTAGAGATCCCGAGGTGGCAGGACTTTGCATTTCAATAGACCATCTACTTGGAGACCTCTCTGCCTACACTCCCTGTCTCCTACATGAATGGTGGGATGACCTAGAGGATACTTACCGTACTTACACACATACGGGTAGAGTGAACAAACGTCCACATATTGGATCGTTTCTCCTTCCCCACATTTGTGGTAAGTTTTAGAGTTACCCGTTCTACCCCCAAAGAAAGCCTGTCTCGGGTCTAGTGGGAGTGCGTTTAATATGGGGAGAGAGTCCAAGTGTTTGAGTTTTTGTTTTTTCTTCAATCTCCTAAACTCACACTCCCACATCTCGACTACTTCGTAGTCATTAAACTTAGCGATTTTGGACTTTGTTCTCTCGTATCTTAAGTGAAGTGAGTCCGAGGGATCCTCCTTCAGAGGAGCCTCTCGATTGAACGGGAAGCAATTGGGGCATCCATGCCAGTAGCATCCGTGAAACTCATATATGTTTTCCCCGTCAAACCCATCTACTTTCAGTCTGTTAATCTTTACTTCTTTACCCCACCCCGCATGCTCGATCTTCACTCCACGCTTCTCTTCTTCCCAGCTTAACCACTGAATGGCAATAGCTGACTGGTTATCCACTAAACGGTAGCCGTTCTTTGGGATGAGACTTATCGTGTTCGGTTTCAAAAAGTTGCGGCGGAAGGCCAAGTTGCAAGCACTAGCAATCGTTACAGCCACTAGGAAAGGATCGACATTACACTCTTGGAGGAATATCGATCTGAACTTAAGACAGGCTTGGGCCAAGATCTCCACATCAGAGATGCAATACTCTAGCATTTCCTTTTGAAAATCAAATACATAGTTTTCCGCTACTCTTTCATTGTACCATACTTTAAAGGCCTTATGGGACTTTTTAAACATTGACTCCGGGCAGTAGTACTGTTTATCAGGGATAGGACCTAAATAATTTTGGTTCGCCAAAGTGTTGAACAAGTGAGGAAAGTAACCCTTCTTTCTCTCCGGAGGTAGATCGAATGACTTAGGGAGCGCAGCGAGGGCCATGGGGAAATAGTTAAGTGAGTCCACAAACCTCACGTTGTCCATTTCCATGAGAATAATTTTGCAACCCCTCATGATCAGATTGGGTGTGAATTTAGTTTTTTCAAGGATATACTTTAACAAAAACTGAAAATCAAAGCCCTGACCGTTGTGGGCAATTACACAGATATCTTTAAAACCTTTACGGATTTCCATAACGTATTCCATGAAATCTTTAACAGGGTCAGAGTTGAAGACTCTCGTACGGTTTTTACAGACCATGCAAAATTCTGATTCCATACATTGGTAGCAAAACTGCTGGGAAACACACAAGTTTATTTTATGTACTTTTTGTTCGGGGTTAGAGGGGAGAGACTCGTCTTGACGAGTCTCCAGATCAAAGAAAATGAAAAGGTAGTCCTTTGGTTTAGGTTTACCCTCGTTCCGCTGTATGAAACATTTGTGATTTTGATCCTGGAAAGATCCGCAAGGCTTGCAATAGACTTCTCCACACTTGTGGGGTGCGGATATACCTCTATTCCAAACTAATTTTCCACAATCAAGACACTTTTTTACATCCCTACATTTATCGACTTGGTGAGCAGTGAAACACTGTTGATTTCTCAAAGTCATATTACATTTTGGACAAACTATTCCTCCATGCTCCTCTTTGCAGGGAGGCGAGATGGTCTGACACTGAGAACAGATGCTTGAACATCTGTGCTCACCTTTGTGATCATAGGGAACATGACAAGCTTCACAAATATATTTACAAACGAAAGCAGCAGTCAAACTAGTTATTACATTATAGTGTCCGTTGTAAAACAACAGGTTGATCTTGAATAAAGCATTTTCAACACTGCCCTCAAAATAAACGTCCCGACCTTTATTATCATAATTGAATACGGTTATTTTGAAATCTTTCAAGAATTCTTGAAACTTCTCAAGTTCTGGGATTCCCGCGCCATCCTCGGGCATATCTACTCTAGCCCGGCGAATAAGTTCCAGAGCCCTTACGGTTTGCCTTTTTTTATCATCCTGCCGAATTGACTTGTACAGAGGATCCTTCGTTGCAAGAGCAATACCTACAACCAAGGCCTTGGGGAGACACAAGTTGTCTTTATTTTTAATAACTACGATCCCTGTCCTTGCTTTGCACTCCTCGTCAAACGTGTTAAAGATACCGGGTCGTACCCTCCCAGAACCTACAGGGAGATTAACTCGAGTACCTTCTACTTTAAAAGTGTCAGTGGACTTGACGGAATCAGAATTTGACTGTATGATCCCCCCGAAAATTTGCCAAAGGATGTCTTCATCAATTTCACCAGCGGGTCGAAATGCGACAAACCCTGGATCTCTACTTTTTAGATTAAGACTCTGCAAAGTGAACCCGAGCTGATCATTTTCGTGGGCTTGGCCTTTCATCTCATTTACAATTTTGGCAAATCCTTGTCTGAGCCAATCTATCTCACTAATATCAGGTGGAGGGTTAGAAAATTTGAAAATAGTTTTCGTTCCGTACAATCTAAACTTTTTAACATAAACTTGCTCGTCACTGAGTATTTCAACGGGTTCAACAACACTAGCCATTACTACTTGGATCAATAAAAAAAAAGTTAAATATAAATCAAAACAATTAAGTGAGGATATGTTAAGCAAAACTAAGGTTATGTGATCCAAAAGAGAAACTTGAGTAAATACAACCCTAGACTTAGTAAAATAATAAATAAATATATATGTTTGACTCTCAAAAAAGTGAGGTTTAGTTTAACTCGGGGTAGATTATGTTAGACACACAAAAGTGAGAATATGATATAAAAGTAGGGTTATGTTATACAATACAATAATTGAAGATATACCTGATATACCAAATATAATTCGTGTTAAATAGTAACAACAATTTATAGGAGCACTTACTGTAATAATCGCACAATACTATCACAACTCACTTACCACAATAGCAAAAGAATGAAACAGCGCAGGGACCTCCGATCAGCACAAAAGCCAGGAACAGAGTGAATGAGGAAGGCAGTCAGCACCGGTATATATAGGCACCAACAACCAATCAGTGATCAGAACGCCTAATATGACCAATAGGGAGAGAGCTTATTTCGACCAATCACAGAGCTGTATTTTAACCTGTTACAACCGGGTTTTTTAGGTGACTAACAGTGATTCAGAAGAGCAGCAATAGAACAGGAGGAAGAAGAGGGATTGGAGGACGACCGTTATTATTCTATCATATATAAAATGTAGACCATATAACGAAGGGATATATCAAGTTCAAGGTCATCCTGAGAATGTTTTAAAAATCTATCTCTCACATGTTTTATTTGATAATTACATTCGATATAATACGTATCCTTGCGTATATCACCAAATGAGTACTGATTTGTTATTACTCGCTAAAGGTATCTGTCAAAACACCGTTCAACTATGGATAGGAGAGGTTATTTTGTGCGTTTTGGCGTTATTTAGGACTACTGAAGGACACCTTCATCATATTTCAGTAAAACTGTGACAGTTTCAGACAAACACAATCTCTATAGATAGATGTTCATCCGTCAAAAGCTGAAAGTATAATGGTATTGCACTAGCGTGTTTGATACCTTCCCCACCACATCGTTACCTTGTCCTTCAAAAAATGTTGTTCTTTCTTTACAGCGGCTATAACCTTAATCGTATCTGAAATCTGATTACACCTTTTTGCTCGTCTTGGCGAGCCGTGTAATTTGAGTACACACTCGGTATACTTTAGATCATAAATAAAGAAGTTATTTAGTTATCCTTGAAAATAGTTGTTTTTCGCTTTTGTTGTTATCTCCCTAGTACGATATGAGTTCTGATTGCACCTTCTTGCTCTTATTGACGTGTCGAGTAATTTGAGTAACCACACGGTATACTTTAGACCGTAAATAAAGAAGTTATTTAGATTTAACCTTGAAAATAGTTGTTTTTTGTTTTTCTGCTATCTCCATGGTCGGCTCTGAATTCTTACTGCATCTTCTTGTTTGCCCGATCAAATTGCGTAATTCGAGTACCCACATGACATACTTTGGACAAACTTTACCTTTTGACTGTATCCTTGACTCGATAGCCTACGGTGAATCGCACAAAGGATTAAATTTATAACTGAAATTATTCAAAGTCTAAAACTAAATACTACAAGGAATGTTAAATGCTAATGTACCAATGTAGTTACCACTGTAACTTTAAATTGGACTGTAACCTTGAATTGATGACCTGCGGTGGACTGCACAAAGGTTTAAATTTATAACTAAAATTATTCCAAGTCCAGAACTAAATACTACAAGTAAATGTAACTGCTAATATAGTCTCCCGACGACCATCTGAAAATATTTATCACCCGGGACTTGGATACTTTTCTGAATTGATACACCAAGTATTGTTAAGGTCAGAGGAGAAACTATCGTAAAATAGAGCAAATCAGACTTAAATGTGCTGAGCTCCACACCATAAGGTTGTATCGATTAAATACACCACAAGGTGGATCGGCTTATTATTCATTGTCCTTCAACAAATTTTGTTTTTCTTTACAGCTGATATAACCTTGGTCGTATCTGAATTCTGATTACACTTTTTTGCTCGTCTTGGCGAGCCGTGTAATTTGAGTACACACTCGTTATACTTTAGATCATAAATAAAGAAGTTATTTAGGCTTATCCTTGGAAATGGTTTTTTCGCTTTTGTTGCTATCTCCCTAGTACTATATGAATTCCGATTGCACCTTCTTGCTCTTCTTGGCGTGTCGAGTAATTTGAGAACCCACTCGGTATACTTTAGACCATAAATAAAGAAGTTACTCAGGTTTAACCTCGAAAATAGTTGTTTTTTGTTTTTGCTGCTATCTCCATGGTGAGCTCTGAATTCTGACTGCACCTTCCTGTTTCGCCCGATCAAATCGCGTAATTTGAGTACCCACATGACATACTTTGGACAAACTTTACCTTTTGACTGTATCCTTGACTTGATAGCCAAAAGTGAATCGCACAAAGGAATAAATTTATAACTGAAATTATGCTAAGTCTAAAACTAAATACTACAAGGAATGTAGTCTCACGACTGTAAGCAATCAGAACTACTTAACAGTGCACAATTGACCAAATTGTTATAAAAATCTCACTTAGAAAGATGAACAGTATTGTAGAGGACAGGTTTTAATATAACTTCTAACTATTAGTCACATCTAAACACCCGAAATTGAAAAATGTAAATTTTAAGTTAATGTGGTATGTCAGAGTTTAGTATGGTCAGAGTGTGACAAAAGCAAAGGTGGATCGGTTTATTATTAATACTAAACTATAAATTATGTTACTATCGAGAATGTTTTTTTATATCAATCAATAATATCATATTTTACTCGATTTAAAAAGAAAAAGAAATTCCATGAATATTATTTACAGTAATATTAAATCATTCAATTTTCAAAATTGATGAAATATTAGTTATCATTAATTTTTTCGATATAAAATATGATAACAATCTTGGGATTGAATAATAACGCTTTCTGGCGGTGTCATGGGGAGGTATTACCGACACACTTTACCGATCTGAATATTATGCGAGTCCTAGCGGCTATGGTCAGAACTACATCGGACTGAATGCCGGCTCTGGCGGTCGCAATCAGAACTACTTAACATTGCACAATTAGCCAAATTGTCATAAAAATCTCACTTAGAAATATGAACAGTATTTTAGAGGACAGGTTTTAATATAACTTCTAACTATTAGTCACAACTAAACACCCGAAGTTGAAAAATGTAAATTCTAAGTTAATGTAGTATGTCTCAATCGCCAAAAGCTAAATTAAAATATTTAATTAATTAAAATAACTTAAAATAACTACTAGAATACTTACTGGTATAAAGAACGAAATACGAAAACAACATTTACAACACTATAACCTATAGCAAAGATCTAAGGAAATAAAGAGTAATATAATTAACAAGAAAGTACTTTACACTAGTAAATAAGGTCAATGTTCAGACTTCAGGCAGTATTATTTATACTACAGTGGATTGCTCCAGTATCAGACAATAAACAAGAGAATATCTATGTCTCAGTCCCCAAAAGCTAAATTGAAAATAATTCATTAAATCACAAACTTAAATTGTCCGGTCAGAATCTGTTAGAGTCAGATCAGAACAAAGAGAGCTTGAGTTCTGGAAAAAAATTATTCCCTATTAAGTACAACACTAATCTTTGGTAAATACCATAATTACTGACTCATTTCACAAGGTTTCTGGTAATTAACCAGCCAACTCGGTCGGAGCGGTAATCCTTGACGAACCTAGGTTTTTTATTTCATATAAAAATATATTTCTTGAGGAACATTTTAATCTGTAATTTATTGTCAGAACGCACAAAGAATCAAGCAGTTCGCATAAAGTTCATCATTCCAAAATAAATAATAGCTCAATGAAATCTGTTATTTACTGATTGTTCTCATACCAAAATATATATAGAAACATAAATTATTCAGGAGACAATGATCTTTTCTTAAAGAAATCCCTTGGAAAAATTAAACTTTATGTTGGTTGTCCACAGTACGTTTGCTTAAAACTTGTCCAATTTCACTAATAAAAGACTTAAATAAAAGCCAGTATTTCACTGAAGGTTCTTAGACTAAAATACATAGCATAATGTAATAAGAATTTGAGGTATGGTTCATTAATTAAAGGCAATTTTGTTTAATAAAAGTTGATGTTAATTTGAATATTATAAATCGCCTCAAACCTGTCCGCTTTAAATTATCAATAGCTCAAATGAAAGTCTGTAATTTAGCGACTATTTTAAGACCAAAACATATCAAATAACTAAAATATAACAGGAGATATTGATCAATAATTGTAGGTAACTCCTAAAATAATAAAGTTTTTGTTGGTTGGCGGTCTACAATTTGCTTGATATTCATCAGAACTACATAAACTGTAGCTAAAATTAAGGTCTGTAATCTTCTGAGTGTTTTCATACCAAAACATATATAACATAACATACATAATGACATAAATAATACTGGATCTATCAATCATTAATTAACGACAAATCTTGGTAAGATTAAAATTGTATTTAAAATTTAACATACATTACCACCTTCTTCATTTTTAAATGTTACACTGCCTCGGAAAATGTTGATCGATTGATTGCAACTTTTAATTTGGTTGTATAAAATAACATAGGAAAGGGAAAGTATTTTAAACTTCTTGTTATTAATTTATAACCATTAGAGAATTCAAACATGAAGCTGAGTAAGCGAGCAAGCTAATAATTTTGTATACTTTATACTTTTATCATTTACCTATCGGCAAGAGCACAATGATTCTATTTATTTATATTTTAGGACTACATTACATATCTGTACATTAGTATAATTAAGATACAACTGTTTATTAAACTTGCACTAAAACTATTTCCATAGCACAGTCGTTAATACCATTTTAGCCTTAGAGATTTTCCCGAAGTTAACGATACGAATTAATTTCGCATCATTCTAATACACTTTATTGCATACAATTATAAACGAGTTTGCACGCAGCACGCTGACGTGAGGGAAGTGAATTTCCACATAAAAACTTTTAAAACTCAAAATCAGTGTAAAAACATATATTTGTCCAATTTTTATTGAAATCTGAAAACATTGATTTTTTGGCTGCTCTGATACTCCTGGTTTCATTTACTTGCAAAGCTGGGAATACAATTTTGCGCATTATAAGGTTAGGAGAAGGTCCAGACAGGCTTGAAAGTAGGTGTGAGTTGCTGGGGATGATAAAAGTACTCTAACAAAGGAATAACATGCGTTTCTAGTACCCCATAAGACAACGTACTGTGTTTAGCCCATACACATTTTCTTTAATAACTCGGTAAATATTTATGCTAGAATGACGAGAGAGGGCTTAAAACTTTCGCCCCTCTATTTCCCATCTTTTTACATGCATTCATTTTACATACGGGGCTCTTCTGACCCTTTTTGGGCCCAAAAACTCGAAATTTGAAAGATTAATCCCTAAAAATGGGTTTAGAGTTTTCCGATTGTTTTGCCCAACGAACTTGTCCAACAGATTATAGAAAGGAACGTCCCTACCAAATTTGAAGTAAATCGGACAAAAAATGCGACCGCTAGAGTGCATACACATATATATATATATATAAAATTTTGAACAACCCCCCAAAACGTGTTCAAGGGTCACGTTAGGAACTTCTATGGTGGTCCCGGGCTTAAGTTTCACCGTGCGGGTCATGCTAATAGTTCACTTTCCAAAGGAAATTCACTAATAATAAAAAAATAATACACACATTAAATTTTAATTTTTATACGGTAGCAAAAGGAAATCAGAAGTACTGCAGTGACACCGATCTTAACCAAATAAAAATTAAGAGCAATGTGGCAGACAAAATTGAACACCTGATTTAACTACTAAGAGTGGGCTTAGAGAGTATTTACCAAATCAAAAGGCGGTGCCGCGCAGGTGACAACAGTAGACAGCTGTTTCCGTCTCACGCGACCTTGAACTTGATCGCCAGCTGACTGTACGCGCTCATCGAGGTAGAAACCATGGCGAGCTCGCCAAATGGACAGATAACGGTTCGGCTAGATCCAAAGTGTAGGACACGGCAAAACGGAAATCCCGAGCGGTGAGCGCGTTGTCGGTTACACGCACCTGTACATCTTAATAATAATAAAACCACAATGAATCTTATATATTCCTTTTCTGCATGAATTCCCGCGTCCAACAGTATGAATATATTTTAGTTTAAAATTATGTGTAATTTTTAATAATGAAAATATTAGAGAGTTGTAACAGCATTTCATGACAAAAGATCAATACGCGAGACAATTTTTTATTTTTGAGGTAGGAAAAAACTTCCAGCGAGAACTTTGTAGCTAATTAGATGATCTTAAATTTTTATTCACAACAATTTTCGATAGAACTTATAGTTTATTGAATAATCTGATGTAAATTATCGCTATGTTCAGTTCTACGCGCACCGCTGCGCCGACGCGGGCCATAGCTCCACGCTGATTTACCACATCTAGCATAATTAAATGCTACTCATTCTACATGGATCTTCGCATAGAAAATATTAATTACGTACATTTTACTCCATATTGTATTGCAATTATTAGCTTTCAATTTTGATAGAAAATTCAGTTTTTGAGATGTAATTAGGCTTAAGAGGAATCTTATAAATTTACATGAAGGCCTAAAGTAAATTAGGCGGTAAATAATGAGAGACTTATTTGTTGGGAATGATCACACATTATGCGATAAGATAAGGTAAACATATCTGATTAGTGGTTATATTTTACTTGAAGATCGATATTTGTATACTAATATCGAAAACTACTCGAGTTTTTACGTCATAATTAGATGATAAATACATTTGAATTTAAAAACCAAAAGATAAATAATTTATTCAGTAATACGATTCCGAAAACCATTTTACTATAAACAACTTCCTGGCGCCGTAAACCTAATTTAACTGTGCACGCGTTATGAGACGCTGTACTGAGCGCTGCGACGAGTCCTACACTTTGGAATGTGACCTTGAGCCCTGCCGGACCGAATTTTGGGATATCCCGACTATGAGCGCGAGCTCTCCAGACTGCACTACACATCGATGTAAAGCTATGGTTCCACAGACTGCGGAATTTACGGCAGGAAGTGCAGAATTTACGGCAGAAAGTGCGGAATTTTCTGCTGCGGAGATTCCGCCGTGTAAAATCCGGAGAGGTGGTTCTTATGACTCCGTAAATAACGGTGCGAAAATTCAGTTGTGTCCAAACTAGTGACGAGTATTTATAGGAAGAGGGAAGCCCTTGTGGCTTTGATGCTTTATGATGACATTGATGATGATGTTGTCGATCTTTTGTCTTTATTAGTGCCAACTCATAGTGATCGGAGTGATATTTTTAAGAATAGGGACAGTGAAATAGCTTGCAACATACTCGTTCGTATATAGACATTTGGTAGACAATGGAACTAAATGTAAGCGCTACTTCCGGAGTCGAAAGATCGATTTTTTTGTTGGTTAAACGTATTAAAGATTACTACTATTGTTATTATTATTTGCTTAATAAAACTACTAGAATACCCTTTAAAATTATTTTTTGTATTCACTGACATGTGTTGATAAACGGCAATTTTATTTTAAAGATACATTTTTTAGGTATACTGCACACATATTTGTTTTGTTAAAAGCATCTATTTTCAATAAAAATGCGTAAGCTTGAAATCTAGAATAAATATTACCCTTTTGGGACAACTATTTTGAATGGATTGGACTACTATCCAACAACATTATAACAATATCATATTAGGTTTGTAGCGAGTAAAAGCCAACTTTAACATATTTAACCTAATTCATGTAAGGCTTTTCCTACAAACTATGTGAAACAAACCAACAGACCAACAACTGTAAATAGTGAGCTAATTATTTGACTTCTTGCGTTAATTTGAGATTACAACTTCATTTCATTAAATTAATTATTAAATATAATCTATTGTTGATGAAACCCCGTTATAAAAAACATGAAACTTTTAAAAATAAATAATTTAGATAAAAAATATAAATTTGTAATACAACCAGATACAACGGCATACCAATTGAGTTGCACACTGCATTACCAACATGTGTTAAACTTAAACCGAGAACCAAATTAGTTGTAATGAGTTTCAAATATAAAGTAGTAAGTTTTGGATATTTTCTTAGGGGTTTCAAACTATAAGTTACATGCATGTCAAATCCTATCCTACCACTGATAACACTGATAACACTGATCTCAATAACGACACCAACGATTTCCTTTAAATTATGGAAATAATTAATTTCTGGGATAAAAATAAGTTCTAAACTGTTCTCAAACCCAGGAAAAATCAAATAATCTAGAAAAACGAAAATGAAAAGTTAAAACATTAACATAGGGCTTATGGAGTTTAAAATCAAAACAAAAGAATTGTAACAGCTGTTTATAATCAATCAATGAACTGACAAATTAATGCTCATGTTGTTTATGATTATTAAAATGTGGTTTCCTTAGAACAGAGTTTAAAAGATTTGAGTGAAGATTACATAAATAGGGTAGTGAAATAAATCTAAGGGACACTAAAACATTAACATTGGGCTTATGGAGTTTAAAATCAAAACAAAAGAATTGTAACAGCTGTTTATAATCAATCAATGAACTGACAAATTAATGCTCATGTTGTTTATGATTATTAAAATGTGGTTTCCTTAGAACAGAGTTTAAAAGATTTGAGTGAATATTACATAAATAGGGTAGTGAAATAAATCTAAGGGACATTGAGCTATAAATAACAATTTTAGTGACCATTAAAGTGTAGAAAATAGGCAAATGAGCTATAAAAATCCGATTATCAGTTGGGGAAGTGGTGAAATATTACTCCAAGTCATCTGAACAAACTAACTGGCCTTCTCTGAGCAAAGACTGCAAATTGCAGTTGCGATTCATTATTAAATTTTTTATTCACATATTAATGGCATTTATTATTATTATTATTGTATCAAACGACTAAAACAGATGTGCACGATTCGAGGTAATTAACAAATGTTCACAATAACTTTTCAAAAACAAATTGTTGTAATTTTGTTAACCAACAATTTTAAAAATCCAATGACTCTATTAGTTTTATTGCGTACAGCATACACGGCACATCATTACATCTACGCCTCTCGTATAAAAATCAAATAAACGTTCAAATAGAAATACTGTTGAGGAATTTCATTAGAAAAAATAACAATGGTTATAAGATTATTATTATAAAATGCTTCTTATGCTCCCTTTTTTTAGTAATTTTAAATTAAACTCAAATTCCATTAGTGCGCACAACTGCTGCTACTATAATTATTTTTGCGATGATGTAATTGTACAGTGAGTGATAAATTCAACGTACAACAGGATACACCACATTTGATTGTTGTCTTTAACATGTCAAACTCCATTAAGTAATTCCTAGCCATATGGGTCAAACATGGTTTTAATGTCATATTGATGGGGTAGTAGTTCTCTAATAAGCTAAAGTACCTGGGGCCAAGCTTTGCAATTTGTTAGTTTAGACGACTTGGAGAAATATTTCACCACTTCCCCCAACTGAATATCATATTGTATACCTCATTGCTCTATTTTGCATTTTAAGGTCACTCCAGGTTGTTATTTACAGCTCAATGTCCCTTTGGTTTATTTCAGATATGACTACTCTATATATATATAATCTTCACTAAACAGTTTCAGTAATGAGGGTGTCAGAAATATGAGAACATTTGCTTGAATGTGAGCAGTAGGTCCTAGTAAAGACATTTAATTACCCTTTAACATATTCCCCGACTTAAAATCCTATACTCTAAAATGAGTAACGAGTAATGAGTAGCGGTTTACTTGCTTGCTTGCTTGTAAATCTGATCTCAAAATCGGCACCAACGATTTCCTTTAATTGTTGTAAATAACTAATTTTTGGGATAAAATTAATATCTAAAGTCTCATCCCCCCCAAAAAAAAATGAAATAATGCAAAGAAACGAAAATGAAAAGTTAAAAAATTAACATCGGGCTTATGGAGTTTAAAATCAAAAGAAAGAAATTGTCATAATAATCGGTCAGGGAACTTTCAATGTAGTACTCGTGTTGTTTATGATTAATTAATTGTTAACTGAAGGTTTCCTGAGAGCAGTGACTAAAACTGTTTAGTGAAGATTATATATATATATTTCATATCTGAAATAAACCAAAGGGACATTGAGCTGTAAATAACAACCTGGAGTGACCTTAAAATGCAAAATAGAGCAATGAGGTATGCAATATGATATTCAGTTGGGGGAAGTGGTGAAATATTTCTCCAAGTCGTCTAAACTAACAAATTGCAAAGCTTGGCCCCAGGTACTTTAGCTTATTAGAGAACTACTACCCCATCAATATGGCATTAAAACCATGTTTGACCCATATGGCTAGGAATTACTTAATGGAGTTTGACATGTTAAAGACAACAATCAAATGTGGTGTATCCTGTTGTACGTTGAATTTATCACTCACTGTACAATTACATCATCGCAAAAATAATTATAGTAGCAGCAATTGTGCGCACTAATGGAATTTGAGTTTAATTTAAAATTACTAAAAAAGGGAGCATAAGAAGCATTTTATAATAATAATCTTATAACCATTGTTATTTTTTCTAATGAAATTCCTCTACAGTATTTCTATTTGAACGTTTATTTGATTTTTATACGAGAGGCGTAGATGTAATGATGTGCCGTGTATGCTGTACGCAATAAAACTAATAGAGTCATTGGATTTTTAAAATTGTTGGTTAACAAAATTACAACAATTTGTTTTTGAAAAGTTATTGTGAACATTTGTTAATTACCTCGAATCGTGCACATCTGTTTTAGTCGTTTGATACAATAATAATAATAATAAATGCCATTAATATGTGAATAAAAAATGTAATAATGAATCGCAACTGCAATTTGCAGTCTTTGCTCAGAGAAGGCCAGTTAGTTTGTTCAGATGACTTGGAGTAATATTTCACCACTTCCCCAACTGATAATCGGATTTTTATAGCTCATTTGCCTATTTTCTACACTTTAATGGTCACTAAAATTGTTATTTATAGCTCAATGTCCCTTAGATTTATTTCACTACCCTATTTATGTAATATTCACTCAAATCTTTTAAAATCTGTTCTAAGGAAACCACATTTTAATAATCATAAACAACATGAGCATTAATTTGTCAGTTCATTGATTGATTATAAACAGCTGTTACAATTCTTTTGTTTTGATTTTAAACTCCATAAGCCCAATGTTAATGTTTTAGTGTCCCTTAGATTTATTTCACTACCCTATTTATGTAATCTTCACTCAAATCTTTTAAACTCTGTTCTAAGGAAACCACATTTTAATAATCATAAACAACATGAGCATTAATTTGTCAGTTCATTGATTGATTATAAACAGCTGTTACAATTCTTTTGTTTTGATTTTAAACTCCATAAGCCCTATGTTAATGTTTTAACTTTTCATTTTCGTTTTTCTAGATTATTTGATTTTTCCTGGGTTTGAGAACAGTCTAGAACTTATTTTTATCCCAGAAATTAATTATTTCCATAATTTAAAGGAAATCGTTGGTGTCGTTATTGAGATCAGTGTTATCAGTGTTATCAGTGGTAGGATAGGATTTGACATGCATGTAACTTATAGTTTGAAACCCCTAAGAAAATATCCAAAATTTACTACTTTATATTTGAAACTCATTACAACTAATATGGTTCTCGGTTTAAGTTTAACACATGTTGGTAATGCAGTGTGCAACTCAATTGGTATGCCGTTGTATCTGGTTGTATTACAAATTTATATGTTTTATCTAAATTATTTATTTTTAAAAGTTTCATGTTTTTTATAACGGGGTTTCATCAACAATAGATTATATTTAATAATTAATTTAATGAAATGAAGTTGTAATCTCAAATTAACGCTAGAAGTCAAATAATTAGCTCACTATTTACAGTTGTTGGTCTGTTGGTTTGTTTCACATAGTTTGTAGGAAAAGCCTTACATGAATTAGGTTAAATATGTTAAAGTTGACTTTTACTCGCTACAAACCTAATATGATATTGTTGTAATGTTGTTGGATAGTAGTCCAATCCATTCAAAAATAGTTGTCCCAAAAGGGTAATATTTATTCTAGATTTCAAGCTTACGCATTTTTATTGAAAATAGATGCTTTTAACAAAACAAATATGTGTGCAATATACCTAAAAAATGTATCTTTAAAATAAAATTGCCGTTTATCAACACATGTCAGTGAATACAAAAATTAATTTTAAAGGGTATTCTAGTAGTTTTATTAAGCAAATAATAATAACAATAGTAGTAATCTTTAATACGTTTAACCAACAAAAAATCGATCTTTCGACTCCCAGAAGTAGCGCTTACATTTAGTTTCATTGTCTACCAAATGTCTATATACGAACGAGTATGTTGCAAGCTCTTTCACTGTCCCTATTCTTAAAAATATCACTCCGATCACTATGAGTTGGCACTAATAAAGACAAAAAATTCAACTTCGGGTGTTTAGTTGTGACTAATAGTTAGAAGTTATATTAAAACCTGTCCTCTACAATACTGTTCATATTTCTAAGTGAGATTTTTATGACAATTTGGCTAATTGTGCAATGTTAAGTAGTTCTGATTGCGACCGCCAGAGCCGGCATTCAGTCCGATGTAGTTCTGACCATAGCCGCTAGGACTCGCATAATATTCAGGTCGGTAAAGTGTGTCGGTAATACCTCCCCATGACACAGCCAGAAAGCGTTACTATTCAATCCCAAGATTGTTATTATATTTTATATCGAAAAAATTAATAATAACTAATATTTCATCAATTTTGAAAATTGAATGATTTAATATTACTGTAAATAATATTCACAGAATTTCTTTTTCTTTTTAAATCGGGTAAAATATGATATTATTGATTGATATAAAAAACATTCTCGATAGTAACATAATTTATAGTTTAGTATTAATAATAAACCGATCCACCTTTGCTGTTGTCACACTTTGACCATCGAATCAAACCTCTGGAGATATTAATGATATGCTTCTCTGATGGAGTTGTAGGTATCTTTTTGGAAAATATTTTTAGCTGCAAGCGTTTCCCTCAGTAATTAAAATAGGGTCGTGTATAATCCTACTAATATTATTAATGTTAAAGTTTGTAATGGACAATTATACCTTTTCATCGCCTTATCCATGATTTTATCGCAATTGCTTTTTAGGAATCGTGTCACAAAGTTAGCATTACTCTTATGGGATAAAAATAAAGTATGGCTAGCACCGATGAAGACTTGTCGAGGATTAATCCCTGCTCTTCCAGAACCCATCAACAATTGGATAAGCATGGCGTTTTTATCTCTACGTCATGCTATAAGCTTTTGTTTTTGTCGCGTTCTTTCATGTTTTATCTTTTTAAAACTATCAAATCAATCATCTGCATGATTTATTTATCCTATCGTCTGGTGCAGAGCTGAGCTGAGCACATTTAAGTCTGCTTCGCTCTATTGTAAGATGGGTTCTCCTCTGACGTTCACAATGCTAAGTCCATAGTACTTGGTGTATCTGTTCAGAAAATTATCCAAGTCCCGGGTGAGAAATATTTTCAGATGGTCGTCGTGAGACTAAATTAGCAGTTACATTTCCTTGTAGTATTTAGTTTTGGACTTGGAATAATTTCAGTTATAAATTTAAACCTTTGTGCGTTCCATCGTAGGTCATCAATTCAAGGTTACGGTCTAATTTAAAGTTACAGTCGTGAGAATTTATTAGTACATTAGCATTTAACATTCCTTGTAGTATTTAGTTTTAGACATAGAATAATTTCAGTTATAAATTTAATCCTTTGTGAGATTCACCGTAGGTTATCGGGGGTACTCAAATTACACGGCTCGCCAAGACGAGCAAAAAAAGTGCAATCAGAATTCAGATACGACCAAGGTTATATGAGCTGCAAAGAAAAACAAAATTTTTTGAAGGACAATGAATAATAAGCCGATCCACCTTGTGGTGTATTTAATCGATACAACCTTATGGTGTGGAGCTCAGCACATTTAAGTCTGCTTTGCTCTATTTTATGATAGTTTCTCCTCTGACCTTCACAATACTTGGTGTATCAATTCAGAAAAGTATCCAAGTCCCGGGTGAGAAATATTTTCAGATGGTCGTCGTGAGACTATATTAGCAGTTACATTTACTTGTAGTATTTAGTTTTGGACTTGGAATAATTTCAGTTATAAATTTAAACCTTTGTGCGTTCCATCGTAGGTCATCAATTCAAGGTTACGGTCTAATTTAAAGTTACAGTCGTGAGAATTTATTAGTACATTAGCATTTAACATTCCTTGTAGTAATTAGTTTTAGACTTAGAATAATTTCAGTTATAAATTAAATCCTTTGTGCGATTCACCGTAGGCTATCGAGTCAAGGATACAGTCAAAAGGTAAAGTTTGTCTAAACTATGTCGGTTGACGGCTATATACACCGGAAATACAATTTTATAGCACAAAGTCCATATATTTGCATTAGTCTGTGTATGTAGGTTTGCTGCAGTAAGGGTATTTTACATGAATATTCATATATCAGAACCACATAAAGTTGATACCAAGTTTTATCAATATATGTAGATAAATAAGTAAGATATTAAATTTGACTTATTCTCCATAAGGATAACATTAGAACCGACTATGTACGTTTGTTTGGTTTTTTATGAAAATATCAATAAACCCCATAGTTGTAGTTTAGTTAAACTAAACCACATATTAAGTTTTATCAACTTATGTTTATAAATAACCAATTACCTCTGTAACGTGTTACTTATTCTTCATAAGAATAGCATTAGACATCGTACTGTGTTTAATACTTTCAATTTCTCAGTACTCTATTGACGTAGATTAATGATCAAATCCCCAAATTGTTTGTTTTGTAGAGCTTAATTCATTGATAAAATAAAAAAGTAAGATTTTCATAACAAAAGACTAAAAATGTTAAAATAAAATCGTTTTTTTCGTAAGTTTAGCACTTGGCCTCACATGATCTCTACATTGCCAAATACGTCACAGCTACGTCGCCAGCTGCTAGGTTGGTATAAGCTCTGCTAGGTTGGCAACACTGCACAATCTGGCGGGAAAAAGTGAGGTTAGGGAATTTGGCGGGAAAAAAAGTGAAGTCACCATGGGCGCCGCCATATTGGGGGCGGAGCCTAATGACGTCACTAGTCACGTGACCAAAATGCTGGCTTCTGATTGGCTTGCTCAAGTGGGGGTAGTCCTACTCACATAAACAATGATTAATGAAAAAACTGCCATCTTCTTAAAACCTCGTCCGTGTAAGGTAAAAATAAAAGATGAAAAAGGTAAGCAACGCGATGGAGTGAAAATCCACTTTACTCATTTGGTTTTTTAACGGGAAAGCCTTCTTGTTGAGTCAATTTTCTTCTCTGATCTACCTTCATAAAATGTAAAATGGATCAACTTAGAAACCTTTTCATTCATCAAGATAACACGTTGCACAACTTTCGTGCAATACAATTTTACTTGAAAATGAATAAAAACCTTTGTAACGTACCAACCTAGCAACAGTCATGTTTCAGTTAAGTTTTAAGAACTGGTACCGTAAACTAATATAAAAACCTTATGTGTTAAGTTTTAAAGTTGCAATCTATGGAGCTGTCACGATACTGTAGGAAATATATTAAGGAAAATACAAGTAAAACGTTTAATTTGATAATGTAATTTGATGTAATAAAACAGAGTAATTTAAGTTCCTACTACTGATCAGATATCAAGTGCATTTTATGCTGAATATAACATGCATGGTAACTTTAAACTGTAGAGCCGATTTATGTATCCAGGGGCGTTGGGTATTTGATAATATATTTGGTTTCGCTTTAGGTCCATGGTGTAATATACAAGATGATGTTTGTGTATGATTGTAAATATAATTTGTTTTTTAGAATATTATTTTTTACATATTGTAATAAGAAAATAATTTATAAAGGAGATTTTAGTGGTTGATTAATGAAATAATTACAGTAATTGTTTGTATTATTTGCAAGCAAGAAACACTTTAACAGTTGGTTTTAGTATGGCCACTAATGCAAGTATTACTATGGGTTCACAATGCAAGTGAAAGCCTCCAGTGCGTCGGATACGTCGCGTGCGTATCTGTGTCGCGTGCGTATCTGTGTCTCGTGCGTATCTGTGTAGCGTGCGTATCTGTGTCGCGTGCGTATCTGTGTCTCGTGCGTATCTGTGTCGCGTGCGTATCTGTGTCGCGTGCGTATCTGTGTCGCGTGCGTATCTGTGTCGCGTGCGAATCTGTGTCGCGTGCGTATCTGTGTCGCGTGCGTATCTGTGTCGCGTGTCGGAATAGTTCTCACGTGCTCAGTTATTCCATGTGTTTTATCTCTGTTGAGTATGATGACACTTATTTTAATATTGTATTAACTTAATGGCGCGCCCTAGTGTGAGGGTTAGAACTTGTCAGTTATGTTGTGGGGCCTGGCTTGGTCTCATTGGCAAACACTAGTTTAAGTCGAATTACTTAAATCATTATTTAAGTACTTGAATGGAATACAGTAATACTAAATGTATCTGAGGTGAGGAGGCATCTATATTTTGGAAACGTCTCTACACTAAAAGCTATTTGATATGGCTTTTATGAATAGCATGTCATTCGATATTTTTTGTGATTTACATTTATTTTGAATAAAATAAAAGTTGACATCCAGTTAATATCAACGTCACACAATTAAAATGATGTATATATAATATATATTTATATTATATTGTAAAGTAAACACTTTATAGTAATTCAATGGTTTTGCCTTTCATGTGTAGGTATGTATAGATGATGATAGCTACCCCCACGGCGAAAAATTGCGTTCATGTCTTGGATAATTGGTAGTTGATTTTTTTCTATTACAAATAATTTTGTATTTTGTGTATTAAGCTAATTTACAATGTCGCTTCTTGCAGAGCAAGTACAAATATGGATTTTTTGTTCACATTTTGCAACTTCTTCCTAGCATGGGGGCTAGCTTTAACATTTACAACAGCAGAACACAAGGTTTTATCTTATTTTTCAATAAAATACAATCACTTTTTATTTTATAAAAGGCAAGCAAACTGGTTTATTATATATAGACTAAATTAATACAAAATACATAGGTCTACCCATAATCTTTGAGATTGAATTCCCAAAAAAAAGAATTTCTTTGAATGAAATAAAATTTTATTGTTATGTGTAAAAATAAATATTTCCGGTCATTACAAATATTAAATCTGGTATTTATGGTGGAAGATTACAAAAGCTAAGAACTAATCAAATTGCATATATCATTGTCAGTAATTAGTTATAAAATAGATAAAAATCCTTTTACGAACTTATACTATATCCCTTTAAAACTATATGAATAAAAAAAAAAAATATATATATATATATATATATATATATATATATATATATATATGACATAGCTTGATTCGGAAAAGTAATATCTATTGGAAGGATAGTTCGTCCTACTGCCCAGCCGTTTGTTTTGTTTGAGCAATGTGATTTACATATAGACTACGGTCTTCCTGATGACAGTTCCTACAACCTTTTGACACATATTCTATACAAGGATCAAAATTATTACGTATAGCTTTAAAACTTCCAGCAAATCATAGCTGCAAACAAATGAACAAATTGTTTAACAAGTATAAAATATATAGAATCGGAAATTATTATTATTTTTATAGCAAATTCATATGATATATTGTGTCTTACTTGCTGCATGGAAGCTAGTATACCAAATACGGTAATGTTTGTCAATACATAGATTTTATTGCATATAATATAGTACTCCGTTGCACCAAACCTGCAGACTCAGCGAATTTCAAATGGTACTTCACTAAGTCATGAAGCCACATACCAACTCATATGTGGTAATAATGTGCTTTATTCAAAGCATATTAATAAATAAGCGAGATATGAAATTTTATTTATTTCCCATAAGAAAAAAATTAGGACTGAGTATGCAGGTTTGCTGCATCAAGGACCACAAAATCTTGTTTTTGTGCAAATACCAATGGATCACCTCCAGATGAAGCGACATACCAAGTTTTATCAATTTATGTTCATAATCAAGCAAGATATCACATGTTTATTATTATCCATTAGAATAACATTATAGCTGCTGAGTACGCAGGTTTGCTGCCATGGGTACCACAAAAAATTAGTTTTGTTTGCAAATAGCATTAAAACCCAACCATATAAAGCCACATACCAAGTTTCATTAATATATGTCTATTAATAAGCGAGATATGCAATTTTAATTATTCTCCATAAGATAAACATTGGACAACGTACTGTGTTTAGCCATAGCCGCCTTTAAAGAAGGCCTCGGCTTAGTAGAATTGGCAACGCCGCAAGAGGAGTTACCGCGTGCCTCGCCACCCGTATACTAGCATGGGGAAAATGGGATTTCATCATTTAAAATAGTTTTTTTTTACTCTTCAAGTTAGAAAATACCATTTAAGTGATGTTTATCGTTTTGCTAACAAGCGTCTTACCCAGGTTTGAGTCCAACAAGGTTCATATTTAAACTGAGAGTAAAGTTATGCGTGGTTATAGTATAGCGTTTTAATTCCCATTAAAAACACTACATAATTTAATGTAATATTTTTGACATGGAAAAAGGAAATAATTTATATAATATAATATAAGTTTTGTGAATAATTGCTCCATTTCTCATGTTGTTGTTTTTCAAAAGGGGGATCAGTCTGTAAAACAATTATTTCTTCTTCAAGGTTCGAAGCGTTTCTATTATTTGGTTGAAGATAGACCTAGATAAGACCAGACTGATAAAGTACAGAAAGAAGAATTACATAATTGAAGTTCAGTAATTATCAAAAATCTAACAGTTTATTTTTATTTTGAAATATTGAAGTAACAAGCAAATCCAAGTTTTAATTAGATTTTGAATTTTAAATTGTTTTACTTTACAAAAAAGACATTTAATTTTTTTGTTTAAATAAACACAAGAAGATTTAATTTTATTCTTTTTTATTTTGAAAGTCCACTTCTTAACACCAAGAAAAATTATAGCCTGCTAGTCAGCGCTAGTCAGTGATGCTTGGTTTTACACCTAGCATGGTAAAACTATAATGCCTTGCACCGTTAGTTAATGAATGTGCTAGGAATTTAATTATTTTAATCAATTTTTAAAATGCCCCCATAGCAACAAATCCACACGCTTATTTAATTTAAAGTCAAGTTATTTAATACGTTCAAAATTTGTTTACTAAAGAGTTATATACATTTCTTTTTGCCGTAATTTGGCTTTTTTAAAGTTGTTAATCCATAGCAAAGACAAATTATGTTTTTTATTAGTTCAGTAAAGTATTAATTACAATTACCTTTTATGATTAGTTTTATTTTATAAATATCAATAGATAAGACAGCTTATTACCATTTAATAAGTGCCAATAAAGTACAGAATTCTTAAAAAAAATTATATTAAACTACATTTAAAACAACGACATAGGCCTACAACCTTTTATTTAAAGACAAAGCGTACTTAATATAGCAGCAAATATAAATACAACTCATGGGCAACTGTCTGTACAAATTATTAAAATCTTATTTGATTAATTAAAATTATTAATTATTAATTATTTAATCTTAAATTATTTTCTGCACTTATCTTCCAAAGAAATAATTGTGTGCCTCGTATTGCATTTGTCACTGTTTATTTTTACTTCAAGCAGTTTATTAGTGACATTTATTGACATATTAATTTTAAAATGAATTCATAGTGAGATCTAAAATTATAACCTACTCCGAGTTGTTATATTTTTCAAAGCAATAATCTTTAAAAACTAACAGATTCATATAAGCCTATTGTTTTAGTTTACTGCGAATTTGTGTGTTTAATATTAATTTTCTGTTATTTTATACTTTATCAACAATCCCTGACGGCCATTCTATTTGTTCTCTCCAACAAAACAAAATAATGTAGCTAAAATTATTTAAAAGGACGCGTTGTTCGACTGACGGCTATGAGCTATGTGCCGGCAGCGACTCCTCTGCTCAGTAAGATGGCGGCGTTGCCAGTTCGAACGCTGCGGCCTTCTTTAAAGGCGGATATGGTTTAGCACTGGCAATATCTCGAACCGATTGACGTAGAGCGATGATTAAAATGCCAAATTGTTTGTTTTTTAATCTGAATTTAATGGTGTAAAGAAAAATTTGGGTTTAAAAAGAATTATATGTAAAAAGTTCAAAAAATCCATTTTTGGGTTACAAACCCCCCCAACACCCCCCTTAAAGTAGCGACCTGTCTGATTCTCGAACTCATGAAAATATATGCTGCCTTACACGTTTATACCAAATTTCATCAAGATCGGATCATTTTTACGAAAGTTATCGTGCCAACGGTCTCTCCCACACATACACACACACACACACACACACACACACACACACACACACACACACACACACACACACACACACACACACACACACACACACACACACACACACACACACACACACACACACACACACACACGCACGCACACGCACACACAAACACACACACACGTATATATTTATGAATTTGAACGAATGGTGTTTTTGGCTTCTGGGGGCCTCAAAACGAAAAGTTATCATGGACCCGGGCCTAGGTCTTACCATGCCACCTACGGTAATAGCTTTTTCCCTATAGGGGAAATTCGCTAAAACTAAGTTATTTAATGTAAAACCAAGCACACTGACCAAGATATATAAAATATATTTTTTTAGGTAAGAGGAGATTAGTTCATATAGAATAAAAACATTGACCAAATAGTTTAAACAATGTTGAAATCTATTTTAAAGTAAGTTGTTTAGTCGCGTGTAGAAGTGATGGTTTTTTTTGACGCCTCTAAACTCTAAACTATCTGTTAAAGTTAAATTAGATTCTACTCTAACATGAAATAAGAACTTCTGCATCAAAAATAACATAAAATACATAACAGTTTGCGTGTATACGGTATATCCATCAAATTAGTCTTCACTCGTCCTATGAAAAATAAACCACCCTCACCAAAACTATTATGAAACTAGCACTAGTTTCAAGTTAAGTCTATCTAACAATACCTAACAATATTTTATCAGTAAATTTCCAATGGAAAATTAGGCATTAGCATGACCCGCACGGTCAATCTTAAAGCCGGGACCACCATAGAAGTTCCTAGCATGATCCCCTGGACAAGTTTTGTAGGGGCACTAAACCTGATGCATATGTTTTCAATCTGGAGGTCAAAATTTACTGTCCGATCTAGTTTAAATTTAGTAAATACTCGTATATTCCTTTCTAAAATTAGTTGGTATTTAATGCAGAAAATCGATCCCCTCACGTCAGTGTGCTGCGTGTGAACTGACTTTTCAAAAATAAAATAGCTCCATTTACAACGCTGTTATTAATGGTGAATAATCTGTGCATGTTTTAATGAAACAAAGCCGTTTATTTTGTGGGATACGTGCCCTTCTTAATACACGTTAATTAATGTTAAACATAGGTAAAAGCTTTCCGTAATAATAATTGAAAAATAAAAATGCACTGAATAATCCTGTCTTAGTTTCACAATCACTCATCAGGTTCAGCTTGAATAAATGAATCCACATCAAAGAGGTCGTAGAGCTTCTGCCTACAACTAAACGTTAGCTTAAAGGATTTGAAATTTATATTAAAATAATTTGTTTTTAATTTAGTATATAGAGATAATTAGAACAATGCGAGAGCATGTCACATACCATTTAATTATGATATTAAAAGTAATTATGATTATCATATTTTATTACAAATAATTTTAAAGGTTCAATCATTAACTTTGTTTTGATTCCTGGTAATCGATTTTGTTCTTAGTTGTGTGACACCAACAAATAATTCTGTATTTTTAACCGAGGATAAGTATACTAACTTTTCTTGCATTTCTCTTCTATTAAATCATGTATGCCATATTAGGCATGACTCTGTTATACCGATGTCAACAATATGCGATGTGTTTTCTCCTAACAATACTTCACTGTATTCGATTGATTTGTTTATTTAGCCCGAAAAACGTCCATCCTGTAGTGCTATTATACTGTGTTGTGCTGACAAACTCGGCATAAAATAACAGTTATTTCTACCATGTAGATAAATTAAGTAAAAAATAAGTGTGTTTAAAACTAGAAAACAATTTTAGTGATTGCGTAAAATATGTACTCGAGAAAGCTTTGTAACTATCATAATTTGTTTTGCGGAAAATTTTCTAGAGAGAGAGAGAGAGAGAGAGAGAGAGAGAGAGAGAGAGAGAGAGAGAGAGAGAGAGAGAGAGAGAGAGAGAGAGAGAGAGAGAGAGAGAGAGAGAGAGAGAGAGAGAGAGAGAGAGAGAGAGAGAGAGAGAGAGAGAGAGAGAGAGAGAGTGAGAGAGAGCGAGAGAGGGAGACATGTTCGTTTAAACTGCAACCTGAATGTTCCGAAGGGAGCACCTTGTTACACGGACTCGAGGGCCAGCTTTGTGTACTCAGCCATCGTAGTGTAATTGCGTGAGGAGATTTCTGTTGTTGAATTGATGCTCTTACCTGGCTAAACAAAAGTGTCTAAGTTTAGACAACGAGTTAGAAAAGTAACGAAGGCACAGTCGAGGAAAACTTTATAGGGCTAGCCAATAGGCGAAGTGCAACAACACATTATATTGACTGTCTTATCATAATTCTTGCTATACAATAACTTTTAAGAGCAATTAAAGTCAAGATTAAATTGTTTATCACTCGTACTTTAAGAAAACAGCGAAGATTTTATAAAGTTCTTCTTTAAAACTAGAAACCAATCATCAAAATTAGTATTTAAAAATCAATATTCTAGCTAACCTAAATCACCTTTAATACAGTGCATAAAAGGTAGTGTAGGCGAATTCAAGTTCAGGTTTTAAGATAAATAGCATATGTTAGCATACATTCCTTTAATAAGTCAGTATAAAAAACGTTTAATAGGGTTGACCTGTTCTAATACCTTAATAAAAATCTTGTTTTCCTTTTTTTATGTTTTTGGGGGCATCTTTCAATACAATCTGCCAGACTTTCAATTGGAAACTGTAACATTAAAGAAGATTCCTGTTTCTGTTTTTACTAGGACTGCGGAACAAATTGTTATATTGGAGACTGGTGTTTTAATCGATTGTGTGTGTAATCGATTACTTTGCTGTTTTTAACAAACATTAAGTATTGTTAAAATAGAGGCATTCAGTTTCCAAAAGGTTCCTTTTAATAACATTTCTTCATTCATTCATTGAGGCAACTTTGTTTCAAAGCTATTTAGCCTAACAGGGGCGTAGCCAGCTTTAGATAAAGCAGTTCCGAAATTAAGTGCTTAGTTCAGTCTTAAAGTTTTAATTTAATTTTCAAGTTACACACCTTTCCTTTTTTAGTCACTTAGAAGTAATTTGTATATACTTAATCAACAATATTTATTGAATAGTGTTTTAATAGATCCCTCATAACTTTTTTTTTCATTTTTATTTATTGCTAAGTCAAGTTAAATAGCACAGGGTATTTATGGCTGGTTAAAAGAAAATATTTGTAAATCTGGTTGTAATCTAAGCATGAATAAACTTAAATGTTAGCAGTATAACAATTTTACATTATAATCGGAGCATGCAATGCACACTTCCTGGACAAATAAAGCTTTACTTTTTTATTTAATGCCAATTTAGTTGTAATTATTTCCGAAGATAAACCTTGTAGTTTCTTAGAACTATTACAGTTTTAATAAATTCCATAAGTTCTCATATTGTTACCCTAGTCAACTTTATAATTATTATTATTATTTAAACAGCAAGAAAGTTTTTGTCTGTTTAAAATAATACAAATGAAAATCATTAAATGATAGCAAACGGCATATCCAATAACAGTAATAATTTCATAACATATAATTTTTTAGCACTTAATTTTATATATACGATTAATTTTAATAATTTAAGAGTGGATCAGTATTCTTTTATTTACAGTACAGTATATCCAATATGTCATTTTACTTAATTATTGGCGTTGTTAAACTCTTATAAATAACTCAACTAAATTTAAATTATATTTTAAAGAACTAGATTTTTATTTTTTTACCTTCAAAATAGTAACTAATTTAAAAGAATAACTATATATTTAATATGTAGTTAGTATGAAATACGTTATTATACTATGTGGTTAGTATTTGAAGAGTTGAAGTAATAACGATCCAGTCAATTATAAACATGGAATAACTAAATTAAAGAGTAAACCAATCAAACCAACCAATAGCGTTAATTAGGTAATAATGAACATTCGCGCCCGGTATAATAATGCAATTACTTTATTTAAAACAATTCGTGCCTAGATTCAATCTTAAAACAAGTAACTTTGATGATATCATATATCTATAACATTAATATAGACTAAAACTGGTGTCTATTAAAGTATGTTATATTATTGTTAAAGTCTCCCCTATACAAAGAACGTGGAGGAAGTAATTTTTAGACGGTATTTTTTAATTTGAGCTATCGGTGGAGATATTTGGTCCAAAAATAACCTTACAAATAATTGTTGGTCTGTCTGCCTGTTTATATGGACATGTACATAGGATGTACCTCACCAATAGTCAAATATTCATAAAACTGTCTCTCCTGGTATTTTTTATTTTTATTTTGATGAAAAACACTAAGAGGAAGAAACATCTTTTCGTTATTAAAATATCTAACTATTTTGTTTAAAATTTGGTGGTTTAAAGTGCTTTAAGTCTCTAAAAAATGACACTACCTGCATCTCTGACAAAATTCGGGTTAAGAAATTACAGGGCTTAAAAGTCCTTAAGTTAGTTTTTTTTATTTTTTATTTAAAGTAAAATTATTATTTAAAGCTAATAAAAAATATCTATTTTTGACTGATCAATTTGTTCTTAATCTTTGTATGTAATTAAACTTAGCCTTGACCAATAGGGGGTTTCCGGAATATTTGGCTACCTAACTCTAGGCGAGGAGGAGGATTTCCGCTCTTTAAACCACTGTGTTTAGCAAGTTATTCTACAGTGCCACAAAAAAGAGATGCAGATGGATATTAAACAAGATTCGGTATAATAGTTTTTTTACATTAACACTTCCATTCTTTATATTCTGTATTTATTATAAAGTAATTTATTGATTGAAATTTGGCTAGAAGAGAGAAAGATGTGTCAGTTTCCTGATAGTTTATTTTTACTAGCATAGTAATTAATGGAAATGGATCGTTTTGAATTGTTTTCACTTGATATGTTTGTTAATATAATACATAGTCAAATGTACAGTTTTTAATTCATTTAAATACTATTCTGTAAATAAATTAAAATATTTTGAATAGCTGCAGATAGTCTAAGGTGTTCATGATAAAAACAAAATTACAAATCCAGCAATGTAAAGGTTTTGTTGTAATAAATATGTTCTTGTGTTACTAATGAGTTTGTAAAATAGATTACATTAATTAACCTACTTTGTTCTAACTGTGATTGGCTTTTTCATCAATGCATTGTATTAAGAAACAAATACAAAATAAGGCAATTCATATATTTTTTCGTGAAAATACTAATGCATTTAAATGGGTTATACAGACACTATATGTAAGCTCAAATATTAGCGTGTCGGTATAAACCTGAAATACAGATGAAACCTGCTGTTGTTAATGTAAGTCTTAATCTAAGTGTTGCCCGAAATATAATATCCAGGGGACTCAATCCCAATTCCAATCTTAGCCCAGGGGACTCTGGCAAAATATCTTTTCAAAGTGGGTATTCTTGAAGTAAAAGGCGTTAAGGTTTCTGTAACAAACGATTAGTAGGTTATTTGTAATAAAGAATGTGACTATTTCACGCCAAAAGATTACATGATTTCCGAAAGGTAATTTTATAGTAACTTTAAGCTGCATCTATACCTCCACGCAATCAATTATCCACTCAGTAAGATATATATTATTATTTATTTAATCCGTTGATTGTAGTGTTGAGTTTATGTTATTTATTAAACTATTGGGGACATTTTTCGTAATTTTCACTCTTTCTATTTGTTGATGGAAAATGTCCGTAATAATTTCTGAAACGACGGAGATTATGATAATCAACACATCTTTAGTGTACTTTTGAAAGGCGATGTAAAAATGATTAATATTATACATGTAACGGTACTTTATTGTTAAGTCAAAAACATTATCTACTCACGTAAAGCAGAACAATATATTGGACAACTGCAATCAATTATAAAATTAAACCGTAAAAATTAAAAATAAGTGTAATATAAAATTAGCTATTCTGTAGAACATTATCTGCTTACAAGGTCTGATGCCTTAAAACACTGAACTTAAAAAGAAAGTCTTTATATAAATTTGTTTATAAAATATAGGAAACCTCAATTATTTTTCTTTTATCCCTATTGGACCCCCTGAGTGAGGCGTTTCGTGGCGTGTTTCGTGAGTGATCACTTCACTTCATAACTTTAAACAACCCTTTGAACTTTACGTTTTTAATTAGTTTTCACATTTACATGACACTTTAGCATATCTTAGTTCGAGGTAAAGTTCGTTAAATGCAAATCACATTATAATTCAATATAATTATATTATTGATTCAATTTGTTTTGTGAAACGTAACCAGTAACGCGACAAGTATAAGGCTGCGGCCCGTTACTAAATTTACTTACCAAGACTAAAACCCACGTTCAACTAGATGCCGTTGTTCCGGAGTCAATGGATTTTATCATTATCCGTTATATTGCCATTACAACTGTATTGCAAAATTAATGTTACATAGTAACATCTCCCATCAATAATACATATGCTTTTGGTCATGTTTCCCTAACTGGGGAAGCTAAAACTAACAAGCATTTTACCAGGGAAAATGAGTTAGAGAACGATTTACAAAGAATATCTAAGATTGATTTGATTTAATATATGTCAAAACGAATATTTATTAAATAATTTATTCTCTCTAATTATTTTAATCTCCCCTATTGTCTATTGCATGGGATAGTGACATTTTAATTTAACCAACTACAACTAAAACGTAATAAAACTAAAAGAAACAAGAAAATGGAAGAGTAGAATATTTTTCTTTGTCGTTCATCAATTGCATTTGTTTTACAGAGTGGAAGAAGGAACGTTTCTTTGATCACCTCTGCTTTGGTTCTACAAACACAAATGCTTGCGTTAGTGAGGTAACATTAAAGCTTACTCTGTATAAATCACTGAACTATCAAATAAAATCAATACTATTTATTTTAGCACAAAGTTTTCTAATTAATAAGGTTGTTTATATATAACTTATCTTTTGCAAATTGCAATGAAAGTCTCAAATTATAATAGAAAGCTCCTATTTGAGTAACAAAATAATCATCCGTAAATACTGTGTAGTACAAAAAAAATTGATAATAACAAGTACAATAGTAACAATATTGACTTATAGAAATAATTTAGTATTAGTAGTTAGACATTTATATGTTTTTATAAATAAGCTGTGCCAAAAATATTCAATATACTGAGTTCAATTTAAATTTGTATTATTTTAAGCTGTTTTATTTTTTTTTATTATTGTTTTTTATGTCAAATAGTAGTCGTATGCAATTTTGTCAAAATATTGTTAAAATTTTAGTAAGATACATCTAGGTTTTTACACTATAATTAATTATATTATTTCATATCCAAGATTAACTTAAAAACACTATGAGAAATCCCTGTATTTATAATAAAATATTAAACTCAATTACTAGATTGCTAATACACCTAACAAATATACGGCCCTACAAAATAAGGGTAATTTTTTACAGGAGTGGGTACAAACTCTCACTGGGCTTGTAGAACAGGCCATCCGTGCTTCATATATATTTCAAAGACTTGATTTTGCTCGGCATTTTTATTATGCTGCTTATCTTTAAACACTGGAAACATGTACAATTTCTAGAGTATAGCTGATTTATGCATTTACCTCATAAATCATAGTTGGTGACTGTTATAGTCTTCTAGTTGTCACGGTCATGTTACCATGCTGCACACTTGCGTTATCAGTGACTTTGGCCACATTTTTTGTGCGTTTTCCATCTGTTTTGTAAATACAGTGATAATTATGAAGCCATTTAATGAGTGTCTCTTTCATTATGAATAATATTTTTATTTTTAAATGAGCTTTTTATGACGTTCCATTTTGAACCTTATTTTGCTTTTCATTAGGCTTTATGGCATTTGCAACGAAACATCAGCCGTTGCATTAGTAGTTGGTACTAATTGCCTAACCACTGGAGCAATTCAAACCCAAGACAGGCCAACTTTTTGTTTCTAAAGACGTCGCCTTTACCTGTAAGCCAACCAATCATACAACTATACTTACCTCATATTCCTAACCGATAACATATGAGCAACTACTAATGCCATTGCTGGAGTCATGACTTTCCCTCCATTAGGTGCGGCTCTGTGGTTTGGAGTACCTAGTCTTTCTTACTAATAATGTTCAGTGATAATATCAACACAAGGCTTAACCACGAGTTAACTACAACATTAGTTTTTATCTTATTCCTCAAAATACAATTATATCGGATTTTATGACATGACCTAAAACCTCAATATCTTTTACACACTATATGTATTTTAGTAAACATGTTTAGCATTATAATGATTTAGTTGCAACTCAATATTTTTTAAATATTATTCGTTCCGCTTGTTAAAATGGGGTGGGTGTTTCCATATCAACTGTTCCCTAAAGAGACAGTTTCATCCAACCTTCCCAAACCAAAAATATAATTTGGAATTTAATAAACTTAGTATTATTTATAATTGGCTTTAATTTTTCTAAGCTGAAGGGTATATACATATACAAACATACGAGAATTCCTGATATTTTTGGCGTATAACAAAGCATTGGAAGTTATTATGAAATTATTAGATAGATAATATGGTTTCTTCCACCAATTTTGTTTGTTATTAATACTATTATGAAATATTGACACCGGTGAAGTATATAATAAGGTGAGTAAACTAAGTTGATGAGGTTTGTGTTGATTAAGCAAGATAAATACTGGAGTCTCTTAGCTCTGTTTTCCTATTAAACGTATTTGGAACACAAATATCTTTGTGCTTTGAAGCACAACTGACATTTAATTACATCGAAAATTAATTTTCGCATTTTTAAAAGGTATTATTTGAAGTTTCATATATACATTGTTCTGAATAAATCAATTTTACCATGAAGAGGTTAATGATTTTACAATAATAAAAGTAGTTGATTAAAAGTAACATTTGGAACGGCCTTGTGCAGCCAATTACTGGTTTATAATTATTTATAATTAATAACTTGTGCAATACACCCAAGTAAAACTAATTATGTACCTTGTGTTTGTGTTATCATGGAACCTTGAGTATTTTTATAATGTGACTTATATTGTATGCAATTTTGAAATGTTCATCCACATTTTGTAATTTTATTGTCCTAGTATGGCAATCATTTATAGTTAGTCAATATTTAGGTTTAGTCAATAAACATGACCAAACTAGATTTACTAAATCATTTAACATAAAAATTTGTTAAGTCTAAAATTTAGATACATAGGTAACGGACCATAAAACGTACCTGCATAATGTACCATGTGCAACTATTATCTAATCATTTACATGTTGGCAGTAGATTGATATATACAACTCGATCATATAGTTAGATGTCTTCTTTACCTGGAATAGTTTGTAAAAACCAAAAAAAAGTAAACTTCTTAAAAATAAATTAAAAATAACTGATATGTTACATATTTACACCGCAATCCCTAAATATTTATTAGTTTATTACAGTTATTTATGTTAAATGAACACAAATTTCCTCTTCAGGTTAGTAATAGTTTAAAGATACAAATTATTTTTCTAATCGAGATATATTTTAGGGCTTTTTTCAACTCGCTGAAGGATGTTTCATATTGGAATCGCAAATGTCCTTCAGCGGAACTGGATACCAATAACCATATCTTTCAGACGCCCTAGATATTCCTGAGGAAGGACAGTCATAATGCAAGTGGACAGGTACTACAATATTTCAAAATACTCTTAGCATAAGGTTTATTACCTTCTGAGTTATCTAAATCTTGAAGTAAATACAAACTTATACTGTTAATATCCAAACAATTATCTCCACAGTTTTATACTCCAACGATGAACTAGAAATGATTAATGGGTTGTTAAATATTGAAAGTAAAAACCTACAAATTAAAAAAGTTATTTGACAAAGTATAACTTAAATTTTAATTTTGTGTTGCTATTTATTTCCCGAAATGAGATATAAAATAATAAAAAAATATTCTGCCATTACGTAAGTTCTATTAGGGGCCATCACCATTTTTTGCTTAAAACTACAGAGCTCATCCATGTTCAATGAACAACATTTGTAGGTCCTATGTATAGTTCCTATTATTACAAAAATATTATAATAAATCTATATTTGTATGTAGGATATTGTGTGTGTGTCTTTACATTACAGTTAGAAAAAAGAAGAGGGAGGGAGCAGTGTAAACATTTTGGCATTATAAATAACATCTACCCATATCAGTTACCTAAATATGTTGTACATTTCATTATTATTACACAGTAATAAAAATAAATATATAATTACGTTACTCTTTTTTTATATTTTAACATATAAAGCTATTTATTTTTACGAGTTTATTTTAATCTTTTTAACTTTTATTGTTACTTAAAAATTTGAAAACTAATAATAAAAATGAAAAAAGGGTGGTAGATCACCACAAACAAAACAAATGCTATGCGTTCTTCTCCAGAACTTGTTGCAAGTATATTATTTAAAAACGCATGTCTTATCGTTTAACGTAGCAACTTTCAATAGTGTATTGTCAAACAATAATGACAAAGTTAACACAAAAATTGGTTTATCTAGTGGTTTTGAGTTTTTTTCTGAAATTCTTCGTTCCTGCAAAATGAAATGTTATTAGTAATTAATGTTTTTAATAGTTTAATGTTTTATGGCCAAACAATAATTTTAGTTAAATACACTATCACAATTTTTTTTTATTTTAATAATATTAAATGGCTGAAAATACCATTTTACGATGTTATAAAATACAAGAATAAATTCGTTAGCTTTATATAAAATAAACTCAGTTAGTAAACGAAATTAGCGATAATGACTAACATACTGAAGTCACGTTTCACAGAATGTGTTCTCGCTGGAATCCGGGCGCGACTCTGATATGGCAAAGTGATTAAACTCGTCGTCAGTACTAAAAAACTGTAAAACAATACAGTCATTTATATACTATACGGATAATACTTATTATATTTTGTTGTAATGCCACTTAAATTAGCTGTATTAATGCCAAATAGGTACAGGCAGACGATAGTCATACGAAACCTTCACTTTAGTCGTATGTCAAATATTATTTTATTCCTTCTCTTTCCTAAGCATAACACTTAGGAACGTATAACACGCTTGTGATATTTTATTACGTTGTGATAGAGAACTGTCTAAACTCGAATATTGTTATTAATTAAGGTAAATATTTTCTTATAAATCATCATTATTAGGTCAATGACAAATGACAGATGGATCTGCCTTGATTGAAACCTTCACAGAATTTGCAACATATTGCATATCAACTATCTGAACCTGAGTTGATAGCTAAAACCACTGCATATCCTTAACGTATGTTCAATAAATGATGTTTTCCATATAAAGCGTTAAATCTACACCACTTGTACATCTAACTACTTATATTTGTATTCTTTATTTAACTTTGAAGTAAAGTTGTATTTATATTTCAAATTATTACCTGAACATAATTTTTTGGGAGAAGCAGTTTGTTGCAATTTTATTAATATCTTCCCTTTTTATACTCGTTCAATGTTGGTTTAAGTTGGTGCTACAATTATTTTACGATGACTGTAACTGTGTAAAAATACTGAGCTAAACCTAGATTTACCTGTTTACAATATAGAAAGCGTAACAACATATGACAATGGTTTTTGACTAAGTAATATGCTGTGATTACTAGACTTTAATATGTTGCACAACGAAAGCGTGAATGTTGCTGCGATGCTGAAATGTTGTCTACGTGAAAACTGCCAGCGATAAATTAAAGGGAGCGATTAAAAGCTCCCTTATCGCTCCGTTCAATCACCGCTTTTGTAATTCTATCACAACGAGATATTGCGGGTGAGAGATTTTTAGGTTTTTTCGTATTGTTTTTGTTTTGTGTATATTTGTACATTACACATTATACATGAGGTACAAAGAGATATAAAAATTAGATGAAGATATTAATATAACTATACAGCAGATGTATACTGACCAGTATACTAACCTATTCATTTTAACATCTGAAATGTTCTTCATAGAAACAAACTTGGAAATTATATCTCCTTGACATCAGTTAAAATTGTTTAGCGCATTAGAGTGTTCGCGTATTTTTATTTGTTACCAGTGCTCAGCATTGTATTGTTAACCATTTTTATGAGTGTTAAAACTAGATAGTTTTTACTAGATTATTTAATTATTGCCTTTACCTTTAACTTATTATTGAAACACACATACTCCCTCATATCTTACTCAAGACAAGATAAATAAATTGGACATGTAAAATTGTTTACATTTTAGTACAATTAAATTTTAATTATGAATATTATTGTATCTAATAAAATGTTTATGTAAACCCCTATTTTCTTGTATTTTCTTGCCAACTTGAGCTTATATCAAGAGTGAAAGTAAGTAGATTGATGGGGCCATTATTAAGGAGCTGTTTAAGACATTAGCTGACTGGCTGGAGATTTCTTCGCCTTTTCACTAAGTACTTAGGGGACTGAGTCGTTGTTTAACTAACATGTTCGTGCTACGTTTACCGTAACTTTCGTTTTGTTCATTTAGAACATACACATTCTCCCACATTCTATTCAACCAGCACCACTTAAATCAGAATGGTTTAAATCCGTGGAAAGCGACTCGTAAAGTGCTGTGTTATAATACACAAATTAGATTTAGAATTGCCCAACTTGCGCATAGAACCACCTATTTTTAGTTAGTTTAACTTGTTACTGCATGATGACATCAGTACGTTAACAAATATATGAGTGTGAATCACCCATTAAACTATCTTTTTTATGGTTTTTAAATATTTCTTTAATTTTTGCATTTATCGGTCAAAGTAATCTTCAAAAATATGGCTTGGTTATTGGTTGTTATGATGTTTTAGAAGATTTACGGTCTATCGACAAAAATTATGAATATTTAGTATATAAACATTTGTTTAATATATTAAAGAATGTGATTAGTAATAAACATTTGTTTAATATCTGGCTTATCTTGTCTCAAAAGCTTGTACAAGATATTAACATCATAAGATTTATTTTGCCAATAAATATCTGAACTTTTTCCTATAAATCATTAAATTTAAATCCAGAATAAGTACTTGTTTGATAGAAGTGATGATTCAAAGATATCACGAACCCCCTCACGAAGAACGGAGCTGACTTGATGACCAGCTGGTAAACACGAGACTGGGGCCAGTCACCCCCACCACAATCCTTTCTACTTATACCATTGGACAGATTTATGTTATTAGTGAGTTTCCAATGGAAATTGAATCATTAACATAACCCGCACGGTGAAACTTAAGCCCGGGACCACCATAGAATTTCCTAACGTAACCCCCTGAACACGTTTTTAGGGGATCATTGTGTGTGTGTTTGCACTTCAGCGGTCGCTTTTTCGTCTGGTTTACTTCAAATTTGAAGGGACATTTCTTTCTATAATCAGTTGAAGAAGTCCGTTTGACAAAACAATTGGAAAACTCTTATCTCCTTTATCGGGAATTTAAATTTTCAAAATTTCAGTTTTTGGGCCCAAAAAGGGTCAGAAAAGTCCCGGATGTAAAATTATGCAGATTAGTGAGGCGAACGTTTTAAGCCATCTTTCATCATTCTGGCACCATTATTTATCGAGTTATTATAGAAAATTAAAATTTCCTAAACTCAGTTCGTTATTTCATGGGGATTTTACATTAGAAAAAGCTGTTGCTATTGTTATTAAAATGCTGTTGGTATAGTTTTATCATCCCCAGTATCCCTACTACAACTTTCAATCCTGACTAGACCTTCTTCTAACTTTGCAATGCGCATAATTGTTTTCCCAGCATTAGAAAAAGCAAATAAAAGTAAACAGAACAGCCAACAAATTAAATGTTTTCAGATCTCCATAAAAATATTAATAAGACTATGTTGTAACAAAGTTCTTGATTTTTTTAAGTTTTATATGGTAATTCACTTTCCTCACATCATAACTCTGCATGTGAACTCGTTTGTTTTTTATCGCAGGATTTTTAACACAGATTAGCCGATAAATAACATAACGTTTCTTTAGTAGTTTCTTGGTTTTCTTTGTCAATAGGCAGGTTGTGTACCTGATAATAAACAGTGGGGGGAGGGGTAAATCTCCTTAACTGTCCAGCCATCAAGTCTTCTCCTTACAGTATACATTGGTATCTAGTATATGGTTTGAAATGCATAAGTTTAAGTTCTATTTTCACACTATTAAATGACCACCGACTTTCATCACTTTACTTTCACTTTAGTTTCCCTTTTTTAGTAAAACCACTATTATACGTCAGTTTGAGTTGCTTGCAGGTTAAAAATAGTTTGTAAATAAATATTAGCTTTAAATAGTAAATGCTTAATGTGTATGATTGTAGTAAAGCTCAAGGCACTTCCCAAAATTCTTAATATGCAGGAAAATATGGTACGATTTGTGCGTGTGATTTTCAGATTGAATAGAAACTTTATTATGTGTTTTCCTTCTAGAAATCTGACTTGTAATATCACGAATATATCAGAATAATATTTATTTGGCCAAAGCTAAAGATTGTTAATGAAATTATTTGGCATGAGTAAATTAATCCTTAAGTCCCAATTCACAGTAATGGTGGTTCCGTGTAGATCTAGTCCAAGGGACGTTTAATTTCCTCTCGCACATTCCCGCGACACTGTACACTCTCAATTTACCCTGTACACCACATTGAAGTTGTAACAACACTGGTCACCATGGAAATGTTTCGAGGTAATAGGCTTGTCCGGCTTCCATCTCGTCTGCATTTTGTTACAACCATTATAGGAAAAGTATCTTTCTGTTTTCTTCGGCGGGTAACCAGTAAAATTAAGTTATCCGTAGACAGGACATAAATAAACAAATTACTTACAATATTTGAATTTGTTAAATTACAAATAAAATATACATATTATTTATTTATTTTGAGGCCCCTGACAAATTTACAAAAATAAAATACTATTTTTAATATCGTTTAATGTACTCCTTCTGTTTCAGTTACCCGTATAATAGTGTATGAACACAATAGTTCTAAAGTCGAAGCTGTAGTTCAACGTTGTCGCTATTTCACTCAAGGGAAATGTGCAGCAGAGCACAAAGCTTTGCGTTGAGTAAGTGGTTTCTTGAAAGTGAGCTAAAATTGCTGCAGTTCAGAAATTGGTTCCTCAATTTTGTTAGACAATGTTGCACTGTGTTTTTACAATGATATTTGCACTTTTTAATGTATTGTAACGTATTTATTTACGTACTTTTTTATGATTACACCTGAGCTAAGGATATTGGCAACATTCGATTCTTACAATTATGTATTGTTGTGTTATCAACCATTTTATTTTTATTATAGTTTTACCCCTAAGTTGACTAAGTTTTACTTGTATAACCTTCAAAGTACCTTACTTTAACGACTGTTTCGAACTGTAACCGACATTATCCTGGGGTTCATCTACTCAACTTATCGTGGGATCCAATAGGAGTGGCTATATCTTCCTATACTATGAATTTGATTTCTAGTTTTAAAAAATACTTTAAACCATACAAATCTTTAAAAAATTTATTTGTAAGGAAAAATAATAAATCAAAATCATTTCTGATTCCAACATTTAACTTAAAATATACATAAATTCAGTAACATGAAATTGATTTATAAAAATAAAACACACAAATGAGCGGAGTGGTTTACAATATTAGTCACTGAGGTCTTGTGGAAGGTTTCATCTAATGAAACGGCGAATTCCGCAAGTCATGCTGTAGTAAGGGTAATGGGCCTTGTGGGGCCATGGCATCCGTTACTCTCCTCTCTTTCACCTCATACACAAAATTATGTTCTAACACAAAAATCATCAATCATATAACTTCTGTTGAATTTACCGTATTTATAATATTATTAACTTTCACCATCCGTATTATATTTTATAAAGGAAACCAGAAATACAAAAATTAAATAATACTCAATCCATGCTTACTCAATTTTAAACTTTTATAAAATGTTCAGTATTCCAATGTGGTAATACTGTAATATCTGTTCCTGTGGTAACACTTCTATTTACCATACGATTTCGTATTTTTATAACTCCATTCAAATCATGCTTACAAATTACTTCAGTTAGTGACTTTACATTATTGCAATTTTAATAGGACTTTTAACGTACGGGTATTTTAGGTATTTTTACTCTCTCAAACTCGATATTTAAATCTACAATGCCTTGAAGAGACGTTGGAATAAAATTATTTCATTCAATTATTATTATTATTATTATTACTAGTATTATTATTATTATTATTATTATTATTATTATTATTATTATTATTATTATTATTAAATTTGTGATTGATGTAGCTCCTGATCTCACAAAAGCCTTTGATCTTGTAGATTATGAAATAATGATTAGTAAGTTAGGTAAAATTGGTATTGGTCGTAGGCTGTTAGCGTTTTTAAAAAGTTATTTTTGTGATAGGAAGTTGCATTAAGGTGGTCAGTAATGGATTTACCCAAATCTGTGGATTGGTTCAAGGAAATATTCTCACTCCTACATTATTTAATGTGTATGTAAATGATTTAGCTAATTTAAACTTAAAAAGCAAATTGGTACAGTATGCTGTTGACAACACCATATGTATGGTTCATACAGACTTGAAAGTAGGCTTAGGACAGATCCAAACTGATCTTGATTTGGTAATAAAATATTTTTGTAATAACTCTATCATGTTAAATTCTGAAAAAAATCAAAAGCCATTATATTTAAGAATCCTAGAATTAATATTGGTAGAGATTTGGATTTGAGCCTATTTTGTCATGTAGAAGAGTGCCTATGTAAAATTAGGCCTACAGGACATTTCTGTAACTGTCAACCGATACAATTGTGTGATAATATTAAGCAATTAGGAATTCATTTGGACTCAGACATTATATTTAATACACACATAACATCTGTCTCAAATACTTTGTGGATTATTTAGTATAAATGTTATAGGCTAAGTAGCTTTTTCCAGTTAGTGTTAGTTACACTACATTTTAGATTTTACACAAAAACTAAAAAACCAATGTAATGAAACACTTAGACCAATCTTGTTAGATTAGTATGTTAGTTGGAGAACACAATGATTAGTTCAGGTTTTATGCTAGCAAATAACAGCACATTACACACAACAACAACAAAGGAAAAGAGGGAAATAATTGATTATATTTATGGCATAAACATTCCAGTGCATCATAAGAAGTAATTGCATCATAGGAAAAATAAAGTTTGACATAGGTCTGGGGTGTGTATAGTGTGTCCAATGTGTTGTTAAAAAAAGTTGTTTCATATTAATATTGTTGTTAATGCATGATATTATTTTATAGTTTTTACATAATGTTTGCATTTAAATATATATGAGTGATTTTAAAAATCATTGGATCAGCTTGATTGACATCCAGCCCTCTGATTAGTCTCTAACGGTCTAACGTAAAGGGGCCTAGCCTTGATTATGTGCCAAACGGTTTCAGGCTAGTCCCTCGGTGCCGAAGGGGAGGTTTCAGTGGGTGAGAGTCCCTCACTACCGGTAGCTGCCGGTGTGCATAATACATTTTCTCTTCCAAAACAAAATTATTATTATTATTATTATTATTATTATTATTATTATTATTATTATTATTATTATTATTATTATTACCGGATTTCCGGCTGGCAAGTCCTTGAGGCTGTTACTAGCGGTCATCAGGCAATCTCTTTCGAAATCAGCCCCGCCACCAGCATCGAATCCACGCCTTCACGCCAGTCGTCACTGCAATGGATTGTTAATCGCATAAACAGCGAGACATCTCGCGAGCACATCACAGGCGAGCAGGCCTAGGCGTGACTATCGAGAACTCTGTGGGAGTGGAAGATCTTCCAACTCGTGCCATGGGGGCTATAGTGGCGGCATGTGATGCGTCCATTCCTAAAGTCTGTCGCCGTCCGGGAAGGAAGCCGGCTTATTGGTGGACTCCTGAGATTGCTTCTTTGAAAGGAGGTATCTTGGTCTCCGGTGGGCAGCGCAGCGCGCGAGGAATCGCCCAGACGCAACCGTCAAGTCCGTGGTGTACAAAGCTGCAAAGTAGGAGCTCGTGAAGACGTCGATAATGACCCCTGGGGGCGGGTTACAAGCTTGTGACCCAGAAGCTGGGGGGGGAGATCACCACCCGCTGTCATGGAGTCGAACATCAAGGCCGTTGTCGTCAACACTTTGTTCCCGGTCCATCCATTCGCACCGCAAGGAAATGCTTGAAGGGGCTATAGCTCCTAACCTGCCTCCATTACTCTGCCTCATCTGAATGATTTACCCTCTACATGTTGAGGAAAATAAAACAATATAAGTAGGAACACATGTCAGTTCGTATACAAAGTACCTAGACACTTAATCACATTTATTAATGTAAATAAAAACAAATGTTTTTACATAACTATGCTTTTTCATGGGGGATATTTTACATTTGTTAATGACGTTGTGGAAATACCTCTGTTTTCCCCGAGTCGTGCCGGGATCTAGACCTTTAATTTGAGCCGTATACCATCACCCTGCAATTTGCCAAACTCCCACAATATTTACTAAAATATTTCGCTTAGAGAACTATACATGAAGATATAACATTTGATTTATTCTCTATAACAATACCATTAAGGCTGAATATGCATCGTTTGTGCAACGTAGGAGATATTCTCGCATATGCCTACCATTGCTCAAGTAGATGTGCAGAAACCACTTTTAATTTACATCGGCCTTCAGGGCTACGGCCTACAGGCCTTCATAGTTTTGATGTTAATCATGTGGAAGAATAGTTATTAATTAAATTGTATTTTGAAGAGCTGATATAGTTAAAACAGCAAGCTCAACAGTAATAACAGTTGTTTCAGGACTAATATAAATAAAAAATACTACTGACTACCGGAATGGTAACACCCTTCCCTTATCCGTTTAAACTTCACATTAAACAAACTAATCCCGAGTGTGAGGGGAAGAGGGTGAAAGATATGAGGGGAGAGAGAAAGAGAGGTTGATCGTGAAGGTCACTGCTTCGAATGCATTTTATTAAACTGCACATGCAGGATGTGGCAAAACATTCACGCAAACGGCCATTATTTGTATGTGCCACTTTGGGTTTAGGGCCTACATAGAATTATTTTTGGTCAAATTTCTACCTCTGGGCAATCACTAGTAATAAGTAAATTACCCAAAAAAGCATAAAGTTATATTTTATTAAAACAATATAATGATAGATAGTCCCCCAAGGAAGAATGTTTTCATTCTTTCTGCAACGGATATGTAAAATCCCAAACCTTACTGCAAGCCTACCGCGATTTTTCATGCGCCTGCCACAACAATTTGAATTGTATAAAGCCAATTGTCAAAAACTAGTAACTAATAAAATAATTTAAATAAACCAATCTTATTGGAAATCTCTCCAAATGATTCTCTTTTCGGCAATCCAAAAGAAAATTAATTGAATTACAACAATTACAACTATGTTCTGTACATGGTGGACATTATAAATTAATATTTATATAGTTGATCAAAATAATACGGGATGTAATTATAGGTGTCTTACAACACTTACAAATATATTTACCCCTATACTGTATTGACATAACAGACGGTAAACATATGTAACAGGTGGTACAAGGCTATCGATTTCGTCCAGTCACACCGGTTATCATCAGGCCAATGTAAATGATATGATATTACGTGATGTTATTACTTACATCCCGTAATTAATAACAACAGGTAATATGCTAATCAAAAAGTTGTTTAATAATAATATTAATCAGCTTGTACAGTATAAATAACTAAAGTCGGAAATAAGCACTTACTTCAAAATGAATTTACAGACAAATAAAAGGTCTAAAGGCATAATTTGCTGTATTAAAACTAAGATATTTTTTTAAATAAAATATTTGGAAACACAGTTGGCTCTTCACAACCAACCAATCAATTTTTGTTAATTTATTAAGCACGGTTTTGTTAATATAGAAATTAACCAGTCACATCACTAAGTTGCACTTATAAAAAATCTATTTGATTATTCCTTAACACGCAAAATAAGACATATAAATATTTTGGTCTTCTATTTTTCTCCTAACAACTATTGATGTTACCATTTCAGACTTTAGGTTAGTTAACTTTTTGATACTGGCTTGAGATAGTTGCGGTACTGAGAGCTAAATTTTTGCCTAAGGGCAGGATTAGCTCGGTGATGATGTTAGATATTTCATTACTTCAGCAACTTTCATGTAATTTAGTTTTTTCGCCGAGTACCCTTCATTGGGAATAATTTCCCGATATTTTCGCTCGTAGCAGACTTATATTTAACGGACAATGCCGGGTGATGACCAGCGTAATTTAATTTTTAATTTTTTTGTTTAAGAATCTTCCTAAGCAAACTGACAAATAACCCGCTCACCGGATTAGGTCTTTATCTCATTGGTGTTCCACAACAATATTAACCAAACTGAAGGTAATAGCGCTACACATTGCTAACCAGCCATTGGTTGGTTGGTAGAATCAGAAACACAATGTATTAGCGTCACTGGTTGGAGCCGCATGATCACGTGACCTATCTGAACGATGCGCAGTGGCACTACGAACATCCCAATTCTCTTTACATATCTATTTATGGCATCACTAACATTGCATCGTTTTTGATATATTGCATTGTTCACATATTACTGGGTTCGCTGATGTAATGTGTCTTGATTCCAAAACGAGCACTCAAAAACATTATAAGTAAGATTAATTTATCTTTTTTATGTGCTGACGCAATTTGAAATATCGAAATGGACAATAATCGCATCCCAAACACTATCGAAATATTGTATCGCACCTTGTAATATCCAACACTTCGAGATGATAAAATATGTATCGGACGTCGCTCACTGGACATCGCTCACTACCAATGAAGGTGGCTATGCTACCAGCCATCTTTATCTCATTCATTCTACAAGAAATTGTCTAACGTCGCACATCGCTTTTCTACCTCTAAAAATAATGTCAAACTTTGTGGTTACAATGGTAGGTTTACATGAATTTATATGATTCTCGATAGTTCTTGTTTGCAGAATGGAGAATTTTTCTGCAGCAATATCTTTGTTAAATTGTTGATTTGTCTGCAGCCGTAATTTTATGTGGCTGATCTTTCTCCAGCCCCCGTTTTTTTTCTGCAACAATGTCGCATTGTCGCCGTTGTTCTACCATGGAAGGTACATCAGATTAATGAAACAGATAAATAACAATAATAACTTTACTAATGAAAGGTTCTGGTTAGGTTTGAATAAAAAAACACATTAAATCGTATGTCATATGTATCAGCAAAAGAGTTTGTAATGTAAACAATATGTTTGATGGATATTATTTTACAATTAATAAAAACTTATGATGCAAATCTATATCATACTACAGTGACTGAATTTATTATTGTTTGACATAGTTCACTCTGCAGTGGGTACTTTTCCATTATACGGAGGACACCCCGATACAGCACGCTGTGGCAGTTAGGTTATGTGAAGGTTGAATTATGTGGATAAAAGACTGCTGTTTTCAAATATAGTATCCTCACCTAGCCAAACTACCGCAGCACACTATATTGGGGTGGCCTCCGTATATCAAAAAGGTAACCTGCAATGTTTTGCAGATGGTGGATAATGATGTTTTTTGATTGATTGATTTTACGTTTTCAGGTGCCAAGAAGAGGAAATACTTTTGCAAATTCTGCAAAAAACTTAAAACTAACATCTGGCGGCATTTTGCAACTCAGCATGGTGAGGAGGAGGAAGTAAAAAAATTTAAGAATCTCCCACCAAAATCGAGCGAGAAAAGAAGGGTGGAATCAGCTCTGAGGTGAACCGGGGATGCAGAATACAATGAAATGTTGAAGAATGAGGGAAAACCAGTAATCACAATTAGAAAAGGGGTCAGTGAAGGCCAGACATTACCTTGTCCTAATTGGAAATTGCTGTACGGTAAAAACACCCTCAATAGACATTACAGAATTTGTACAGAGACAAGAGCATCAAACAATTTACTTAAAATTGCAGCTAGCATATCAACATCGGGAGAATTTCCCCAAATATATTGTTTGGAATTTCGGGACCATGTCATACTGGGGATGTCACAGGTCAATGTTAGGAATGTAATTTTGAAAGAACAAGTGATTATGGAGTATGGAAATTCGTTGTCCTTAAGACATGCTGGTGAAATCAAAAACAAAAAAGATTTTTACGAGCACAAATGAGGAGTGTTGCAAAATTAAGATAGGTGACTTCAGAGATAGGTGACTCTATTTCGAACGTCAATGATTTACTGAATCCAACTAAATGGAGTACTTTTATAAAAGCTTGCAGGCTCCTTGGAAATATAAACAAAGATGTCTAAGAAGCTTCCCCATATAACAATATTCATTAGGGCTTTCCATGGTCAATGTTGCAAAAGACATGAAAGCAATTACACCCATTGACGAAGAGGGAAAAAAGAGAAGGGATGAGATCCAGGCATGGATTGATTTATACCTCAAAAGGTTTCAGTCCACTGTTGGCAAGCATGCCATTAAAGTGGCCAGGGAAAAGAAGTTGAGGAAAACGAGTTATCTGCCAATAACTGAAGATGTCATGAAGTTAATAATCATTTGAAAAATGAAATTGAGACAGCTACTGGCAGCCTGAATCAATAATTTTCAATAGAGGAGTTTGACAGGCTAAATAAAGCTGCAATGCTCCACTTATTGATATTTAATAGGAAAAGCTTTAGCAAAGTCGAGATATTCAAGGTGAGCGACTTTACAAGAAAATAAAAAATCAGGAAAACTTCGATGCTTTCCGAACTTTAGAGGAAAGTGAGAAAATATTTGCAAATAATTTATTCTATGTGAATGTTAAGGCAAAGTGGCACAGACCTGTACCAGTTCTGATAACCTAAAATCATACCGCAGCTATCGATCCAATTATGAACATGAGAGTAATAGCAGGAGTTCACCCTGATAATCCATTCCTCTTTGGCAAAGGAAAAGAGCATCATTATGACGCATCTGAATGCATGAGGGTGGCTGCTCTTGAATGCAAAGCAACAAATCCAAAAGACTTGACAACCACCCAATTAAGAAAACATGTAGCAACAGTAGCACAAGCTTTAAACATGACATAAAACGATTTGAGAGTTCTCAGTGGATTTCTGGGTCATACTGCTCAAACACAATTGGAACACTACCGTCAACCAAGTGACGTCCTACATGCAGCTAGGGTTTCCAAAATTGTAGTGGCTCTAGACCGTGGTGAGATTTCAAAGTTTAAGGGGAAAAGAATAGAAGACATAAATGTAGAGCAAAATGATATCCTTAGTTATGATGAAAATGAAGAAATAGGATTAGATGATACACCTGAAAATAAATCTTTCACTTCACGCACTGTAGTCAAATCCAAAAAGTTACTCGCAATGAAACGTCTGAAGTCCGCTACTTCTCCAAAAAAAACAACTTAACATCACCCCAAAATAAATCTCATTTTCTATCACCCTAAAAAAAGACACTTGCCTTCACCTTCTAAAAAATCACCTGAAAAAGTCCGGCTAAAAGATTGAAAATCAGATGGAATGACGAAAAGAAAATTATGAAAAAGTATTTTGCCGACCATCTTAAGAAAGGGAATCTTCCTTCATTCAATGAATGCTACCTGATAAGAAGCCAGAATGAAGGACTGCAAGGTCGTCAAGTTCAAAAAATGGAGGCGTGGGTCAACGATGAACTGAGAAGAAGGAAAATAAAACGTCGTGATAGCGATAGTGAATCAGAGTAATCCTAATGACTCACATAGAACAGTTAGTTTTCAAACTCTCTCCATAAAATTAAATAATGTTATTGCAAGGTTAAGAATAACAAAAACTATCATGTAAAGATAATATCCTACAGCCTCCCTTTTTAAATCCATGTGTATGTTTTTATAAATTAATCATAGTATAAGAATAAGTTATCATATGAACTTTCAACTTATCTCATAATTATGGGTAATGAACATTAGCTTTTATTAATTATAATGACTACCTGCTTGTTACGTGTGCATATAAAGTACAACATAAGGTTATTAACACGTAATGTTTACTCCCCTAGTTTTTACAAACCATTCCATGTGTAGAATCTTTAGTAACTGATGGATTTCAAAATATAATTTTATAGTTCTTTGAAAACAAATTTAAAATAAAAATGTTTAATGAAATTTTTACAAAAACGAATACTCAAAATCTAAATTATGGCTTTGACATTTCCTTCAAATCAAAATTGTGTTTCCATAAACAAAATGATAATGGAAATCCTTCTACTGGGAAACTCAGAATCTTTGGATAAAGATCAACTATTTCTCTTAATATGTAGGATTATGAATTGAAAATGTTAGATTATTTTTATAGGTACAGGAGGAATTCAGTATTTAGTCCTATTGAATGGGATGGTAAATTACCAGTATTAATTTTGTTTAAATAAAAACTGAAAACTCCTTTTTTAATAATACTGAATGTAATTTTTTACCGACTATTGCATGCTATTATTTAGCCATCTGGGTGAAAAGGTTCATAATATTTACATGTAACAAATTATATATATATATATACAGTTTTGAGCGGATGATCTTTTTGGCATCTGGGGACCTCAAAACGAAAAGTTATCATGGTCCCGGGCCTAGGTCTTACCATGCCGACCACGGTCATAGCTTCTTCCCTATAGTGGAAATTAAAATTAAAAAAATTTAAAAAATAACTAAAAGAATAAAAAAAAATACCAAAAAAGTTTCTTGATATCAGTAGCTATCTAAGTAATAATTTTAATTAAGTAACGTTAAGCAATCGTGTTATACAACCAGATTTTAAACCATCACCGGTATAATACCGTGTACAAATCTCCTTGCAATATATGCCAAGTCGAAAAACCTGTTTCTAAGTTCAATAAAAGCTTGTTATGATCAAAGCTCTAAGTATTTCAATTAGGTGATTCATGGGTAAGCAGAGGCAAGATTGTCCCGTATTTACTTTGCTTAATCATCGCGAAACTCATCAACTTTCCTGGTTTCCTTCTCGCAGAGCTTCCTATTTCTTCCGACTGAATTCCGATCGTTATTTATAAGTAATATTTAAAACAATAAGTGTATTAGTATGAATGGCCTTACATCTTAAACACTAGATTGGCAAAAAAGGGTTAGTAAATTATGCAATTTTTACAAGTGGGTAGTAAAACATAATAAGTAAATGTCTTAACTGGATTTTTCTCTATGTTAAATAGAAATGGCAAACAAATTTCTAAAGTTGCAAGCCACAAGAATAAAAACAAAATAATTAACAAGTCTTGAGAAATGGAAATATAATTTCTTTTTAGAAATATACGCTCCACTACACAGTATGTCTCTGGTTTCCATGGTCAAAGAACTCACCCACCAGAGAATAAATTCTGCGCCGCGTCAAGAAGCGGTCCAAGCGACCTGTGAACTTTGTTTGGCTTTGTTCGGCACCCCTGCTTTCTTTAGATGTTACCCCAACCTTATATACCATGAGGCCATTTTTCTGCAGCCTTTTATGAGGAGTTCTGTAAAGCTCTTTGACTGTGGTATTTAGTTTGTGTACTGCGGTCTGACAGTATATAATTGGCAAAAAAAGGTCAAAATTAAAACCCATTGTTAAAATTAACATCAAGCACATGCTTGCGGTTCTGATTGCAGAGTGGCCAGGTATCAAAATCTTCATCTGTACTAGATTATATCTGTATTATTAAGCTTATACATATGTTCCAGTAAGTTTATATATCTTACAGTAAGTTCAAGGAAGTAGAATTGCCGTTGTAAAACTTTCCATTAAAACCAAAGTCAAAAAAGGATTTTTTCATTACTCAGTGACTGATATGATCAATATACGATCTATGTTTTCAATTATACGACTCAGAAAGTGATTGTTTTTAGTTCATAACAAGCACAAAGGTTTGTGCATTTAGAGAAAATTTACTGATAATAAGCATTGATCTAAAACCCACCAAAATTCTTTACGTAATTAATAAACATAACACATTCCTTCCTTCTTTAATTCTTTCATTCCTTTTTTTATGAATATTGAATAATTGCCTCAATAATATTAACCGGTTTCATAATAAAATTGATTACTATTGCAGGTACATTGATGATGCATTTTTGGTATTCAGGGGTACAAAAAGATAGGCAAAAGTCATGTTAAATCACTTAAACGAGGTTCATTCCACAGTCAAGTTTAAAGTGGAAACTGAAGAAGAGGGAAAAATTAATTTTTTGGACTTAAAAATGTTGCGCAGTGGGGACAATATTGAATTCGGAGTTTACAGAAAACCAACTCAGAGTGATCTGGTCATACCTAATGATTTCAACCATCCATACAAATATAATTGGCAGCTTTCCGCTCTACGGTGTATAGGCTTTTGAACTACCAAAAATCAGCAAATGAATTTAAAAAGGGGAAAATTATTGCTAAACAACTGGCGCAAAACAATGGATATAAAAATGAATTGATTTACTCGCTAATAAGAAAGGATAAATTTATAATGAAGTACCCTGAAAGCGTAAGCAGAAACAGAAATAGATATATTCCGTTAGGTTATATAAATAAATATTCTCAGGCCATTGGTAATATTTTTGAAAAGGCAGATGTTAGCCCTGGCTATAAAATAAACTAAGGCATGTCAATAATCAGCTAGAGGTCTAATTTACTGGAAATAGGTAATAAAAAGGGAATATATCCATTGAATGTGATACAAATGTAAGTTGTGACAAAAAATACATAGGCTACATAAAAAGATCTTTTAAGAAAAGATTTAAGGAACACACGGCCATAAAACAAAATAATCCGTCGTCCAAGGTTGCCCAACATTTAAAAACAAATCCCACCCACAGCGTAAATATTGACACGTAAATGAAAATATTAAAACAGTGCAACGATAGTATGAACGCTAAAGTATTGGAAGAATATTTGATTTAATTTATAGAATATTTTATTTATTTTATTGGAAGAGTATTAAATTTTGTAGCAGACAATATAAATAGCCTATTAAATAAGAAAGATGAGTACACTTAAAAAATAACGTTTAAGATATATAACAGTCTAGAGAAACATGGCATATCTAGGACATCAGCTGATAGGGGAAGTGATCTTGACGTGACCGCTACAAGAGCGCAGAGATTAGTAGATCTACTACAGGTGCAAGTCGGTTAGGACAGGATGATAAAACGTGCGCACGGGAAGGCCGGAATGCGAATAATAGTTTTAACTAAGCATACATGTTTTTGTTTTGTTTGTGATATTTATTTGGTGTTCGTGGTAAATAAATGTCCAAAACCGCGCAAGTGGGCTTCAATTTTAATAGTGGATAAATGTGACTGAAGATCGGATGTGACTGACCCGAAACCGGTTTCGCAATTGTTCAACACATTGACACCTTAAGGCTACAACCAAAGGATATTGGTGAGTTTTAGATTACTATTAACGGTGTCAAGGCTTCAGCAAAATACAAAAATAAATTAATAATAATAATAACCAGATGGGACACCACGTATTATGAAAATTGTTATTAATTGTTCAACTCCTAATAAACGATTTACCCTCTTACCATAACGTGGAACGTTAGTATTGTAAAATACTTCCAGAGCGTTGTAATACAGTAAAACCACTCCTGAGTTTTATTAATAAAGAATATAATTTGTATAGATAAAAGTTGTATAACATTATATATTATTTGTGCAAGATAGTAAATACATACTTTACTAAATAAATAATTGTAAATATTTTAATCTATTTCAAATTCTCTATTGCAGGATTTAATTTAAGTAACTTTTGTTATTCTAATATTTAACTGCATGGTTTACACTGATCATAATGCAGTTAAAAATTTAAATCTTTAGCACCTCCTTGTATACTCAAGTAAATACATAAATGCTGTAGTTATATTTTAATATGAATAAGAGTATTTTTTATGTCTATATGTGGAAGTATATTTTGAACTGGCAACGCTTATACCCTGAAATAGGCCTCGAAAGCAATAACAATATTTCACAGATGTCTCATTCTGGGAACTCTCAGGTAAGGGCAGGTAATATAGGACAGGACGTTAAACATATGTAAAAAGTTTCTATTCGTGGGATCATAAAATATCTATTCTAAATTTTAAAACTATGGGAATACAATTATATAGAATCTTCTGTTATAACAATTGTACCATAACGAGTGATGCAAACTAAAAAAAAGTACATTCGTGTTAACTTCCCAAAAGGTTTTTTTTTTTATTAGAGCATGGGTTTTAAATCTAGCACGTAAATGTAGATACAGCTTTCCAATTATAAAGAAAAAAAAATTGTGTTTTAACTATAGTTTTTTCTTGTTATTAAATTTATTCTTTGAGAAAATTTATTTTCAATTATTCAATGAACATTGTCTTCTACCTAATGTATATAGTATTCATTCCTAAATGTATAGAATAATATTCTTTTAATAAGAATATTATAATATAATATTTAATAATAAGTTTTGTTTATTAATATAAATGTTTAACAAAGCAAAAGTTCAATTGATTAATGAAATACATTTTCTAAAACCTAGGAGGAAGCATTTAGTTTCAGTAAACATTGCTTGGAGTTCTTTGTATATATCAATAGTTCTGCACGTTTAAAACACGTCGTTTAAACTAATATTTGGATTGTGTTAGTTGCATTCGGTATTAGGTTTATACACATAAACAATAATTGATAACAAAACTGCCATATTCTTAAAACCTCGTCCGTGAAAGGTAAAAATAAAAGATGAAAAAGGTAAGCAACGCGATGGAGTGAAAATCCACTTTACTCATTTGGTTTTTATAACGGGAAAGCCTTCTTGTTGAGTCAATTTGCTTCTCTGATCTACCTTCCTAAAATGTAAAATGGATCAACTTAGAAACCTTTTCATTCATCAAGATAACATGTTGTACAACTTTCGTGCAATACAATTTTACTTGAAAATGAATAAAAACCTCTGTAACGTACCAACCTAGCATCAGTCATGTTTCAGTTAAGTTTTAAGAACCGGTACCGTAAACTAGTATAAAAACCTTATGTGTTAAGTTTTAAAGTTGCAATCTATGGAGCTGTCACAATACTGTAGGAAATATATTAAGAAAAAATACAAGTAAAACATTCAATTTGATGTAATAAAACAGAGTAATTTAAGTTCATATTACTGATCGGATATCAAGTGCATTTTATGCCGATTACAATATGCATGGTAACTTTAAACTGTAGTGCCGACTTATGTATCCAAGGGGCATTGGGTATTTGATAAGAAATTTGGTTTCCCTTTAGGTCCATGGTGTAATATACAAGATGATGTTTGTGTATGTTTGTAAAAATAATCTGTTTAATTAGAATATTATTTTGTACATATTTTAATAAGAAAATCTTTTAGAAAGGAGATATTTTTAGTGGTTAATAAATGAAATAATTACATTAATTGTTTGTATTATTTGCAAGCAAGAAACCCTTTAACAGTTGGGTTTAGTATGGCCACTAATGCAAATATTACTATGGGTTCACAATGCAAGGGAAAGCCTCCAGTCCGTCGGATCCGTCGCGTGCGTATCTGTGTCGCGTGCGTATCTGTGTCGCGTGCGTATCTGTGTCGCATGCGTATCTGTGTCGCGTGCGTATCTGTGTCTCGTGCGTATCTGTGTCGCGTGCGTATCTGTGTCACGTGCGTATCTGTGTCGCGTGCGTATCTCTGTCACGTGCGTATCTGTGTCGCGTGCGTATCTGTGTCTCGTGCGTATCTGTGTCGCGTGCGTATCTGTGTCTCGTGCGTATCTGTGTCGCGTGCGTATCTATGTCGCATGCTAATTTGTGTCGCTTGCGTATCTGTGTCGCGTGCGTATCTGTGTCTCGTGCGTATCTGTGTTGCGTGCGTATCTGTGTCTCGTGCGTATCTGTGTCGCGTGTCGGAATAGTTCTCACGTGCTCAGTTATTCCACGTGTTATACCTCCATTGAGTATGATACCACTTATTTTAATATTGTATTACTTTAATGGCGCGCCCTAGTGTGAGGGTTAGAACTGGTGAGTTATTTTGTGGGGCCTGGCTTGGTCTCATTGGCAAATACTTGTTTAAGTCGAATTACTTACATCATTATTTAAGTACTTGAATGAAATACAGTAATACTAAATATATCTGAGGTGAGCAGGCATCTATATTTTGGAAACGTCTCTACACTAAAATCTATTTGATACTGGTTTTATAAATAGCATGCCATTCGATATTTTTTATGATTTACATTTATTTTGAATGAAATAAAAGATGACATCGAGTTAATATCAACGTCACACAATTAAAATGAAGTATACATAATATATATTTATATTATATTGTAAAGTAAACACTTTATAGTAATTCAAAGGTTTTGCCTTTCATGTGTAGGTATGTATAGCTGATGATAGCTACCCCCACGGCGAAAAATAGCGTTCAAGTCTTGGATATAAATAATTGGTAGTTAATTTTTTTCTATACAAAATATTTTTTATTTTGTGTATTAAGCTAATTTACAATGTCACTTCTTGCAGAGCAAATACAAAAATGGGTTTTTTTGTTCACACTTCTCAACTACTTCCTAGCATGGGGGCTAGCTTTAACATTTATAACAGCAGAACACCAGGTTTTATCATATTTTTCAATAAAAAAACCATCATAATTATAAAAGGCAAATAAACTGGTTTATATATAGACTAAATTAATACAGAATACATAGGTTTACCCAAAATCTTTAATTCCCAAAACAAAATAATTTCTTTGAATGAAATCAAATTTTATTTTTACGTGTAAAAATAAATGTTTCCGGTCATTACAAATATAAAATCTTGTATTTATGGTGGAAGATTACAAAAGCTAAGAACTAATCAAATTGCATATATCATTGTCAGTAATTAGTTATAAAATAGATAAAAATCCTTTTACGAACTTATACTATATCCTTTTAAAACTTTATGAATAAAACAATATATATATATATATATATGGTTAGTTTCTCCTACCGCCCAGACGTTTGTTTTGTTTAAGCAATGTGATTTACATATAGACTACGGTCTTCCAGATGACAGTTCCTACAACCTTTTGACCATATTCTATACAAGGATCAACATTGTTACGTCTAGCTTTAAAACTTCCAGCAAATCATGGGTGCAAACAAATTAACAACTTTTTTTGTAATAAGTATAAAATATGTAGAATCTGAAATTATTATTATTTAAATAGCAAATGAATTTGATATATTGTGTCTTACTTGCTACAGGGAAGCTAATATACCAACTACGGTAGTGTTTGTCAATTCATAGCTTTTATTCCATATAATATAATACCCCCGTTGAACCAAACCTGCATGCTCAGCGAATTTCAAATGGGACTTCACTAAGTCATGAAGCCACTTACGAGCTTTAATCAAATCATATTAATAAATAAGCCAGATATGACATTTTATTTATATTTATTCCCCATAAGAAATACATTAGGACTGAGTATGCAGGTTTCCTTCATTTTTATTATTCTCCATAAGAATAACATTTATAGCTGCTGGGTACGCAGGTTTGCTGTCATGAGGACCACAACAAATGAGTTTTGTATGCAAATAGCATTAAAACCCAACCATATAAAGCCTCATAGCAAGTTTCATTAATATATGTTCATTAATAAGCGAGATATGCAATTTTATTTATTCTCCATAAGATAAATATTAGACAACGTACTGTGTTTAGCACTCTCAATTTTATATCGGTAACCAATTGACGTAGAGCGATGATCGAAAAACCAAATTGTTTGTTTTTAAGCTGAATTTAATGGTGTAAAGCAAAATTTGGGTTTAAAATGAATTATATATAAAAAGTTCAAAAATAAGTTTACCCCAAAAATACATTTAGTATAAAATATATAGAATCTGAAATTATTATTATTTAAATATCAAATGAATTTGATAAATTGTGTCTTACTTGCTACATGGAAGCTAATATACCAAATACAGTAGTGTTTGTCAATACATGGCTTTTATTGCATATAATATAATACCCCGTTGCACCAAACCTGCAGACTCAGCGAATTTCAAATGGTACTTCACTAAGTCATGAAGCCACATACCAACTTTATTCAAAGCATATTAATAAATAAGCGAGATATGACATTTTATTTATTCCCCATAAGAACTTAATTAGGACTGAGTATGCAGGTTTGCTGCATCAAGGACCACAAAATCTTGTTTTTGTGCAAATACCAATGGATCACCTCCAGATGAAGCGACATACCAAGTTTTATTAATTTATGTTCATAATCAAGCAACATATCACATGTTTATTATTATCCTTAAGAATAACATTATAGCTGCTGAGTACGCAGGTTTGCTGCCATGGGTACCACAAAAAATTAGTTTTGTTTGCAAATATCATTAAAACCCAACCATGTAAAACCACATACCAAGTTTCATTAATATATGTTCATTAATAAGCGAGATATGCAATTTTACTTATTCTCCATAAGATAAACATTGGACAACGTACTGTGTTTAGTCATAGCCGCCTTTAAAGAAGGCCTCGGCTTAGTAGAATTGGCAACGCCCCAAGAGGAGTTACCGCATGCCTCGCCACCCGAATACTAGCATGGGTAAAACGAGATTTCACCATTTTAAATCGTTATTTTTTTACTCTTCAAGTTAGAAAATACAGTTTATGTGATGTTTATCGTTTCGCTAACAAGTGTCTTACACAGTTGTGAGTCCAACAAGGTTCATATTTAAACTGAGAGTTAAGCGTGGTTATATTATAGCGTTTTAATTCCCATTAAAAACACTACATAATTTTATTTAATATTTGTGACATGGAAAAAGGAAATAATTTATATAATATAAAAGAAGTTTTGTGAATAATTGTTCCATTTCTCATGTTGTTGTTTTTCAAAAAGGGGATCAGTCTGTAAAACAATTATTTCTTTTTCAGGGTTCGAAGCGTTTCTATTATTGGGTTGAAGATAGACCTAGATAAGACCAGGCTGAAAAGTACAGAAAGAAGTATTACATAATTAAAGTTCAGTAAATATCAAAAATCTAGCAGTTTATTTTTATTTTGAAATATTGAAGTGACAAGCAAAACCAAGTTTTAATTTGATTTTGAATTTGTAATTATTTTATTTTACAACAAAGACTTTTAATTTGTTTGTTTAGATAAACACAAGAAGATTTAATCTTATTCTTTTTTATTTTGAAAGTCCACTTCTTAACATCAAGAAAAATTATAGCCTGCTAGTCAGCACTATAATAGTTAGTGATGCTGGGTTTTACACGTAGCATGGTAAAACTATAATGCCTTGCACCATTAGTTAAAGAATGTGCTAGGAATTTAATTATTTTAATCAATTTTTAAAATGCCCCCATAGCAAAAAATCCAAACTCTTATTGAATTTAAAGTCAAGTTATTTAATACGTTCAAAATTTGTTTACTAAAGAGTTGTATACATTTCTTTTTGCCGTAATTTGGCTTTTTTAAAGTTGTTAATCCATAGCAAAGACAAATTATGTTTTTTATTGGTTCAGTAAAGTATTAATTACAATTCCCTATTATGATTAGTTTTATTTTATAAATATCAATAGATAAGACAGCTTATTACCATTTAATAAGTGCCAATAAAGTACAGAATTCTTAAAAAAAACTTATATTAAACTAGATTTTAAACAACGACATAGGCCTACGACCTTTTATTTAAAGACAAAGCGTAGCCTACTTAATATAGCAGCAAATATAAATACAACTCATGGGCAACTGTCTGTACAAATTATTAATTATTAATTATTTCATCTTAAATTATTTTCTGCACTTATCTTCCAAAGAAATAATTGTGTGCCTCGTATTGCATTTGTCACTGTTTATTTTTACTTCAAGCAGTTTATTAGTGACATTTATTGAACATATTAATTTTAAAATAAATTCATAGTGACATCTAAAATGATAAGCTACTCTGACCATGGATTTTTCAAAGCAATAATCTTTAAAACCTAACAGATTCATATAGGCCTATTGTTTTAGTTTACTGCGAATTTGTGTGTTTAATATTAATTTTCTGTTATTGTATACTTTATCAACAATCCCTGATGCCCATTCTATTTGTTCTCTCCAACAAAACAAAATAATGTAGCTAAAATGATTTAAAAGGACACGTTGTTCGACTGACGGCTATGGACTATGTGTCGGCAGTGACTCCTCTGCTCAGTGAGATGGCGGCGTTACCACTTCGAACGCCGCGGCCTTCTTTAAAGGCGGCTATGGTTTAGAACTGTCAATATCTCGGAACCAATTGACGTAGAGCGAAGATTAAAATGCCAAATTGTTTGTTTTTTTAAGCTAAATTTAATGGTGTAAAGAAAAATATGGGTTTAAAAAGAATTATATGTAAAAAGTTCAAAAAATCCATTTTTGGGTTACAAACCCCCCCCAACACCCCCCTTAAAGTAGCGACCTGTCTGGTTCTCGAACTCATGAAAATATATGCTGCTTTACACGTTTATACCAAATTTCATCAAGATCGGACCATTTTTACGAAAGTTATCGAGCCAACGGTCACACACACACACACACACACACACACACACACACACACATATATATATATATATATATATATATATCCATATATATGAATTTGAACGAATGGTGTTTTTGGCTTCTGGGGGCCTCAAAACGAAAAGTTATCATGGACCCGGGCCTAGGTCTTACCATGCCACCTACGGTAATAGCTTCTTCCCTATAGGGGAAATTCGCTAAAACTAAGTAATTTAATGTAAAACCAAGCACACTGACCAAGATATATAAAATATTTTTCTTTAGGTAAGAGGAGACTAGTTCATATAGAATAAAAACATTGACCAAATAGTTTAAACAATGTTGAAATCTATTTTAAAGTAAGTTGTCTAGTCGCGTGTAGAAGTGATGGTTTTACTTGACACCTCTAAACTCTAAACTATCTGTTAAAGTTAAATTAGTTTCTACTCTAACATGAAATAAGAACTTCTGAATCAAAAATAACATAAAATACATAACAGTTTGCGTGTATACGGTATATCCATCAAATTAGTCTTCACTCGTCCATTGAAAAATAAACCACCCTCACCAAAACTATTATGAAACTAGCACTAGTCTAACTAAGTCTATCTAACTATACCTAACAATATTTTATCAATGTATTTCCAATGGAAAATTAGGCATTAGCATGACCCGCACGATCAATCTTAAAGCCGGGACCACCATAGAAGTTTCCTAGCATGATCCCCTGGACAAGTTTTGTGGGGTCACTAAACCGGATGCATATGTTTACAATCTAGTGGTCAAAATTTATTGCCCGATTTAGTTCAAATTTAGTAAATATATTCCTTTCTAAAATTAGTTGGTATTTAATGCAGAAATTTGATCCCCTCACGTCAGTGTGCTGCGTGTGAACTGACTTTTCAAAATAAAATAGCTCCATTTACAACGCTGTTATTAATGGTGAATAATCTGTGCATGTTTTAATGAAACAAAGCCGTTTATTTTGTGGGATACGTGCCGTTCTTAATACACGTTTATTAATGTTGAACATATGTAAAAGCTTTCCGTAATAATAATTGCAAAATAAAAATGCACTGAATAATCCTGTCTTAGTTTCACAATCACTCATCAGGTTCAGCTTGAATAAATGAATCCACATCAAAGAGGTCGTAGAGCTTCTGCCTACAACTAAACGTGAGCTTAAAGGATTTGAAATTTATATTAAAATAATTTGTTTTTAATTTAGTATATAGAGATAATTAGAACAATGCGAGAGCAGGTCACATACCATTTATTTATGACATTAAAAGGAATTATTATTTCATATTTTATTACAAATAATTTTAAAAGTTCAATCATTAACTTTGTTTTGATTCCTAGTAATCAATTTTGTTCTTCGTTATGTGACACCAACAAATAATTCTGTATTTTTTAACCGAGGAAAAGTATACTAACTTTTCTTGCCCTTCTCTTATATTAAATCATGTATGCTATATTAGGCATGACTCTGTTATACCGATGTCTACAATATGTGATGTGTTTTCTCCTAACAATACTTCACTGTATTCGTTTGATTTGTTTATTTTGCCGAAAAACGTTCATCCTGTAGTGCTATTATAATGTGTTGTGCTGATAAACTCGGCATAAAATAACAGTTATTTCTCCCATGTAGATCAATTAAGTAAAAATAAGTGTGTTTAAAACTAGGAAGTAATTTTAGTGATCGCGTGAAATATGTACTCAAGAAAGCATTGTTTGCAACTATCAAATTTGTTTGCGAGTTCAGAGAGATAGAGAGAGAGAGAGAGAGAGAGAGAGAGAGAGAGAGAGAGAGAGAGAGAGAGAGAGAGAGAGAGAGAGAGAGAGAGAGAGAGAGAGAGAGAGAGAGAGAGAGAGAGAGAGAGAGAGAGAGAGAGAGAGAGAGAGAGAGAGAGAGAGAGAGAGAGAGAGAGAGAGAGAGAGAGAGAGAGAGAGAGAGAGAGAGAGAGAGAGAGAGAGAGAGAGAGAGAGAGAGAGGAGAGAGAGAGAGAGAGAGAGAGAGAGAGAGAGAGAGAGAGGGAGAGAGAGAGAGAGAGAGAGAGAGAGAGAGAGAGAGAGAGAGAGAGAGAGACAGAGAGAGAGAGAGAGAGGAGAGAGAGAGAGAGAGAGAGAGAGAGAGAGAGAGAGAGAGAGAGAGAGAGAGAGAGAGAGAGAGAGAGAGAGAGAGAGAGAGAGAGAGAGAGAGAGAGAGAGAGAGAGAGAGAGAGAGAGAGAGAGAGAGAGAGAGAGAGAGAGAGAGAGAGAGAGAGAGAGAGAGAGAGAGAGAGAGAGAGAGAGAGAGAGAGAGAGAGAGAGAGAGAGAGAGAGAGAGAGAGAGAGAGAGAGAGAGGGAGACATTCGTTTAAACTGCAACCTGAATGTCCCGAAGGGAGTACCTTGTTACACGGACCGAGGGCCAGCTTTGTGTACTCAGCCTTCGTAGTGTAATTGCGTGAGGAGATTTCTGTTGTTGAATTGATGCTCTTACCTGGCTAAACAAAATTGTGAAAGTTTAGACAACGAGTTAGAGAAGTAAGGAAGGCACAGTCGAGGAAAACGTTATAGGGCTAGCCAATAAGCGAAGTGCAACAACACATTATATTGACTGTCTTATCAGAATTCTTGCTATACAATAACTTTTAAGAGCAATTAAAGTCAAGATGATATTAAATTGTTTATCACTCGTACTTAAAGAAAACAGCGAAGATTTTATAAAGTTCTTCTTTAAAATTAGAAACCAATCATCAAAATTAGTATTTAAAAATACATATTCTAGCTAACCTAAATCACCTTTAATACAATGCATAAAAGGTAGTGTTGACGAATTCAAGTTCGGGTCTTAAGACAAACAGCATATGTTAGCATATATTCCTTTAATAATTTAGTATAAACAACGTCTAATAGGGTTGACCAGTTCTAATCCCTTAATAAAAATCATGTTTTCCATTTTTTATGTTTTTGGGGGCGTCTTTCGTGACAATCTGCCAGACTTTAAATTGGAGACTGTTACTTTAAAGAAGATTCCTGTTTTTGTTTTTTTGTTTTTACTAGGACTGCGGAACAAATTGTTATATTGGAGACTGGTGTTTTAATCGATTGTGTGTGTAATCGATTACCTTGCTGTTTTTAACAAACATTAAGTATTGTTAAAATATAGGCATTCAGTTTCTAAAAGGTTCCTTTTAATAAAATTTCTTCGTTCATTCATTGAGGCAACTTTTTTAAAGCTATTTATCTTAACAAGGGGCGTAACCAGTTTTAGATAATGAAGTTCCAATATTAAGTTCTTAGTTCACTGTTAAATTTTAAATTAAATTTTCAAGTTACACACTTTTCCTTTTTAGTCACTTAGAAGTAATTTTTATATACTTAAGCAACATTATTTATTGAATAGTGATTTAATAGAAAAGGGAATATAGATCCCTAATAACTTTTTTTCAATTTTTATTTATTGCTAAGTCAAGTTAAATAGCACAGCATAATTATGGCTGGTTAAAAGAAAATATTTTTAAATCTGGTTGGAATCTAAGCATGAATAAATGTAAATGTTAGCAGTATAACAATTTTAAATTATAATCGGAGCATGCAATGCACACTTCCTGGACAAATAAATCTGTATTTTTTTATTCAGTGACAATTTAGTTGTAATTATTTCCGAAGATAAATCTTGGAGCACCTTAGAACTATTACAGTTTTAGTAAATTCCATAAGTTCTCATATTGTTACCCTAGCCAACTTTATAATTATTATTATTATTTAAACAGCAAGAAATTTTGTGTCTGTTTAAAATAATACAAATAAAAATCATTAAATGATAGCAAACGGCATATCCAATAACAGTAACAATTTCATAACATATAATTTTTTAGCACTTAATTTTAGATATACGATTAATTTTAATAATTTAAGGTAGGATCAGTGTTCTTTTATTTACAGTACAGTATATCCAATATGTCATTTTACTTAATTATTGACGCTGTTAAACTCTTATAAATAACTCAAGTGAATTTCAATTATGTTTTAAAGAATTAGTTTTTCTTTTTTCACCTTCAAAATAGTAACTAATTTAAAAGAATAACTATATATTTAATATGTAGTTAGTATGAAATACGTTATTATACTATGTGGTTAGTATTTGAAGAGTTGAAGTAATAACGATCCAGTCAATTATAAACATCGAATAACTAAATTAAAGAGTAAACTAATTAAACCAACCAATAGCGTTAATTAGGTAATAATGAACATTCGCGCCCGGTATAATAATGCAATTACTTTATTTAAAGCAATTCGTGCCTGGATTCAATCTTAAAACAAGTAACGTTGATGATATCATATATCTATAACATCAATATAGACTAAAACTCGTTTCTATTAAAGTATGTTATATTATTGTTAAAGTCTCCCCTATACAAAGAACGTGGAGGAAGTAATTTTTAGACAGTATTTTTTAATTTGAGCTATCGGTGGAGATATTTGGTCCAAAAATAACCTTACAAATAATTCTTGGTCTGTCTGCTTGTTTATATGGACATGTACATAGGATGTACCTCACCAATAGTCACATATTAATAAAACTTTCTCTCCTGGTATTTTTGTTTTCATGAAAAACACTAAGAGTAAGAAACATATTTTCGTTATTAAAATATCTAACGATTTTGTTTCAAATTTGGTGGTTTAAAGTGCTTTAATTATCTATAAAATGACACATGTTTAATTATCTCTGACAAAATTCGGGTTCAGAAGTTATAGGGCTTAAAAGTCTGAAAGTTAGTTTTTTTTTATTTTTTATTTAAAGTAAAATTATTATTTAAATCTAATAAAATGTATCTCTTTTTGACTGATCAATTTGTTTTTAATCTTTGTATATAAGTAAACTTAGCCTTGACCAATAGGGGGTTTCTGGAATATTTGGCTACCTAACTCTAGGCGAGGAGGGGGATTTCTCCTTTTTAACCACTGTGTTTAGCCAGTGATTCTATAGTGCCACACAAAAAGAGATGCAGGTGGATATTAAACAAGATTCAATATAATAGTTTCTTTACATTAACACTTCCATTATTTATATTATGTATTTATTATAAAGTGACTATTCCACGCCAAAAGATTACATAATTTTCGAGAGGTAATGTTATAGTAACTTTAAGCTGCATCGAAACCTTCACGCAATCAATTATCAACTCAGTAAGATATATTATTAGTTATTTAAACCGTTGATGGTAGTGTTGAGATTATGTTATTTAATAAACTATTGCGGACAGTTTTAGTAATTGTCCCTCTCTCTAATTGGTAATGGAAAATGCCCGCAGTATTTTCTGAAACGACAGAGATTATGATAATCAACACATCTTTAGTGTACTTCTGAAAGGCAATGTACAAATCATTAATATTATACATTTAACGGTTCTTTATTGTTAAGTCAAAAACATTATCTACTCACGTTAAGCAGTGAAATATATAGGACTACTGCAATCAATTATAACAAACCGTAAAATTTAAAAATAAGTTTAATATAAAATTAGCTATTCTGTAAAATATGATTTGCTTGCAAGGTCTGATGCCTTAAACAAATGTTTACAAAGAAAGTCAATGTATAAATTTGTTTATAAAATATAGAAAACCTCAATTATTTGTCTTTTATCCCTATTGGACCCCCTGAGTGAGGCGTTTTGTGGCGTGTTTCGTGAGTGATCACTTCACTTCATAACTTTAAACAACCCTTTGAACTTTACGTTTTTAATTAGTTTTCATAATTTACATGACACTTTAGCATATCTAAGATCCATGTAACGTTCGTTCAATGCAAATCAAATTATAATTCAATATAATTATATAATTGATTCAATATGTTTCGTGAAACGTAACCAGTAACGTGACAAGTATAATGCTGTGACCTGTTAGTAAATTTACATGCCAAGACTAAAACCCACTTTTTTTCTTTATTTTGACTAGATGTTCAACTAGATGCCGTTGTTCCGGAGTCAATGGATTTTATTATTATCCGTTATATTGTCATTACAATTATATTGCATAACTAATGTTACATAGTAACATCTCCCATCAATAATAAATATGATTTTGGTCATGTTTCCCTAACTGGGGAAGCTAAAACTAACAAGCATTTTTCCAGGGAAAATGAGTTAGAGAATGATTTACAAAGAATATTTAAGATTGATTCGATTTAATATATGTAAAACAAATATTTATTGAATAATTTATTCGTCTCTAGTTATTTTAATTTACCCTATTGTTTATTGCATTGGATAGTGACATTTTAATTTAATCAAATAAAACTAAATCGTAATAAAACTAAAAGAAATAAGAAAATGGAAGAGTAGAATTTTTTTCTTCGGCGTTTATCAAATACATTTGTTTTACAGAGTGGAAGAAGGAACGTTTCTTTGATCACCTCTGCTTTGGTTCTACAAACACAAATGCTTGCGTTAGTGAGGTAACATTAAAGCTTTCTCTGTATGAAATCACTGTACTATGAAATAAAATCAATAACATACAAAGTTTTCTAATTAATAACGTGGTTTATATAAATCTTATCTTCTGCAAATGACAGTGAAAGTCTCAAATTCTAATAGAAAGCTCCTATTTAATTAACAAAAGAATTATCCGGAAATACTCTGTAGTACATAAAAACATTGATAGTAACAAGTACAATCATAACAATATTGACTTATAGAAATAATGTAGTATTAGTAGTTAGGCATTATTATTTTGTTTATAAATGAGCTGCTGCCAAAAACATTATATATACTGAATTCAATTAAAATTATTATTATATTTTGAGTTGTTTTTAATTTTTTCTGTTTTTTTATGTCAAATAGTAGTCGTATGCAATTTTGTCAAAATATTATTAAAATTTTAGTAAGTTACATCTATGTTTTTAGCTTTTTACTTTCTCCCCCTATACGTAGTATATGGAGAAAGTATTGTTTTCGTCAGAATTTTCGAATTTGAGTTGTTAGTGGAAATATTCGTTTTGGTGCTCCCTGAACCCAAAAAAGTGGTTTTTACGTGATGTCTGTCTGTGTGTGTGTGTGTGTGTGTCTGTGTGGATGTGTACAGAGCTAGAGCCCTAACCAATGGACCGATGTTTATGAAATTTGGTATGTAGGTACTAATCCACGATATCTCCAGGTGTTTTTTTTTATTTTTTGAATTTTTGATTTTTAAGGGTAATTATCCCCCAAAAATCGCCAAAAAACATGTAAAATCCATATTTCTCAAAAACGGCTATAACGATTTTTATTAAACTTTAGTCGTTTTTAAAGCTTTAGATTTACAACAAAATGACACCACCCGCATTTCTGGAAAAATTCGGGTTCAGAAATTACAGGACTTAAAAGATCCAAAATTCAGTTTTTTTGATTTTTCATAAAAAATCATAAATGTTAAAAAAGATTACTATTCATCATTACAAATAACTGAAAAAACTAAATAAATTAGTATTTTGAATTACTATTCTACGATTGCTAGTTGCGGAGAAAATTGAAATTTTCATTTAGCGGTAAACGCAGTACGTTGTCCAATGTTATTCTTATGGGGAATAAAAAAATAACTATTTCTGTCTTATTTACTGATCAATTTAATTAAAACTTGATATGCAGGTCAAGTTAGCATTGACCAACAGAGGATGTTCGAAATATGTTGCCATTTAACCCTGGGGGGACAAGGGGGCATTTCCCCTCTCAAAACCACTGTGTGTGGCAACGGACTCTATAGTGCCTCACAAAAAGGGATTTGGGTGTATATTTCTGAAAACAACTATTTTAGACAAATTTCTGTATATTTATCTGTACTTCATTTTCTACATTTAGTAAATAAAAAAATTTAATTAAAATTTGGCTAAAAGGGAGAAAGTATGTGTCGGTTTCCTGATACCGTTTATTTACTTATAATTATAGTAGAATAAGACCTATCAAATGCGTTGAGATGTTTTGTTTTGTATTGTGTATCTACGCCAGTAGCATTTTTAACATTTTGATAGGAAACGGTACACACACTGGTCCTGTTACAATCCAAGGTCAACCTTTTTTTGTAAACTTCATTAATTAATAGCCCGATGATAAATGGCAGCCGGACCCGATTTTAAACCTTCTCATAACACTGCAATAGCCCAACAATATATTGATACACCAATAAATCCAGCAGTGCTTTCAATTCTGTGTCAATATGCAATGCTGTAATCTTATTTGTAATTTATTTTGTTCTAATAAAAAGAATCCGTGCATTTAAAATGTAAAATTAAAATATCCATTACCAGCAAAATTGCAAGATATCACAAAAAGTCTGGTGACTTTTGGTATTATCCATTATAAGAAGTTTCTCTATTGTCTTGGTTCTTTCATGTTTCAGTACATCTATCGTTTTCTCATTAAATGATATCATGAACTTGATAGAACTTCTTAATTACAATTTGTTATAGTTATGTTAAATATGTTATTACTGTATGATATAAATAACATTTTTAATGCATTAATTTACTGGATTGACTGACTTTAAACTCATATTTGAGTAGAAGCAACACTATAATTAATGATATTAGTTCATATCCAAGCTTAACTTAAAAACGCTATGAGAAATCCCTGTATTTATAATAAAATTTTAAACTCGATTACTAGATTACTAATACACCCAACAAATATACGACCCTACAAAATAATAGTAATTTTTCCAGGAGTGAATACAAACCCTCACTGGGCTTGTAGAACAGGCCATCCGTGCTTCATATATATTTCAAAGAGTTTATTTTGCTCGGCATTTTTATTATGCTGCTTATCTTTAAACACAGGAAACATGTACAATTTCTAGAGTATAGCTGATTTATGTTTTTACCTCATAAATCATAGTTGGTGACTGTTATAGTCTTCTAGTTGTCACGGTCATGTTACCATGCTGCACACTTGCTATATCAGTGACTTTGGCCAAATTTTTTGTGCATTTTCCGTCTGCTTTGTAAATACAATGATAATTATGAAGTCATTTAATGAGTGTCTCTTTCATTATGAGTAAGATTTTTATTTTTAAATGAGCTTTTCATGACGTTCCATTTTTAACCTTATTTTGCTTTCGATTAGGCTTATTGCATTTGCAACGAAACATCAGCCGTTGCATTAGTAGTTGGTACTAATTGCCTGACCACTGGAGCGATTCAAACCCAAGACAGGCCAACTTTTTGATTCTAAAGACGTCGCCTTAACCTGTAAGCCAACCAATCATACAACTATACTTACTTCATATTCCTAACCGATAACATATGAGCAACTACTAATGCCATTGCTGGAGTCATGACTTTCCCTCCATTAGGTGCGGCTCTGTGGTTTGGAGTACCTAGTCTTTCTTACTAATAATGTTCAGTAATAATATCAACACAAGGCTTAACCACAAGTTAACTACAACATTAGTTTTTATCTTATTCCTCAAAATACAATTATATCGGCTTTTATGACATGACCTAAAACCTCAATATCTTTTACACAATATATGTATTTTAGTAAACATGTTTAGCATTATAATGATTTAGTTGCAACTGAATATTTGTTGAAATTTAATTCGTTCCACTTGTTTAAATGGGGTGGGTGTTTCCATATCAACTGTTCCCTAAAGAGACAGTTTCATCCAACTTTCCCAAACCAAAAATATAATTTGGAAGTATTATTTATCCTTGGCTCTAATTTTTCTAAGCTGGAGGGTATATACATATACAAACATATTAGAATTTCTGATATTTTTTGCGTATATCAAAGCATTGGAAGTTATTATTAAATTATTATATAGATAATATGCTTTCTTCCCCCAATTTTGTTTGTTATCAAAACTATTATGAAATATTAACACCGGTGAAGTATATAATAAGGTGAGCAAAGTTGATTAGGTTTGTGTTGACTAAGCAAGGTAAATACTGGAGACTTAGCTCTGTTTTCCTATGAAACGTAATTGGAACACAAATATCCTTGTGCTTTTAAACACAACTGAGATTTAATTAAAACGAAAATTAATTTTCGTATTTTTAAAAGGTATTAAAATTAAAATATCAAATTTTTAATTTGAAATTTAATGTATAGATCGTTTTGAATAATTCAATCTTAACATGAAGAGCTAAATTATTTTACAGTAATGAATCACAGTAGTTATTTGAAAGTAACATTTGGGAAGGCCTTGTGCAGTCAATTACTGGTTTATAATTATTTATAATTAATAAAATGTGCAATACACCAAAGTAAAACTAATGATGTACTGGACGTGGAATCTTGTGTATTTTTATAATGTGACTTATATTGCAATGCAATGCTTGTATTGTGAATGCAATTTCGAAATATTCATCCACATTTTGTAATTTATTGTCCTTTTAGTGTGGCAAGTTATAGTGAGTCAATATTTAGGTTTAGTCAATAATCATGACCAAACATGATTTACTAAATTGTTTAACGTTTAAATTTGTAAAGTCTAAAATGGATATACAAAGGAAACTGACCATATAACGGACCTGCCTAATGTACCATGTGCAATTATCATCTAATCATTCAGATGTTGGCAGTAGATTGATATATGCAAGATCATGTTACTACAACTCAATCATATAGTTAGATGACTTCTTTACTCGGAATAGTTTTTAAAAACTAAAAAATGAAAAATAACTGATATGTTACATATTTACATCGCAAACCCTAAATATTTATGAGTTTAATACAGATATTTATGTTAAATAAACACAAATTTTCTCTTCAGGTTAGTAATAGTTTAAAGATACAAATTATTTTTCTCATCGAGATATATTTTAGGGCTTTTTTCAACTCAATGAAGGATGTTTCATATTGGAATCGCAAATGTCCTACAGGCTACTGGATACCAATAACCATATCTTACAGCCGCCCTAGATATTCCTGAGGAAGGACAGTCGTGATGCAAGTGGACAGGTACTACAATCTGTCTTTACATTATAGTTAGAAAAAAGAAGAGGGAGGTTAAGAGCAGTGTAAACATTTTGAAATTATAAATAACATCTACCCATATCAGTTACCTAAATACTTTGTACATTTTATTATTTTTACACAGTAATAAAAATAAATATATAATTACGTTACTCTTTTTTATATTTATACATATAAAGCTATATTTTTAAGAGTTTATTTTAATCTTTTTATTTTCTTATTGTTATCTGAAAATTTTAAAACAAATAATAAAAACGAAAAAAAGGTGGTGGATCACCACAAACAAAACAAATGCTATGCGTTCTTCTCCAGAACTTGTTGCAAGTATATTATTCAAACACGTATGTTACATCGTTCAACGTAGCAACTTTCAATAGTGTATTGTCAAACAATAATGACAAAGTTAACACCAACCTATTGGTTTATCTAGTGTTTTTGAGTTTTTTTCTGAAATTCATCGTTCTTGCAAAATGAAACGTTATTAGTAATTAATGGTTTTAATATTTTTTATGTTCTATGGTCAAACAATAATTTTAGTTAAATACCTTATCACAAGTTTGTTTTTAGCGAATTTCCCCTATAAGGAAGAAGCTATTACCGTAGGTCTGTTGGTAAGACTTAAGCCCTAGACCATGATAACTTTTCATTTTGAGGTCCCCAGATGCCAAAACCACCATTCGTTCAAATTTTTATATATGTATATATATATATATATATTTATATTTTTATATATATATGTGTGTCAGTAAGCACGATAACTCTCGTAAAAAAGGTCCGATCTTAATGAAATTTGGTACAAATGTGTAAAGCACCATTTATTTGAACGAGTTCGAAAACCAGACGAATCGCACCTTCCAAAGGGGTTTTTTTAGGGGGTTTTGTACCCCAAAAATGGGTTTTTTGGGGTTTCCACATGTAATTTTTATTTAAATCAAATTTAATTTTTTACCATTTTATTCAGCTTAAAAAAAACAATTTGGCATTTTGATCATTGCTCTACATCAATTGGTTCCTGAGATATTGAAAGTTCTAAACACAGTAGGTTGTCTAATGTTATTCTTATGGAGAAAAAGAAAAATTGTATATCTCGCTTATTTATGAACATAAACTGACAACATTTTGTATATGGCTTTATCTGGTTTGGGTTTATCGTTGTTTGCACAAAATACAAAATTTTCACGTGTGGTTCCCGTAGCAGCAAACCTAGGTAATCGGTCCCCATGTTATTCTTATGGAGAATAATTAAAATGTTATATATCGCTTACTTATAAATGTATATGAATGAAACTTGGTATGTGACTTTACTTAGATGAGTTCTAATGATATTTGCATAAAAACCCATTATTTTATGTTCCTTGTTGCAGCAAACCTGCGTACTCATCACCAATGTTATTCTTATGGAGAATAATTAATATTTTTAATATCGCTTGTTTGTGAATATATTTATTATAAATCCTGTTAAGTGTTAATGTGTTATGTTATATATTCATTGTAAATTCGCTGAGTATGCAGGTTTGCTGCGACGGGGGTATTATTTTAATAATATTAAATGGTTAAAAATACCATTTCACGATGTTATAAAATACAACAATAAATTCGTTAGCTTTATATAATATATACTGAGTTAGTAAACGACGTTGGCGATAATCACTAACATACTGAAGTCACGTTTCACAGAATGTGTTCTCGCTGGAATCCGGGCGCGACTCTGATATGGCAAAGTGATTAAACTCATCGCCAGTACTTTAAAACTGTAAAACAATACAGTTATTTATATACTATATGGATAATAGTTATTATATTTTGTTATAATGCCACTTCAATTAGCTGTATTAATGCCACATAGGTACAGGCAGACGTTAGTCATACGAAACTCTCACTGTAGACTATGTCAAATATTATTTTATTACTTCTGTTTCCTAAGCATAACACTTAGGAAGGTATAACATGCTTCTGATATTTTATTACGTTGTGATAGAGAACGGTCTAAACTCGAATATTGTTATTAATTAAGGCAAATATTTTCTTAGAAATCATCATTATTAGGTCAATGACAAATGACAGATGGATCTGCCTTGTTTGAAACCTTCACACAATTTGCAATATATTGCTTAGAAACTCTCTGAACCTGAGTTTACGGCCAAAACCACTGCATATCCTTCAAGTATGTTTAATAAATGATGTTTTCTATATAAAACATTAAAACTACACTATTTGTATATCTAACTACTTGTATTTGTATTCTTTATTTAACTTTGAATTAAAGTTGTAGTTAGATTTCAAAATATTTTCCTGAACATAATTTTTTGGGAGAGCCAGTTGTAATTTGTTGTGATTTTATTAATATTTTCCCTTTTTACATTCATTAAATGTTGGTTTAAGTTGGTGCTACAATTGTTTTACGATGACTGGAACTGTGTCAGAATATTGAGCTAAACCTAGTTTTACCAATTTACAATATAGAAAGCTGAAAAGCATATGACAATGATTTTTGACTAAGTAATATGCTGTGATTATTATACTTTAATATGGTGCACAACCAAAGCATGAATGTTGCTGCGATGCTGAAATGTTGTCTGCGTGAAAACTGCCAGTGATAAATTAAAGGGAGCGATTAAAAGCTCCCTTATCGCTCCGTTCAATCACCGCTTTTGTAATTCTATCGCAACGAGGTATGTATTGCGGGTGAGAGATTTTTCTGTTCTTTTTTTTTCTTTTTTGTGTATCTGAGTACATTACATTATACATGAGGTACAAAGAGATATAACAAATGGATGAAGATATCAATATAACCACACAACATATGTGTACTGACCAGTATACTAACCTATTCATTTTAACATCTGAAATGTTCTTCATGGAAACGAATTTGGAAATCATATCTCCTTGACATCAGTTAAAATTGTTTAGTGTATTAGAGTGTTTACGTATTTATATTTGTTACCAGTGCTCACCATTGTATTGTTAACCATTGTTATGAGTGTTAAGACTAGATAGTTTTTACTAGATTATTTAATTATTGCCTTTACCTTTAACTTAGTATTGGAACACACATACTCTCTCATATCCTAATCAAGACCAGATCAATAAATTGGATATTTACTAACTCTTTGTTGTGATCATGGTAGACAAATAATGCAATTAATTTGTGATTTATAAATAACTTAAAAACTAACTAAATTTTTTTTTAAATATCCTAAATGTATTACCTGAAAGAAAAATGGTAGCAGCATTACTGACGTCAATTGTAAAATTGTTAAAATTGAGTACAATTAAAGTATAAGGTTCAATTATGATTATTATTGTAACTAATAAAACCTTTATGTAAACCACTATTTTCTTTTATTTTCTTGCCAACTTGACCTTATTTCAACAGTGAAAGTAAGTAGATTGATGGGGCCATTATTAAGGAGCTGTTTAAGGTATTAGCTGATTGGCTGGAGATTTCCTCGCCTTTCCACTAAGTACTTAGGGGACTGAGTAGATGTTTAACTAACATGTTCGTGCTACGTCTACCGTAACTTTCGTTTTGTTCATTTAGAACATACACATTCTCCCACATCCTATTCTTCCAGCACCACTTTAATCAGAATGATTTAAATCTTTTGAAAGCGACACTTAAAGTACTGTGTTATAATACACAAATTAGATTTAGAATTGCCCAACTTGCGCATAGAACCACCTATTTTGAGTTAGTTTAACTTGTTGCTGCAAGATTACATCAGTACGTTAACAAATATATGAGTGTGAATCACCCATTAAACTATCTATTTTATGGTTTTTAAATGTTTATTTATTTTTTGCATTTATCGGTAAAGGTAATGTTTGAAAATATGACTCAGTTATTGGTTGGTATGATGTATTAAGCGATTTATGGTCTACTGAAAAAAAATTATGTATATTTAGTATATAAGCAATATATTAAATATATTCACTATGTTCAATATATTAAAGTGTGTGATTAGTAATGCACATTTGTTTAATATCTGGCTTAACTTGTCACAAAAGCTTGTCCAGTATATTAACATCATAAGAGTGATTTATTACTATAATTTTGCCAATTAATACCTTAACGTTTTCCTATAAATCATTAAATTTAAATCCAGAAGAAGTACTTGTTTAATAGAAGTGGTAATTCAAAGATATTTGAACGGAGCTGACTTGATGACCAGCTCAAGACTAAGCTTGATTTGTTGAACAAGAGACTGGGGGCCAGTCACCCCCACCACAATCCTTTCTACTTGTTCCATTGGCAAATTTACGTTATTAGTGAGTTTCCAGTGGAAATTGAATCATTAGCATAACAAATCACGGTGAAACTTAAGCCCGGGAGCACCATAGAAGTTCCTAACGTGACCCTCTGAACACGTTTTTAGGGGATCGTTGTGTGTGTGTTTGCACTCCATTGGTCCCATTTTTTGTCCGATTTACTTCAAATTCGTAGGAACATTTTTTTCTATAATCAGTTGAACAAGTGCGTTTGACAAAACAATCGTAAAACTCTTATCTCCTATTTTGAGAATTTAGTTTTTCAAAATTTGAGTTTTTGGGCCCAAAAAGAGTCAGAAAAGTCCCGGATGTAAAATTATGCAGATTAGTGAGGTGAACGTTTTAAGCCATCTTTCATCATTCTAGCACAATTATTTGTCGAGTTATTAAAGAAAATGTAAATTGCCTAAACACTGTGCGTTGTCTTATGCGGATTTTACATTATAAAAAGTTGTTACTATTGTTATTAAAAGGCTGTTGGTGAAGTGTTATCAACCCCAGTATCCCACTACTACTTTCAATCCTGACTAGACCTTCTCCTAACTTTGCAATGCGCATCATTATTTTCCCAGCATTAGAAAAAGTAAATAGAAGTAAACAGAACAGCCAAGAAATTGCATTTTTTCAGATCTGCATAAAGATTTTAACAAGACTATGTTTTAACACAGTTCTTTATTTTTTTATTTTTTAAGTTGTAATTCACTTCCCTCACATCATAAAGGTGAACGTGAACTCGTTTGTTTTTTATCGCAGGATTTTTAACACAGCTTAGCCGTTAAATAACATAACGTTTCATTAGTAGTTTCTTGGTTTGCTTTGTCCATAGGCAAATTGTGTATCTGATAATAAACAGGGGGGGGGGTTAATCTCCTTCAACCCCTTTGTTTACTGTCCGGCCATAAAGTCGGCTCCTTACAGTATACATTGGTATCTAGTATATGGTTAGAAATGCATAAGTTTAACTTATATTTTCACTCTATTAAATGACCACCCACTTTCACCACTTTACTTTCACATTAGTTTAACTTTTGTAGTTATACCTCTAGTATACGTCATTATGTGATGCTTGCAGGTTAAAAATAGTTTGTAAATCAATATTAGCTATACTTAGTATATGCTTAATGGGTGTGATTGTACAGTAATGCTCAAGGCACTTCCCAAAATTATTAATATGCAGGAAAAAGTGGTACGATTTTTACGTGTGATTTTCAGCTTGAATAGAAACTATATTATGTGTTTTCCTTCTAGAAATCTAACTTGTAATATCACTAATATATCAGAATAACATTTATTTGGCCAAAGCTAAAGATTGATAATGAAATTATTTGGCATTAGTAAATTAATCCTTAAGTCCCAATTCACAGTAATGGTGTTTCCGTGTAGATCAAGTCCAAGGGACGTTTAATTTCCTGTCGCACATTCCCGCAACACTGTACACTCTCAATTTACCCTGTACACCACATTGAAGTTGTAACAACACTGGCCACCATGGGAATGATTCGAAATAATAGGCTTGTCCGGCTTCCATCTCGTCTGCATTTTGTTACGACCATTATAGGAAAAGTATCTTTCTAACTGTTTTCTTTAATCGATGGGTAACCGGTAAAATCATATTATCTGTAGGCAGAACACAAATAAACAGATTACTTACAATATTTAAAATTTGTCAAATTACAAATAAAATATACCTGTTATTTATTTATTTTGAGGCCCCGGAAAAATTTGAAGAAATAAAATACTATTATTAATATAGTTTAATGTACTCCTTCTGTTTCAGTTACCCGTATAATAGTGTATGAAAACAATAGTTCTAAAGTCGAAGCTGTAGTTCAACGTTGTCGCTATTTCACTCAAGGGAAATGTGCAGCAGATCACAAAGCTTTGCGTTGAGTAAGTGGTTTCTTGAAAGAGAGCTAAAATTGCTGCAGTTTAGAAATTGGTTCCTCAATTTTGTTAGTCAATTATGCATTGTGTTTTTACAATGATTGCACTTTTTAATGTAATGTAACGTATTTATTTTCGTACTTTTTTATTATTACACGTGAGCTAATTCTACGTGGGCAAATTCTATTCTGCTATTGCGTTGTATTGTGGTGGCAATTACGTATTTTGGTGTTATCTACCTTTTTATTTTTACTATAGTTTTATCACTAAGTTGATCTTGCATAACCTGAAAAGTGCCTTACTTGAACGACTCTTTCGAACTGTAACCGACATTATCCTGGGGCTCAGCTTAAATCATAAAGCATGCTCATCTACTCAACTTATCGTGAGATCCAATAGGAGTGGCTATATCTTCCTTTACTATGAATTTGATTACTCGTTTTACAAAATATTTCAAACCATAAAAATCTTTAAAAAATGAATTTGTAAAGAAAACTAATAAACCAAAATAATTTCTGATTCCAACATTTAACTTATAATATACAAAAATTCAGGAATATGAAATTGGTTTATAAAAATAACACACATTCAAATGAGCGGTGTCATTTACAAGATTAGTCACTGAGGTCATGTGGAAGGTTTCATCTAAATGAAACGGCAAATTCCACAAGTCATGCAGTAGTAAGGGTAATGGGCCTTGGGGAGCCATGGCATCCTTTACTCTGCTCTCTTTCACCTCATCCACAAAATTATGTTCTAACACAAAACTCATCACTCATATAACTTCTACCGAATTTACCATATTTATAACATTATTAACTCTTACTATCCATATTATATTTTAGAAAGGAAACCGAAAATACAAAATTAAATAATACACAATCCATGCTTACTCAATTTCAAACTTTTATAAAATGTTCAGTATTCCAATATGGTAATACTGTAATATCTGTTACTGTGGTAACACTTCTATTTACCATACAATTTCGTATTATTATAACTCCATTAAAATCATGCTTACAAATTTCTTCAGTCTTTTCTTTGTTGAAAATTTTCATAAGACTTTTGACGTACGGGTATTATAAGTATTTTTACTCTCTCTAACTCGATATTTAAATCTGCATTACCTTGAAGAGACGTTGGAATAAAATTATTTAATTCACTTATTATTATTAATGTTAAATTTGTGATTGCTGTAGCTAGTGATCTCACAAAAGCCTTTAATCAGGTCGATTATGAAATAATGATTAGTAAGTTAAGTAAAATTGGCATTGATGGTAGGCTGTTAGAGTTTTTAAAACGTTATTTTAGTGATAAAAGGTTGCATGTTAGCATTAAGGTGTCAGTAATGGATTTACTCAAAACTGTGGATTGGTTCAAGGAAGTATTCTCACTCCTACATTATTTAATGCGTATGTAAACCACTTAGCTAATTTAAACTTAAAAAGCAAACTGTTACAGTATGCTGATGACAACATCATATATATGGTTCATACAGACTTGAAAGTAGGCTTAAGACAAATCCAAACTGATCTTGATTTGGTAATAAAATATTTTTTAATAACTCTATCATGTTAAATTCTGAAAAAAATCAAAAGCCATTATATTTAAGAATCCTAGAATTAATATTGTTAGAGATTTAGATTTGAGCCTATTTTGTCATGTAGAAGAGTGCCTATGTAAAATTAGGCCTACAGGACATTTCTGTAACTGTCAACCGATACAATTGTGTGATAATATTAAGCATTTAGGAATTCATTTGGACTCAGACATTATATTTGATACACACATAACATCAGTTTCAAATACTTTGCGGATTATTTAGTATAAATATTATAGGCTACGTAGTTTTTTACAGTTAGTATTAGTTACACTAGATTTTAGATTTTACACAAAAACTAGAAAACCAATGTAATGAAACAGTTAGACCAATCTTGTTAGATTAGTATGTTAGTTGGAGAACACAATGATTAGTTCAGGTTTTATGTTAGCAAATAACAGCACATTACACACAACAACAACAAACGAGTTCGCACGCAGCACGCTGACATGAGGGAAGTGAATTTCCACATAAAAAACTATAAAACTCAAAATCAGTTAAAAATATATAATTATTTCAATTTGTATTCAAATCTGACAATATTGATTTTTTGGCTGTTTTGATAATCCTGGTTCTATTTACCTGCAATACTGGGAATACAATTTTGCGCATTATAAGGTTAGGAGAAGGCCCAGTCAGGCTTTAAAGTAGGTGTGAGGTTGTTGGGGATGATAAAAGTACACCAAAAAATGATCAACAGGCTTTTCTAATGTAAAACCCCCATAAGACAACGTACTGTGTTTGTTCAAAACACATTTCCTTTAATAACTCGGTAAATATATATCCTAGAATGACGAGAGAGGGCTTAAAAGTTTCGCCTCACTAATTCCCATCTTTTTACATTCGTAAATTTTACATCAGGGTCTTTTCTGACCATTTTTTGGCCCAAAAACTCGAAATTTGAAAGATTAATCCCCAAAAAAAGGTTTTAGAGTTTTTCGATTGTTTTGCCCGACGAACTTGTCCAACTGATTATAGAAAGGAACGTCCCTACCAAATTTGAAGTAAATCGGAAAAAATGGGACTGCTAGAGTGCCTGCACACACACACACACACACACATATATATATATATATATATATATATATATATATATATATATATGTATGTATATAAACTTTTGAACGAACCCCCAAAACGTGTTCAGGGGGTCACGTTAGGAACTTCTATGGTGGTCCCGGGCTTAAGTTTCACCGTGCGGGTCATGCTAATACTTAACTTTCCATAGTAAATTCACTAACAAAAAGAGGGAAATAATTTATTATATTTATGGTATAAACATTCTATTTTTAAATGTACAATTTAAGAAGACAACGATCAGCAATAAACTGAACGATGTCAATTTCATGAAGGGTTATGTTGTTATGTTGTTTTTGTTTTGGCCTGAGAATTATGATTTTTGTGTTCCTTATTGGAGATCGAGAGATGGCTTGTGTGTCGAATCAGACTGTTTGTTTTGCTCCGTTTGTTTTTCAATTTTATGCAAAGTTTGAAAGTTTTGTAATCAAAGACAAAGATTACTAACGGCTCTGAAGTGTTGACTGACTCTTTGAGTGTTGGGTGATCCAGTGCTGCGTTGTGTATTGTGTGAGTACGGATATGTGCACATAAAACATAACCTAAAATTAACTAACGAACAATATTTGCACAGTGCACATGCTCAGATTTAAAAAGTTTACGAAGTCCGAGAAGTATAATTCACTATTTCTCCAGATATTATTCAAGCAGTAGTGGTTAAGTCGATAGAGTGCTACAGCTACTTGACATTTATTCCCGGTGCCGACGGCGCTGGTTCGAATACTACCACTGGACACACTACTTTTTGCTGCAGCTGCGCCTTCGACACTGGCCACCCCAAGTTTTCACTTTTTGTTTCGTCTGCATTTGTCACGACGCAAATTAATTACAGTCCTGCATTGCAGCTTTACTCTAATTTTTCTGAAGGAGTATTTCCGACGACAGCCAAATCTCGCTGTATATCGCTTTATGACAGTCAAATTAACATTTCTAATTGGTTATCAAATCAGTAAAGGGTTTTAAATTATAGTTAAACCAAGCTGGTTAAGCTCGCCAAGTTCTTTCAGCTTTTCTCTAAACTGAGGTGCTCCATTTATTTTTAGGCCTAACTATTTCCTAGTGAAAGTTATTACGAATGATGAAAACTAGGACAAGGGGTGAGAGAGGGCAGTTGCTTCGTGAGGCTGAGGGAGAGGTTGCCAACTTAAAGGATGAACTTATTAATTCGAAAGTAGCTGACCTGGATATACATGTCTATAGTATACTTTCAGCCACATCAGTAAAATACACGAGTGATGCTATGGTCGATTTGATACCGGAAATGTCCTAACTTTTTAATAGGTTTGACGCCACGCTAACTGTAAACGCTGACTTAAAACAGAATATCACAGAAATGGCAAAAGAAAATAATTTACTGAATAGTCAGCTGGAAAAATAAAAACATAATAGACAACAGGACCTAGAGGATGCACTGCTATGTGAAGAAAAAGCCGAACAAGAAATTAAAAATCTGACAGGCCATATTAAAAGGTTAGAAAGTCGATTGGCGGAACTCAAGCAAGAAATAAAAACTGAAACATAAATCATAAATATTTTGAGATCTGATTGTGAAAATCTTTCCAAAGAACTGTCCCTTAAGAATGCGGCTCCACAGATATATAGAAACAATGATTATGTAACCCCCAAACACTGCTTTAAACCAAGATGTGTAACCACAACACTTCCTACAAACACTGTGAACAGTTTTAGTTATTTGCCAAATGACTCACCTCCTTCCTTTGGTCATCCCATTGTTGTGCAAGCTGAAATTCATAGACCAGCGACACCTACTTCAGCTTCAAAACAACATTTGATTCAACCTGGGAGAAATACCCAAGAGAATTAAATAAAAAGAAAAATAAAAGTCATCGTTTTAGCTGACAGTCAGGGGAAAGAATTTGAACGTCTTTTAAAGAATTAAAAAAAGATTATGAAGTTTTTATTTACTGCTTGCCTGGTGCCAAGTTAAAATACGTAATCAATAATGGACTATGTTTCGTAAAAGACCTCACGGATCAGGACTACGTCATTATACTTGCAGGCTCAAATGACACTAGCAAAAACGAACCTGCTCTATTGTCCATTCCCCAAGGACTGAAAAATGTCTGTTTTCCCTAAACAATAAGACTAAAATATGGGTTCACAGCATCCCCTTCCGTCATGACGATTCGTCTTTGAATGACAATTTTTGTTGCAAATCAGATTATTTCCAAAATGGTTTCTGACAACAAGAGCGGTCTCAATCTGTTTTATAGAGATGTTAACTCTGTCCCTCATAGGAGACACTTTACAAAACATGGATTTCACTACAACAGGTCTGGCAAAGCGGTTTTGGGGAGTTTTGCGTCTGAGTTTATTTTGCATAGGAGAGGCTCTCTCAATAACGGGAAATCGTCAACTCTGACAGTAGAAAACTAGATAACTGCAAATGCTGAAGAAGTCAAGAACCGTCTCAAGAATGTGGATCGCCGAAGTCCTCCAGTTGTGTCCTGCAATGTTTCTCCATCTACAAGGGACTTCTCATCCATTAAACTTTTCCCAGACACATCAAAAGCTACTCCAGATATTCAGTCTTCCCCAACTTCAGCTTCAGATTTGCTCCAAAATTCTTTCATTCCTTGCCCTTCTAAATCTCTGAATTATCCAGGTCAGCCCCTTTTATCTCCATCGCCGAGTGCCATATTCACACCCATGAGTACGCCTGATGATTTGCAGCCTACTCAGTTATTGTCTGATGCCACCTCTACGTCTGAGCCTTGGGGAGGCACCTGCTCATCAAAGTCATTCTGTTTGGAGAACAATTTTTTAAACTTTCAATCTTGGCCAAATCTAGTGAGGTGAGTGCGTCTGACAGGAGTCCTGGCATCTATTTATCTTATTTTGTCATAGATTCGGTACCGACTTTGGAATATTAAAAAAATATGGATTTTTTCAATCCCAATGATAAATCTTCTGTTTTCACTTAAACATCCAAGGATGTTTGTGTAAAATTTATGAACTTACTGACACTTTTCAACGTTTGAAATTTTATCCAACTGTTGTCTGTATTACTGAACACTGGTTGAGTAAACCCTTTAAAAAATACCTAAATACTTTTTAAGGCGTTTTAAGGTTGCAGCGTTTTATGGCCGTGAGCTTTCGTACAGAGAACGTTCTTGAATTTTGGTGAAGCGAGGCGTGCAATACAGGTTGGAATCTCAACTTTGTGACCTGGGTGTACCTTTTATTTTCGAGTGTTGTGCTATCAAACTAAACAATGCCTTTTCAGAAAAGATCACAGTGGCTGCAGTGTATCGGTCTCCTAAATCCAATATCGAATGTTTTATTGATGTATTTGAATCGCTCTTGGATGGTCGCACTCGAGGTCGTAATCATCTCATAGTATGTGGTGATTTTAATATTAATATTTTGGAGGAATCATGGGAAAAGACTTTGTTTCTTGATGTAATTAATTCAGGTAATGGACACATCAATATCACTTCTACTAGAATAACTAGTCATGGTTCTAAAACTTGTATTGATAATATCATTACCACCATGAAATAACGTCAGATGCAATCCTACGTGGTTGAAACCGGTCTCTCTGATCACTTTGCTCAGCTGACAGTGGTGTTTCTTCTTTCACCACAACAATCATCAACGGTGGAAACAAAGTTCAGAGTGATAAACTATGAAAACGTTCGTGCCCTTAATTTTTTCCTTCAACGTGAGAATTGGATCGATGTCTTTGAATCTCCTGATTGTAATACGGCATTTTGGCTCTTTTTAAGTTCTTCCCTTCGGTTGTTAAATGATACTTGTCCTAAACGTTCAAAAAAGCAAAAAATCCAGAAAAAAAGGTTTGGATAACGGCAGGAATTAGACCTTCGTGTGCACGAAAACGGGAAATGTATATTTTAACTAAGACAAATTCTTCTCCAGATGTTATCTCATATTTTAAAAGGTACAAGGCTATTCTTCGCAAAGTAATTTTTCAGGCAAAAAAGAATTACAACATCAAATTTATAAATCAAAGCAGAAATCTGGGTAGGGCAACTTGGAAAGTTGAAAATAATGAACTTGGAAATTCTTTACCTTCAATCCAACCAATAATTCTCTCAGATGGTGGCGTAACTATTGAAACGCCAAGAGAAGTAGAAAGGAGGTTCAACGAATACTTTGTTTCAGTGGGAAATCAATTGTCACGACATGCTTCTTTGGGGAAAGCACTCGAGTATGTTGATACTATTCCAGCTCTGCATCAACAAAATAAACATTCACTCCAAGTTTTTGAACCAGCCACAAAGGCTGAGGTTTTAGGCTCTATATCAAAGCTGAGAAACTCTAAGTCTAGTGATTGGGATGGAGTAACATCTGAAGTTTTGAAAAGTTGTCCAGATTTTATAGTACTTCATTTACTACACATTATAAATCGGTGCTTTATGGATGGCATTTTTACAGAAAATCTAAAACTAGGTGATGTCCGCCCAATTAATAAAAAAGGCCAGAAAACTTAAATTTCCAACTACAGGCTAATCTTCCTGCTCTCCTCTTTTGAAAATGTGTCGAAATCATCATTCTAGAAAGACTCCAGCGTTATTTCTATTCTAACACTCTTCTGACGACATCTCAGTTTGGTTTTTAAAAAAGGATGTTCAACTTCTAGTGCTATCAATAATGTCGTGGAGGCAGTTTTGGTTGCCTTGGATGGGTCACAGAGTGTTGGTGCAATTTACTAGGATTTGTCCAAGGCGTTCGATTACGTGTATCACTTTGTCCTTTTGGGTAAACTGGAGGGATACGGCGTGAGTGGTGCAGCGCTGTCACTTCCGTCCTCATACTTCTCTGAAAGGAAGCAGGTTGTTTTATTGACAAATAGAGGTCAATTTCAGGAGAATTGGATAATGGACACTTCAGGAGTACCTCAAGGTTCTATCCTGGGTCCTTTTCTATTTTCCGTATATCTAAATGACATTCCTTTTAATATAAATTCTGACATTGTTTGTTATGCTGATGACACAATTGTTCTGTCTTCTTGTAATACCATGCATAACCTAGATATCGTAATGAATCAGACATACACTAGTCTAAATACATGGTTTGAATCAAATGATCTTTACTTGAATGATGAGAAGAATAAAATTATGGTATTTTTCAACAGTTAAACGTGATCTAGCAAATTTCAGTATAAACTGAATAGGTCCATCAGAGTCCGCCTATCTTCTTGGCGTTACCATTGATGATAGGCTGAACTGGTCCAAACATATTGACTCCCTATATAAGAAACTGTCTTCACTTACTTTCGCTTTTCGAATATTAATGCCTGTAGTTGGTAAATAAACTACCCTTCAGATCTACTATACTTATGCATCAAGTAGAATGAAATATGCAATTGGTTTCTGGGGATTGTCTAGTGAGTTATTGCGGGTATTTAGACTCCAAAAAAGGATTGTTCGTATTACGTGTGGAGTTGGCTACCGAGCACATTGTAAGCCTTTTTTCAACAACTGCATCTTCTCCCTCACCCAAGTACTTATATTCTGGAGGTTTTATTCTTTTTTAAATTCAACTTCCATCTCTTTGAAGAGAATATTGCTAGACTTCCCAATAATACACGTCATAAGTGTAACATGGTCTTCCCTATCCATAGATTGGCACTACTTGAAAAGGGCATCCACTACTCTGCTCTACGATTATACAATGCTCTGCCCCGGCACCTGAAAAACATAGCCAGTGCAAGCATTTTTCTTAAAAAGGTGAAAAATATTTTGATTGAAAGGTATCCGTATTCGGTGGATGAATCCCTGTCAGACTGCACAAATATGTGAAGAAAATAAGCACTTTTTGCTACAGAAAAAATTTTAAAATAGTCAATTCAGTATTAAGTATTAGTTTTAAATCTTACTTGTTTCACATAAAAATTTTTATCCACGATATAAATGACTTCTGATTCTGATTCTGATATGGATAGAGTAAGTTGAAAGAAAATAATCCATAGATTAAGTGCATCATAGGAAAAATAAAACTTGACATAGGTCACGGGTGTGTATAGTGTGTCCAATGTGTTGTTAAAAAAGTTGTCAATTTTAAGATTGTAGTTAATGCATGATATTATTACAAAATTTTTACATAATCTTTACATTTAAATATTTATAAATGATTTTAAAAATCATTGGATTGGCTTAATTGACATTCAGCCCTCTGAGTAGTCCCTAACGGGCTAAAGACAAGTAGCCTAACCTTGATTATGTGCCAAACAGTTTCAGGCTTCGGTGCCGAGGGGGAGTATTTAGTGGGTGAGAGTCCTACTCTACCGGTAGGTGCCGGTGTGTATAATGCATTTCCTCCACCTCCCAAAAAAAATATTATTATTATCATCATAATCATCATCATCATCATCATCATCATCATCATCATCATCATCATCATCATCATCATCATCATCATCATTATCATCATCATCATTATCATCATCATTATTATTATTATTATCTACGCGTGCGGCTCCGGGTTAGAATAGACCGCAATATCCCCTGCTTGACGTAAAAGACGACTAAAATGGGGGGCAAACCCGTTCTTTTTCATGCTTCCTCTTCAAAACTCAATTTTCTGATAAATTTCATAGCCCGGTCTTTTTTTACAAATTACACTGGTCTTTCTGCCGGTATGGCTCCGTGTCTTTGGCCCTCCACTGCGCGGGACGCACGATCGAGCAGAGGGTACAGCTTAAAAACTGGGGTTCTCTTGCACTTCCCAGGCTGCCAGATAGTACAGGGGCCCGGGTCAGCTTAGCCAGCAAGCACCTGGCTGCCCTATCAGCCGGCGAAAATCTCCTTGACCATAGTAGTGCCGGTTGGTGGTCGGATAGGGCCCTGCTGCGGTTTTGGGGGGGCTCTGCCAAGGCCACTGCTCGGTAGTGCGGTTTGTGTTTTTTGGGGCGGAGGACACGGAATGTAGTCATGTTTGTGGTTGTCCAGTGCGACTTTCTCATGAGGGTACAGTCAAGGGGGGTAAACCAAAACCAGAATGACAAGTCTAAAACCAAAAAACGTTTCAATAGTGCAAGAAACATCTTCGGGTTCCCTTAATCCCTGAAGTCGGTACCGACCCCTTCAAAAGGAGATCGCATATTTCGCACTCTCCGACCCAAGTAGCAACTACCATAGAGAAAGGCAGCTCTCAAGTGACTGCTCCTGCCTCAAGTCCGATGGAGAATGAAGCACAAAATCAGGAGACAGCAAAAGCTCAATATCAGCCTGTGCCAGAGGTGTCCCCTGACGAGAAGAACGTGTCGATCGCAAGAGAGACGTTTGACATGGAGCTGAAGAAGATGAGCGGGGAGCTTTTTGACATGAATGTTGTGACGGAGAGACAAAGGAACATGTCGAATAAGGTTAAGAATGGTCTCTCGTACCTGAAATCTTCGCTGAACGTCATCGACTCCATGAGAAAGCTTTGGAAGGTGTTGCTTCAAAGATTCCAGAGAGACTGCGAGATAAATCAGACTCAGGCTCCGTCACCGTCCATGCAACCGACGGATAAGCGTCCAGCGACGAGTCCTTCAGAGTCAGAAAAACAGGAGAAGTGGCACAAGGATGCCGAAGAGCCTGCCCTCTCGGTTCCGCTGCCTAACCCGGGTGAATGGGTGAAGGTGATTCAAAAAATAAAAGGCAGAAGAATATCCTTTACCAGGCCGAAAGCCAGAAATCGGTGGAGCACGCCACAAAGAAGCCCCAGAAGAAGAGAGGCCCTAAACAGCGTCCCAACACCCTTCTTATCAGGCCGTTGATGGGGCAATCCTATGCCGACGTGATAGGTGAGATTCGCGAGAAGGTGAAACCCGAGGAAAAGGGGGCTGTTATAAAAGCTCTTGGTTGAGCTCCACAGGGAGTCCACAGTCCACAGGGAGCATGTCGGAATTTAGCGATGACCGTCAGACCATCCTTGGGACAAACGCGACTATACGCGTTCTTGAACCAAAGTCAACGCTGGAGGTGAGGGAGCTGGACGAGCTCACAACCGAGCAGGAGGTTTCTGCCACCGTTAGATCTGTTCACGGGGCATCTTCTGAGGTCAGAATATTCGTCTCCAAATCAAACTCCTGGGGTCAGAAGATTGCAATTCTGACGTTAGGAGTTAAAGATGCGGCAAAACTTCTGGCTGAGGGGCATTTGAAGGTCGGATGGGTGAGATACAGGGTACGCGAGAAGCTCATGGCCTCCAGATGTTTTAAATGTTTGGGTTTCGGTCACATAGCGAATCGCTGCAGCGGCCCTGACAGAAGCATGATGTGCTTTAAGTGCGGTGGCCAGGATCACAGGGCCAGGACGTGCACTGGCACGGAATCATGTGTCCTGTGTACGGAGGCCGGCTTGAAGCATGATAACATCAGGCACGCTGCTGGGTCGAGCCGTTTCCCGGCTTTTAAGCAAGCCATTCAGAAGATCCACTCGTCCACCCGAAAATGATTTGTGTTCTACAATAAAATATGCAGAGGAGCAAGGCAGCTGACGACCTGGTGTACCATTTTGCCACTGAAAAACGTGCTGAATTATTGTTGCTAAGTGAGCAGTACCGAGACCTACAGTCTCCGCAGTGGTTTTCAGACTCTTCTTGTACTGCAGCTGTCTGGGTCCTTGACCTCGGGAAAGGTACCAATTTTGGATTCTGGCTCGGGTAATGGTTTTGTGTGGGTGGGAGCAGATGTTTTACCTTCTATTCCTGCTACCTCACTCCAAACCAACCCATCGCTAGCTACCGCCAGATGGTCGACTACCTTGAGGATGAGATCATCAACACTACTGGTGGGGTCATTGTTTTCGGTGAATTCAAAGCCAGAGTGGTGGAATGGGGTTTACCATACACTAACTCACGAGGACGGTATGTTCTAGAGATGGCGGCCAGGCTGGGCCTCCATATCCTAAACACGGGTGACGTCACTACTTTCCGTCATCCAGGGTATGGTGAAATGATCCCTGATATCTCCCTTGCTTCTAAAGGGATCGCCCAACGAACATCTGACTGGTGCGTCTCTGTGAACTACTCCGCTAGTGACCATCAGGCCATCCTTTACAAGGTCCTTCCCAAGGGAATGAGTGCAAATGCCAACCATGTCCCTCTGCCTCGATGCTGGAACATCAGTCGTCTGGATCGCAATACATTTACAAAGCTTATCGCAGACAAAACGGTCGTGAATCCTATAAGTGCCGAGGATCTGGCCACGTCCACGATGAGGCTTATTTCCACGGCGTGTGAGCAGTCAATGCCTGGAGTGTCATCCCACAACGGGAAGAAACCACTCTACTGGTGGACTCCCGAAATCGCGGACCTCCGATGGAGATGCCTTGGTCTCCGTTGAGCAGCTCAGCGAGCCTGAAAACGACCTAATGCAAACGCCATATTGGTAGAGCACAGGGCCACTAGGCGATACCTCCGTGGTGCCATCAGCTGAAGTAAGTTCAGGTATTAGAACAAATTGTGTCAGGACGTCGGCAATAAACCCTGGGGACGGGCTACAAGATTGTCACCCAGAAGCTAGGACCTCCTTCAGCAGTGTTTGGATACGCTAGAGGTCATGAAGGCCACAACCAATCGCCAGAAAAACATGAGTCAGGATGTCAAATCAGGGATAGTGGTCCTGGACACCAACCTGAGACACATCCTGACATTACGAAAGTCTTGGAAATCGTGCGAGAAAGCGTTTGTTTCCGCCTCAACCCAGACAAAACCACCGAGAATGGCCTTTCAGGCTTCCGCCAAGCGTGCTACCAGCAGTCCTACTGAGCTGAAGGCTGAGAATAAAAAGAAGGTGGACGTGACCACTGAGGAGTTAAACTCCCAAGAGTAGAGTCAAGTGGTCAAAACCAAGAAGAAAAGGAAGAGCCAGTCCCAACAGACCGAAAAAAGAAGCCTAGGGAACCACCAGTGTGCAAGCCCAAAAATACAAGAGGCCCCAAGTTACGCCCTGATGCCATTCTCATGAAGCCGTCATCTGGGAAACCCAACGCCGACGTGCTTGGAGAGATCCGGCAAAAGGCAAAACTGGAGGAAAAGGGAGCCGTGATAAAGACTCTCCGGAAGACCAGAGCTGGCGATCTCCTGGTCGAACTAGGGCAGGTATCAGGGAGTGCCGACCACCGCAGTAAACTCCGTGGCGACTTCCACACCATCCTGGGAGTCAACGCTACTGTCCGCATCCTCGAATCCAAGGCTACGCTGGACGTGAGGGACTTGGACGAGCTCACGACTGAGGGTGAGGTCGTTTCAGCAGTTGGGACCGTCCTCGGTGCTTCTACCGCTGTGAGGGTTTTCGTTTCGAAGGTCAACTTGAGAGGACAAAAGATGGCGATCCTCACGTTGGGGACTCAAGACGCGGCAAAGCTTTTGGAGGACGGACACCTGAATATTGGTAGGGTGAAGCTCGTCACCCCCCCCCCAGATAGTTCAAAAGTCTGGGTTTCTGTCACGTAGCTAACTGATGCAAAGTACCTGACAGAAGCCAGATGTGCTTCAAGTGCGGTAGTCCGGACCACAAGGCCGGTGCGTGAACCTCCGTGGAGTCTTGCATTTTGTGTGCCGAAGACGGTCTGAAGGACGATACCATCCGGCAGGTCGCTGTGTCAAGTCACTGCAGGGCATACAAACAAGCCCTAGAGAACATCCTCTCTACATCCAAAAAAATACGAGTTCTCCAAATGAACATGCAGAGGAGCAAGACAGCTAAAGATCTGTTGTATCAGCTTGCCACAGATCGAAGTGCTGACATCCTCCTGCTGAGTGAGCAGTACAGGGACCGACGCTCTCCGCAGTGGTTCTCGGATCCGTCTAACACCGCGGCTATTTGGATTATGGATGATGGTGGGGTGCCTGCCTTGGCTAATGGATCAGGCGAAGGCTCATCGTGTTGGTGAGTAGCAGGGGGCTCAATATTTTCTCCTGCTATCTCACGCCCAATCGCAGACTACCGCCGGATGATCGACTCGCTTGAGGACGAGATCATGAACATCCCCAGCCTAGTCGTCGTAGCCGGAGATTTCAATGCCAGAGCTGTGGAGTGGGGTATGCCCATGACAAATTCGAGGGGGCGATAAGTCCTTTGGATGGCCGCCAGGACCGACCTCAATGTCCTTAATGTGGGTGACATTTCCACCTTTCGTCGTCCCAGATACGCAGAGACAATTCCGGATGTTTCTTTTGCCTCTGAGGGCATCATTAACCGGATTTCCGGTTGGCGAGTCATTGAGAACTACTCTGCCAGTGACCATCAGGCAATCTCTTTCGAGATCAGCCCCACCACCGTCATAGGATCCATGCCTTCACGCCAGACATCACTGTGGTAGAACGTCACTCGCATAAACAGCGAGACATTCCACGAGCACATCACCGGCGCGACTATCGAGAACTCTGTGGGAGTGGGGGCTATAGTGGCGGCATGTAATGCGTCCATGCCTAAAGTCCGTCGCTGTCCGGGAAGGAAGCCGGCTTATTGGTGGACTCCTGAGATTGCTTCTTTGAGGAAGAGGTGTCTTGGTCTCCAGTGGGTAGGGCAGCACGCGAGGAATCATCCAGACGCAACCGTCAAGACCGCGGCGCACAAAGCTGCAAAGCGGGAGATCCGAAGGGCAATTTCTAGGAGCAAGCATAGGTGCCGGAGGGAGCTATGTGAAGACATCGATAACGGCCCCTGGTGGACAAGCTTGTGACCCAGAAGCTGGGGGGGAGATCCCCACCCGCTGTCATGGAGTCAAACACCATGGCCGTTGTCGTCAACAACGCTTTGTTCCCGGTCCATCCAATTCGCGCCGCAAGGGAATTTGCAGACGTAGGCTTCGTCAATTTCGTCCTCCTGTACGGAGCCGGGGTTTGGACTCATGCCCTCAGTAAGAAGTGCTACAGAAACTAGCTGTTGCACGTTCAGCGAGCAGGAGCTCTGCGAGTCGCATCTGCGTATTGCACAGTCTCCAATCCGGCCGTTTTCGTGATTGCCGGGGCTATCCCCGTCCATCTTCTGGCACGCGAGTGACAGGCAATCCACTGCCAGAGATTTGAGGCTGGCAGAGTGATCGTCACCTTTGAAGAACGCGAGTGCACTCTTACTGAGTGGCAAGCCAGTTGGGAGTTTGAGTCGAGGGGTCGGTGGACCGTTAGACCGTTTCCGGATGTCCGCACATGGACAGAGAGGAAGCACTGCGAGGTGGGGCTCTACGTGACCCAGCTTTTTTTGGGTCACGGGTATTTCAGAAAATTCCTCCACAAATAGGGAAGTCGGACAGCCCCAACTGTACATACTGTCAGATGTCGCCGATACCGCAGAGCACACCATCTTTGCATGCGGCAGGTGGCATAACCTCTGAGCTTCTATGGTGTCTGAGGTCGGTCCTTTGGATCCACGGACAGTTGGTGTAGAAAATGCTCCGTGGGAATTAACCCTGGAACCGGGTGGCGCGCTTTGACGAGGCCCTACTGAAGGCCAAGTAGTCCGATCTGGATCGGCTTGATTGACATTCAGCCATCTGATTAGTCCTTAACGGGTTAACGACAAGTGGCCTAGCCTTGATTATGTGCCAAACGGTGTCAGGCTAGTCTCCCGGTGACGAGGGGGAGTTTTTAGTGGGCGAGAGTCCCACACTTCTGGTAGCTGCCGGTGTGCATAATGCATTTTCTCCTCCTCCTCCAAAAAAATTATTATTATTGTTATTAGTATTATTATTATTATTATAAGACAATATCTAAATTTTGGGGTCCTGTTAATAGTCTTTTGGGGTCTATTTTAATTGTTCTGATAATGAAAAACCAATCATCTGTGTATATTACCTAGTTTATTTTAAGTCGCCAAGTTAATTAAAAGAGTAATATTTTCCGATGCTGAATTCAAGAGATTATGTGAATGACCTACTCATAACAAATTTTTGCCTTGATTCCCGAGGCAAGTAGTGAGTGGTGTTCCGTACAAGTTTAAAAACCAAATCAAATAAGCATACAATTAATGTAAGTACAAACCTAAAAATAAAACTATAATGGTACTAGTTACAAAAGATGATACAGCTAAAAGTAACAGCAACAGTCAAAAACAAAATCCTATCTTATAGAATTGTAAAATATACAAAAACCTACTTGGTCCAAAACTAAAAATTCGTATGCTTCTGATTTAATAATTATAAGCGGTATTACTGTCCAGTTATTCTTACTTAGTAAATCTCCATTCTAGATCTAATAAAATATAATTTGTTTTCAACTCATATTTCGATTCTTGGTTAATTCATGAATAATTTAATATGTTGTCTATCATATTTAGTGTTAAAGAAGGTTTTCAGAAGCTCCAATTCTCATTGCAAATCATTGATTCCACACTATATTTAGGGATATTTTAAATATCGTAACGCATATTCACTTTTGCAAAGAGCTTACTTTTTTTCAAGATGACTGTTGAAAAAGCGGAAAGTATATGGTGAATTATAAATGAGGCAAGTTGCATGTCGACCTTGCTCTCCGACTTTAATTTTTACTATAACAAACGCGTTTAAAATATATAAACACTCTAAATTAAAGTTTCCAATATTTTATATTTTCATTTGAACGTATTCTAACAATACAGGAACCGAGCAAAATATGCTTACTGAATACTTAATCACGAACCAACACACCTCGGGCGTATTTCTTCGGAAAATCTATATAGTTATTACAAAACTTTACTGACTTTACTATACAATAAAAAAATTAAAACAATAAAGAACAGTTATAAAAATAAACTGCTGTGTCCTTTTTGATTTTTTAAACATATATTTCCTTTCTGAATTAAAAGTATATAAATCAATATATATGTATACATTATAAATGGCAATGAAATCATCAAATAGATTTGATGAATAATAACTCAAAAACCAGTTGTTATGCCTTTTTTTGTATCAAGTAGTGGCAATGACTCTATCTAAAGTAAGAGGATTTCTTTGTAAATGAGTGGCCCGTATTAAAAGACTGGGTTAAAGAGATACTTGATTATCTGGGCGGAACACAGCCACGCTCTTAGGACTAGTTTAGCATTCTTACTTTACTTCGTTGTGCAATGGTTGTGTTAGTTAAAAAGAATATTTGTAATAAGAACAAATTGGAATAAAGACAAAGTACAATAGTAAAAACAATGAGTTTTACCTTTGCAATTAATTTTTATTCTACCAGTTTTTTAACAAGTATAACTATTCTTAAGTTTATTCTCTCAAATTATATATTTCTCTTTTACTATATGACATGCAACGTTTTAATACATATCTTTGTTTAAATCTTGTAGGCGTCCAATTAAATAAATTGTACGTTTTATTTAGTTGTTTATGATTTAAAAAGTAACGAAAGATTTATTTTGTTATATTACTCTATAAAACTATATACTCTATAGGTTAGAAACTGTTTAACCAATTTTTTGTTTTTTAATAAGTTACCATTCATTCAGATTATTATAATTTAAACATTATATTGTTTAATTCCTAATCAACAGTTGGGTAGATTGTCACACTAACATCACTACAATTTATTACCATTTGCCATTACCAACAAAAAAAAAAATATATATATATATAAACATTAATAATATAGTATAATTGTTTTTATATGTGGAATTCCTGATCTTATTATACGTAAGTAGTAATATATGTTAAAAACATGCGTATATTTTGGATATAGACTTTTCAATTTTAATAAGTATTATGTAAATTTCCCTGCTCGTAACTGTTCTATTAGGTTGATAAATGCAAACATATTTAATTCCTAATATTAAATATTGTTATTATTTTAGGTTAGGTTTTAAGTTGGAAAAGTAAAAAAAAACGAATAATTTATTTCAAGAAACATTTTTTTATAAATATGTCCAAGCCAAATAGGTTTATATGGTTTTATAATTAAGGAATATAATATCACTTTAGTTTAAGAACCTTTTTGTTTAGCGGTACCTCATTTATATTAAAAAAACTGAGTGCACAGTAGTTGATCACAGTGGTTTTCTAACCAGGCTATATTGTTGTTTAATGTGTAGCAGGATTTAAGTTATTTTTTTTAATAATGCAAAAGATTCAACAACTGTATTTTTTTGTTTAGGAAAATTTTCATTTTTATTAATTTAATTCTAATCAAATAATAATTTACCCGGCTGTTTATACAAGAATATTAAACAATTGTTTGTTCGTGAATCGAGGAAAGCAGTACATTTCGAAGGGATGGTGTATTCAAGATAATGAGAAGTGCCCCTGGCTTTGGAAGTGAGAATAATGTTACCCTTAGGATCAACGGGAGGAGATTTAAACTTCAGATCATGTTGCTGTCTAAACATGTACTTTTACGTTTTAATGGATATTCGCTTCATTTTAAACTTTCTGTCTGATTTCTTCATTTTAAATTACTGTTAACCTTTGACCTGGTTTCAAATACAATTTTAAGTCATACTTATTCAGCAAAAAAATATATTTATACATTTTAATTTTTATTTTATTTTATTTTATTCTCTCTCAATAGCTTAAGCCCGTATACAGTTTGTGATCAATATTATAGAACATGGCATGACAACTGTAACAGTAGTTCAAACTACTTACAACATTTGAATATCTATAAATAATTATTTCAATAAATTACAGCATAACAATAAGTAATGATATGCAATAAGTAACAACATAAATAAATAATAATCCTAGATATGACCAATACAACAATTAATAATATGACTATATCAAACAATGGTTTGATAAATATTTTTATATTATATGGTAACGAAACCAAGAACGGCACAGTTTAGTTATCACACCTATTTAAAACAGCTTAACCTAATAGAAAAAAGGAGTCTCTTTAGCTCTTTTACAACACGGTTTACGTATTTATTTTATAATGTTTTGTATATTTACGAACATAATATTATTTGGATTCCGAATATAAGTAGTAAGTTTGGAACAACAAAATTGGCATAAACTAATTTAAAGATATATGAAAAAGATACATCAAGTACGTTTAACTCTACTTCCTTTTCTAATAATGATTAGACAGTGCAGTAAACAAAAGTTTAAGGCTCGGTTAAAACATATACTAATAATAATAGTATAGATTTTTTTAATATTAAAATAATAATAAATTTTCCATTAAAACTAATAATACTTGTTCTGAAAAATCGGATACTGCTTTAAATTACTAAAATTTTCGGGTCTTTGTCCTACAATTATTATTTTTTGACTTCCACAGTATCTTTAACATTATTATAATGCAGTTAATAGTTGTTTTATTTTTATTTGTTTTTTGTAAAAATGCGAATGTATATTTGGTGCGTAAGTTACTTTAATCATTATGCATTTAAAGGATTTTTTTATACCCATTAGTGCTTTGATCTACAATCCAATATTGTATGTAAAAAAATTTAGTGAAACTATATAGAAGTATTATTGCTAGGATCGAAAAATAATATGAATGACTTGAATTTTTACAATGAAATATGTAATCTAAATTTTAATCGTAATTACATATTTCGTCCTGACATCCCAGTATATTATGTTCTATTGAACGGAATCATAAAAAAACAATGTAAACCAGTTTACGACATATAATCAGCAATGAATATAGACCTTATAGGGTTTTTATTCATTGTAATCAGCCAGCCAGAAGGTTTATAATTTGTTAACTGGGCAATTGCAGATAAAAATATATTGATAAGGCAACCAAAGGAGGAAAAGTAACTACTGAAAGCCTTTTAACCTACTCTTTTTTATTTTATTTATTTATTTATTTTATTCTACATTCCAACGGAAAACATCTCAATTTTTTTAATGAATCAGTACAGAATGAGAATACAATATATACAGTATATAGAATACAATGCAAGAATACAATTCATGATGACTGACATAGTAGCCTATAAGCATTAAGTATAGATACTGAAAAACAAACACATTACACAATATAATAGTAACTACTTTAACAAAGAGTTTTTACAGGGGTAACATACAGAGAAAAAGTGGTAAAAACAGCATATACAAAAAAATTTAACAGTGTCAAGATCAAATGAACAAAAATATAATATAGACCAACAATACAAATGCAGACTTAATTTCACATAAATTACAATTAGTGTAAAAAATGAGTGCGATAAATCACATGCATCGAAAAGATAGGTTGGATGAAACTGGTTTTTAATCTTTATCTTCAGAGACGTCACACTGTCCAAGAAGAGGTCTACAGTTTCAGGTAAGTTGATGACCAGGCTTGGTCTTTGTAGTCGGACCAGAGTGCCGTTCGCTTCATAGTTGGTACGATGATGTTGTCTGGCGAAGAGTCCTAAACTGGATCTGAGACAGAATGTTGGGGCAGTCCATTTTACCATTTAGCAGCTTATGAAGAAGGACCAGATCTGTGGGATTTGTGGGTTATTCCGATTCAACTTTTAATTGCTAAAAAAAATAACTTTAAACCAACCAAAAATTTAAAAAGGGACGCATTACTTTCCACGGTGTGATAAACTAACTAGTGTATTTTGAGTAAGGAAGTAAAGTACTAATCACGAATGATTTAAAAGTCCACAAACTGGTAGTAGGGCATAACCTTTATCCTGCATATATTCATCTGAAATATACAAAGTGTCACTGTAAAAAAGAGTGATATGTATATAACATATTAAAATTATTTTTAACAAATATTTGGCTCAATTATGGTGATTTTTTTCTGTCCTCTCAATTTTAATTAATGGAAACAGCTAAAAGCATTGCCGGTGTACAATCCGATACTCAGTTCTGATTGCGAATCATCTCCACATTACACCAGGTCACTGAACACTCGTTTGTTCCCGTTTTTTCATCACAATTTCTGTTCGTATGACAAATAGTGTTTATGATTGCGTTCATAAAACGTTACTAATCAAAGAATTCAATATCAAATATTCTGACCAAACTATTTCGTTGAGTGAAACATTCCTTTAAATGCATAATAATTCAATTAAATATTGACCCCAGACGATATTCGATAATTGTTGAGTGGCATTTGCTTTACTTCAAAATCTTAATATGTTTGGCTGCCACCTTGAATACATAATTTTAGAATGAGATTTTGGTTATTTTAAGGTTGGGTTGTGATTCATAATTTTAAACTGTTTGTTTTATGCAGAACATAATGCAGCACTCCGTTTTTAATATCACCTTTCGTTCTCGTGATATTGACACTTTTTAAATAAACATACCTAATAATCATGAAATCAAAAGGTGATATTTAAATACTCCCGTCTCAGAAAAACCTGCGTACACAGTGAATTTCCAATGAATATATATAACTTAATAACACATTAAACCACTTACCAGGGTTTATAAGAAATATGTTAACAAATTAGCGATATTTAAAATATGAATTATTCTCTATAAGAAAACATTGGGGATGAGTACGTAGGTTTTCTGCCACAAGGAACAATAAATATTAGGTTTTTATGAAAATATCAATAGAACTCATCTAAATGAAGTCACTCACCAAGTTTCATCATATACATTCGTAAATAAGGGATATATAACATTTTAATTACTCTCCTTGAGCATAACATAGGGACCGAGTACCTAGGTTTGCTGCTACGGGAACCATAAGCGAATATTTTTTTTGTGAAAAATAATAAACCACAACCAGATGAAGCCATATACCAAGTTTCGACAGTTTATATTTATAAATAAGCTAGGTATAATATTTTCTTGTTCCCCATAAGAATAACATTAGACAACGTAAGTAGAGGGAAACCCAGAAAGAGACATCACTTTCGACACTTTTTCCCATGTTATTCTTATGGGGAGCCGTTTTTGGACCGACACCGGCTCCCGCCCTAATTTTCTTTTTGACCTATACTAATACCTGACCCTTTCCTATATTAAATACATTTCCCCCATCCGTCCCCTATATCTTTTAAAATCTAAAAAAGTAACTTTGGTGTTTAAATTGATGTTATTTTTCTAGGCAAGTGTTTTAATAAATTCCACCTACATTTTTCAAATTCACTGTAACGGTAAACTAAAAAAAATATTTTGTTTAACATCACATTTTTTCCCCAATCCCGTCCTCTATATTTTCGACCAAAAACATATATTTCCTCTATATATCTCCATCAACACAAGACCAGCTGCTCGATTGCTCCACACTGGCCATGACGCTAAGGCCAATTGGGATTCCCCGTGCACGTGTGCAGGCATGCGTCACCAGCCTTGGCCAGACGCCTTTCACTTGACCCTTGACCTATGAGGTAATTTCCTGGTTAAATTGAAAATCCAGCCTCTCGACGTGTAAATAAGGAGGCGCCTCGAGCACTTCTCCGTTTTTCCACAACCCACCAAGACCCAGGACAGGACCCACCACCTTGGCAGCGAGCAGCAACCCCAGGTGGCGACACGACCTCGAGGCGGCGAGTGACACTGAACCCCGAGGCGGTGAGTGGCACTGGACCACGACGTCACCACGCAGCGTCACTCTCGAGGCGGTGACGACACCACGTCACTTCTCACAGCACTGGACCCCGGGCCCAACGCGACCGGACCTGGAATGGCGGCGATCTTGGGGGTGGTGAGGCGGTGTTGGCGGCGGCAGTCAGAGGCAGCAAGGGTGCAGAGTGTGTCTTTGGCGGAGGAAAATCACAACTGACTGATAATCCATCATTTTTTATAATCGCTCATATCTTAAAACGAAAATTATGAAATAGCTTTCCTAATATTCATTTGTAAATCATATTTGTAATTCAGCAACCCCATTTCAAATTTAATTTTGAATTGGTAATAGCTTTCCTGATATTAATTTTTGAACCATATTTTGAATGTAACAGCCACATTTCCAAATTAAATTTTACATTTGAAAATAGATTTTGTTATTTAAATTCCCATTTGCAAATCAAATTTCCAATTCAAAACCATTTACAAATTTAATTCTTCATTTCAAAACCGTAATCGTAAAACATATTTTAACTATTGAATTGGGAGATAAAAATTACTAGTGATCTAATAGTCACTCCCAACAACACCACCAAATGATTCTCTTAGGATATTTCAAGGATATTAATTGAGGGCCCAACAATTATCTTACAATTCAAAGTTAAATATGTTTTGAAAATTATTTGTACTTTGATCAAACTAAATATTAAAGTAAAATATATTTTAATTTTAGACTTTAAATATTAAATCATCTGTTTTATCTAATTGAACATGTAGATTGATAATTTCAAAATGGCAGTTTTATTTATAAAATGATAAATGGTTTTGTGCAGCGTAAACACATCTCCAGTTCTCCACAAACAACAAGGGCCTGCAACGGTTCAGCCACGTGCCTCTGGATTCCCCTTTGCGTCCACTCCCGCACTGACGCTAATTTCTGACCATTCACTCATCTACAACTCTCATATTAGTGTTTTAAAATAAACTTTTAAATGTTAAAGTAAAATATAATTTAAATCCATTGATAAATGACTTTGTCTAATTCAACATTAAAAATGGTAATTTTTGAACTTTCATATTTGTGTTTTAAATTAAACTTTTAAATGTTATAGTAAAATATAATTTTAAACCATTGTTAAATCATTTTGTCTAAATTAACATTATAATGGTATTTTTTTAATAAAAAACAGAGTAATGGCATCTCAAAATGTATTTAATTCGAACATGTTGACCTGTACAGTCTGCTCAGTGACCTGCTTCAAAAGAAGTAATTTAATCAGGCACTATCGTAACATCTACAAAATTATTCCTAAAATTTTGGAAAACATGTCATCAAATATTTGACAATAGCAATAATTTTAAAATGCATATGCTAGAGAACCACAATACTTGTAATGTGTGGAAGAAGGTTATTAACTGTAAAAAGAAACGCCACCACCTACGATATGACAAATGACCCTATAATGTGTTTAAGTTTCAGGGTGAGTCCGTGGATATATTAAACACCCTTCAATCATGTCCTTTACCAATCAAATGGATTATTATTAGGAGAGTGAAATTTATCAAACACATTGTTAATAAGAATGGTGAATTGATAATTGATAAAGAAACTATCGCTAACTTTCGAAGTTTAACTAATTTATCAATTAAAAAGCACAATTAAAGACACAAATTGAAAATTCACTTTTAAAAATAGAAACATCTTTACACAAATTTCAATCAGAAGGTAGTGGATGGATATATGACCATACTAAATACTGGCAGCTGCATCTTTACAAGTATAAGCCCCTAACTCCCAAGACATACATACCCCACACCAGAAAATATAAAATCAAAACACGCTGTTTTAAATATTAAAAATAGTGATAATAAATGTTTTTTGTGTAGTATTTTACCAATCTTAAATCCAAGGAATTGTAAAGAAAATGCAGCAAGAGTCTCCAATTATGAACCCTAAGAAGGTCAGTTAAATATGACAAACATAAAATATTCCGTAAAAACTCCGACATTGATAAATTTGAAAGACAAAATCATATAAGTGTTAATGTTTTTGGGATTGAAGAACAATTAATATATCCATTGAGAATAACTAAACTAAATAGTAATACTCACGTAAACCTGTTGATTTTACAACAAGGTCGAAAATCACATTGCTGTTTGATTCGTGATATTGATAAGTTAATGCTACGGTCTAAAAAAGACAATAATAAGAAATATTTTTGCAAGTTCTGTGTGCAACATTTTTACACTAAAGATATATTGGAACGTCACATAACATATTGTAAAAACATTGATGCCCAAAGAATACAAATGTCTAAAAAATATACCGGGTGTCCCACGAAGAGGTTTAAACGTTTGATTTTATATTACGTGCCCATTCATGCACCGAACTTTTTTAAACTTTACACAGTTTACAAAGTAGGTTCTAAAAATAATCTGGAAAAATTTCAGCTCCCTAACCTTAATAGAAACAAAATGGCGGCATATTGAAAAACGATACTTTAAAAACATTAAAAAAGGTGTTTTTGGTTTTATAAAATATTTTTATTGTTACATTCTAGGGCAATATGACTTTTAAATAAAAGAACTAGAACATAGCCTAATGGAAAACCTTAAAGTCCAAAATTATTCAAACTGTAACCCATCCACAGCAACACACTGATAACAGCGCGTAACAAATGATTCGTAAGCTCTTACAAAGAAACTCCGCGGTATCCGGAGAAGTTCCTCTTCTATTGATGCGCACACCAGTTCTTCTCTTTCCTCATTAATCGCCTGGAGTACTTTTTGACAACACTACCAGTTTCTAACAAAAGATATTTCCACTTGGTTATTGTTGGATTACTAGGTGGTTCAATTCCTGGGTAGGCAACCTGAAATTGTCTAATTGCTTCAGTGACGTTGCCAAAAGCAATAGCCCACGCACAACACTTAACTTTTTGTTCAACGTTAAAAGCCATTTCTCGACTCCACTTTCAGTAAAACAGTACCGAAGAAAGTTAGGTTATGTTTTTATGGCTCAAGCGAAATTTTACAATCAAACAGCTGTTCCTCAACAATGAGCGTTAGAACAGCAACGTAGTAAACAAATCAGATAATAAATCATGAAAGTTGTTTTATAGGAAGCAAATTGGTAAATTTTTCAATATGCCGCCATTTTGTTTCTATTAAGGTTAGGGAGCTGAATTTTTTCTAGAATATTTTTAGAACCTACTTTGTAAACTATGTAAAGTTTAAAAAAGTTCGGTGCATGAATGGGCACGTAATATAAAATCAAACGTTTAAACCTCTTCGTGGGACACCCGGTATATTACAATTTACAAATTACAAATATCAACTTAATCTCCCTTTGTGATTTATGCAGATTTTGAATACTTTATAAATTCCGGCAACCACACTCCTTCTGGATTTGCTTATGCTGTAGTGAGAGGTTCTAAAATTATTTACGAAGAGTTGTACAGTGGGGAAAATGTAATGGATGTGTTTTTAAAATGTTGTTTAATAGTTATGACTTTAATAAAATTCAGATGGGAGTATATTTTCCCCTTATAATGACTCCAGAGCAAGAGACATTATTCCAAAACTCTACACGCTGCCACATATGCCGCCAGCCGTTGTTGTGTGATAAAGTCCGTGACCATTGTCAATTAACAGGCAATTTTAGAGGCCCCGCCCATAATGGGTGTAATTTAAACTATAAAGTAACTAAGAAAATTCCAGTATTCTTAAAAACTATGATGGTCATTTAATAATGCAACACTTAGGAAAATTTAATCGCAAATTGAATTGCATAGCCAAAGATATGGAAAAGTCTATTTCATTCTCTGTGACGATTTAGTATTTTTGGATTCCTACAACTCTCTGTCCCTTCCCTTAAAAAATTACCTTCCATTGTAAATACATTTAGATTTATTGACAATCCACTAGAACAGCGTAAGGGCGAATTTCCGTAAGAATACATGACAGGACCAGAGAAGTTTTTAGAGCCTCTCCCACCCATAGAGGCATTATACAGTAGTCTAACTAAAGAATTTATATCTCCCGCACAATATGAACATGCTAATACCGCATGGAATCATTTTAATATAAAGAATTTAAAAGAATATCACGATTTAAACATTAAAACAGACGTGTTACTATTGGCTGATGTATTTGAGGCATTTAGGGACTTATTTTTAAAGGATTATAAACTTGACCCTTTCCATATGTACTCACTCCCTGGACTAACATGGGAGGCATGTCAGAATGACCGGCATAAAAATACAATTATTTCGTGACATTGACATGCATTTGTTTATAGAACATGGCATTAGAGGCGATGTAAGCATGATTTCCACGCGCTAAGCTAAAGCTAATAATATGTACATAGGCGAATATTATGACCCAAATCAAGAAAGCACCTATCTTGTATACTTAGACTGTAACTCACTAAACTCTACAGCAATGTGTGAGTCGTTGCCCATCGATGGATTTCGTTGGACAAATGAGAAAGATTATAAATACAATCAAAATGAAAACTTTGGATTTATTTTGGAAGTTGATTTAAAATACGATAACATTTTACACGTTTTGCATAATGACTACCCTCTCGCACCAGAAAAAATTAATGGAAAATTAATACCAAATTTAAATGACAAAACTAAATATATTTTACTTTATAAAACACTAAAACAATACAAAGAACTGGGTTTGGTAGTCACAAAATACCACCGAATTTTAAAATTTAGACAGTCGAAATAGCTTGCACCCTATATTAATTTTAATATTGAAAAGCGAAAAAAAGCTAAACACGATTTTGAAAAAGACTTTTAAAAACTGTTAAATAACAGTCTCTTTGGTCGAACAATTATGAACCAAAGTAAATTTCGTGATATACATCTTGTAGAAGAGTCTAAGATAACAAAGTATGTTACAAAGCCAAGGTTTGACTGTAGCAAAAAGATCGATAACAATTTGCATACTGCACATTTAAATAAATTAATTGTAAAGTTTGATAAACCAATATATTTAGGAATGACCATTTTGGATATCAGTAAAGTAATAATGTATGATTTACACTATAATTATATGTCAAAATTTAAGAATAAAAAGTTCATAATGACACACAGACAGTCTTATGTATCCTACAGTAACAGAGGACTTTTACAAGGAGATTTGACTTGGACTGTTTCGACACCTCTGCATATAGTAAAGATCATTTCTTATACTCTAAAAAAAATAAAAGTTACGGGGAAGTTTAAAGACGAATTATATGGTCAAATTTTGAATGAATATTGTGATTTCAGGCCAAAATTATACTCTTTCATTCCTTTACAATGGTTATACGAAAAATAAAAGCAAAATGAGCTAGAAGTTAAAAAGGAAAATGGGGCTGACAATGCTACAGTTAAACATCTCTTAAGACACCAACATTACTTAAACTGTCTTGCAACCGGGGAAGATTACTATGATAATGTTACAAGAGTGAAATCCACAAACCACCATCTTCAAACATTAACGATGAACATAAAGTTACTCTCTTTTGATGACGACAAGAGGTTTATTCTGGATGGCATTAACACTCCTGCTCTTGGTCATTATAAAATTGGTCAATCATAAATCTGTATTTGCCATTATTCTTTGGCCTTTCCTTGTCTATTACGAAAAAGCCCTATTTAGACCTATCCCAGCATTGATGGCAGAGATTTAAAATTGGTTAAATGAAAAGTGGTTTCCCACATGATTGTTATATACATGTTTTAAATTTAAATCGTCTTGTTTAAATAACATTAGGAAATTAACATTCTCACGTAAATGTTTGTTTAATTTACTGTAAGATTTACTCAATTAAAAACTGTTAATATTTTTATGTCTGCCCATGGAGAAAAATGTTGTGATATTTGGACTATTTATATCGTTAAATACAACAATTGAGTGTGATTCTACATCATTTGGTGTGATTTCACAGTCTGAATATGTGTGTAGTTTAACTTCATCACACATATTATTAATATATATATATATATAATATTTCAATTTTTGTTTATATTTTTATTGTTCTAAAGATTTGGATATTATATATACATTTTTAAACTTTAACCCTTCCTTATTTACAATTAAGTTATAAATTACAACGGTCTTCTCCGAACAGCTAGGCCCAATTATAAGGCAGCGAATATTATTAGGAAATAGACCCAACTTCTTTGGTTTATTTTCTTTATGTGCTATTTTAAATTTGTTCTTTTGTTGAACAAATTACATTTATCATAGAATAAAAATGGTAAAGAGAAAGTGTAAAAAGGTCCAAGTTAAGGGATTATTCTAAAAGCCATATAGAGGCCGTGGCTTGTTAAATACCATTATAAACAACCTTCCATTTCCCCTCCACATACCGTCATACTCCTATTGTGGTCCTGGAACTAAGATACGTGAAAGTTTAGGCAGAAATGTACCTCCAAAAAATAAGCTAGACTCTTATTGTAAAGATCACGACATATTCTACATGAATAATCCTGATAAAGCCGACAAGAAAAAGGCATATATGAGAGTAGCGGACCAAGCTTGGGCTAGGGTTTCGGCAAAAGATGCAAATCTAGCCGAAAAAGCAGCGGCTTATGCAGTGACAAATTTGATGAATGAAAGCAAAAATGGGAATGGGATTAAAATTTAATAAAAAAATGAACAACATTCGGTGTTAGAGGCCGCAAGAGACGAGCCCCACTTTCGAGGAGTGTACCTAAAAAACGAGCTAAGAAAACAGAGAACAAAAGTAAAAGAGTGTGGAATTATTAATTTAGACAGTGACAGGGGCACACATTGGACAGCATATCGTAAAAATAAAGATATTGTAATATATTTTGACCCATTCGGAATACAGCCTCCAAAAGAGGTAATTGAATATTCTGTACCATCTAAAATTTACCATACAACCGATCAAATACAAGATTTAAACAGTTCCATTTGTGGAATTTTATGTTTATCATTTCTGAACAATTTTAATTTATAAAAATGGATTCATTTACTATAAGATTTGCGGGTGCAGAGCCAGAGTTTAAGTCGGTGCTCTTTCTTCCTATGGAACTAAATGGTGATTATGTAATTGGACTGGTACATTTTCAAAGTTATAACTCTATATTCTATGTTAAAAACCCTCTAAATACTTTCACGGATTACAAAATGCACAAAATTACAACCCCAAAAGGGTAGGTCACAATCGACGAACTAAGACGGGCATTAAATGTTAAAATTGAAGTTATTATACAAAATAAAGAAGCATTAATTAATACAAAAATCTAACTTATATTTTACAAAGGGCTAGTTCCAAAACTAAATAAACTTAAATACACAAAATTAACTATAGACGAGGGTGAGGATGTGTATTATTACGATCACGAAGTTCTAAATGAAATTGAAATTACTGAAGGTACTACATACAAAGTGTTTGAGCTTGCGAAGGAAATTCAAAAGTAACTACCAGATTTGGTACTTATTTCCGATGGTAAAACTATGAAAGCCACATTACATTCTGGCCATGTGTTTGAAAACCGTGTTTAGGGTCTGTATTAATGGGATTTAAGGGATTTTCTACTCCCGATGTTCCGTTAAAATCCGTAAATAAAATCAACATGAATAATATAAATGTGATTAGAGTAAAATGTAATATTGAAAATGGGTCTTATTTAAATGGTGACAAATCACTCACCATACACAGATTTTACCCAGAAGCTCCTCCCGGCTACAAAATTATTAAGGTCCCCAGAAATATTATACACTTTCCTGTAAATAAGGGGAGTTTAGATGTTGTTAGCATTACATTTACAGATCAACACGACAGGCCAATTGACTTTAATAAAGGAAAAACTACAATAAATTGTCATATAAAAAAGTTATGAGAATTTACAAGAACAGATTGAGTGTGCAAAATGCCAGGTTTCTGCGATCAATTGGGCTGAAGTTAAAATTTTCTATTAATAAAAATGGAATATTTTCTAGACGTTACAGGGAAATTCAAACTCGATGATGGTGTGGTTAAAATTACAAATCACTCCTATGTTCCACACAACACTTTGGCAATAAATAATTCCGATGCAATTCGAATATGTAGAAATAATCAAGATCTACTAAAACTCCCATGTAGGAGTTATCTGTGTACTAAAGGAGAAATAGAGAATCATGATAAAGGACATTTTATAAATAATAAATTAGTGTTCTTATTTGATGAAATTAGACACGAAGTTGCTGGTAAAGAAATAGATATTGTAAGAAATCCAGGAATTTCCAGTCTTATGAAAATATTTTGCTCTTACAATAAAACAACTAAATTGTCAAATGTAGCATTTGAGTCTGATGCAAATTTAAAGTAGTTCCATAAAAGTGGAAGGTTTAGTACTTGTGTCCCATTAGAGCTGTTAATGTGTGTGTTTGAAGATTTTAATAAGGTTTTAATAATGATAAACAAGAATTGGTGTTGTAAAGATCCAAACACGACTCAAATTGCATATTAACAACAGTTAATGCTCCAACTGGGGTCGATGCTATTCCTAAAATTGCACTTAAATCGATCCAGTGGGTGATGCCGCATGCGATGTCTTCTGATGGGGAGAAGCTGCAATTACAAAAGATGATGTTGCAAAATAAAAATTTGCAAATTGCATTTAGAATTTTGGAGCTGCATGAAGTCCCATCATACCCCGAAACTAAGAGACATACATAGTCAGTTAAGACGTCTTAGAGTTTGGAGAAGCCTAGGTATATTACATTTGGTTTCCAAACTGCTAGGGACAACAGTGAACGGAAAGAACTGACGAATTTGATCATTGTAAATTAAAAAATCTCAAAGTGTTTTTAAACTCTGAATATTATCCTTATAGTGATTTAAATCTCGACTTTGAAAATGGAGAAGCCTCTAAAACTTATGAGATGTTTGTGAGGTGTAGGGAGAGTTACTACAACACTGTCCCCGATCCTATGTTTAACAGAGCTGACTTTATAAAGAAATATCCTCTAATTGTAATAGATTGTTCTAGGCAGAATGAATCAATAAAAGAGGGGGTTGTAGATATTAAATTAGAAATTGAAACTGCAGAAAATGCTCATTCAAACACATCTGCATATTGCTTAATAATACACGATAAAATGTTTGACTATAATCCTTTGAAAAATGGGGTAAATAAAATGAAAACAAATATTCAACAAGAATTGGTAGACTCTGCAAAACAAATAAGAGAAAAATATAGGGCATTAAAACGTGGTAGATTTCTAGAGGCTGAAGAGAAGTTCCAAACATTCCAACCGTTAATAGAGCCTTTGAAGAATTAAAAAAATTAGCCACTAAAACGGAGAGGCCAGTTCTCCGAATGATTTTAGAAAAGACTCCGTCTAGAATACTAAGAATAACCCAGATGACACAGCACAAATTAGATTTTGGTCTTTTAGCATCAGACTGTTTAGGAAATTACCTTAGTAGAAGTAGTGTGACAAACACCACATATGGTATTAGGCGAGAAGCAAATAAATGTTTTATTGGGAATCAGGAAGTTCAAATTGCTAATGATGTTACAGTTGGAGAAACAAATTACAAAGGGACAAAGGGATTGTGGGAATTGTTTACTTTAAAAGAACCCGTAAACTATAGTCAGGCTGATTTGCAAAACATAAAGAGATTTTGGAAGCTACAAATGCACATTTAAAGGGTTATAAAACAGGTGCGGTGATGTCAAGTAATAAACACACTAAATATCTTAATATAATTAAACCCCTGTTTAAGACTGGTGGTGAAGGTTTAAGGTGGGTAAATGGTAATAAAATAGACTATGTTTATAGGGACGATCCTATTGAGCTTGTAGATAGGTTAAGACTGCTTTGGTTAAGCCAATTGGCGGGAAAATCTGGAGTGGATAATGAGATAGATTCTATTATAGAAGAATTGAGGGAAAGTGCAATTGTTTATTAAATAAAAAGATGATAGATAAATTTTATCGTGTATATAACCCATATAGTAAACCAGAAGCTAGTAGTTTTAAAGATACTACTTTAAATCTAAAAGATGATGGTTGGAATGCTTTAAATTATAAAATTAGTAGTGTTAAAGGTGAGGAGTTTACTGATGACGTATCGACTTTGGGGCAGACGTTAACCAGTAAAGGTGATGATTTTGTACAAGGTAATACTAAGTATGAGTTTTTAGAATCCAAGAGTAATAATTGGAACGCTAATAAACATAAAATTACTAATGTGAAACGTGGTGAAAGTTCAGACGATTTACCCACATAAGAGCAGACTTTAATAAGAAAAGGTGGTGCTTTTGTGCAAGACAAAAATAATTATGAATTTTTGGAATTGGAGAAAGGTATTTGGAATGCCAACAAGCGAAAAATTGCTAATGTGAAACGAGTTGAAAGTTCAGACGATGTACCCACATTAGAGCAAAATTTAATAATAAAAGATGGTGTCTTTGTACAAGACAAAAATAATTATGAATTTTTGGAATAGGAGAAAGGTATTTGGAATGCTAAAAAGTGAAAAATTAGTAATTTGTTGGCTGGTAAGAAAGTGGTGTTGTTGTAAACGTCTCTCAAGTACCAAAAATGGATCTAAACTTTCGGGATTTTAATGATAAAAGGCTAGTTCGTGTTAAACCCACAATTGATGAGGACAATTGTGTTACAAAACCTCAGACTGCGACTTTAGACGGTCTTAAATTTGATGGTAAAAATAAGCAATTAACTAAAATTTTACATGGAACATTGCCAAATTATGTGGCTGTTCTTAATCAAATATTAACAAAAGGTGAGATAATCATAATAAAACAGGGGGATAAAAATTATAATGTATTAACATTAGATAGCGATTATTGGGATGCAGAGGACAAATTAATAAAGAATGTACCTGAAGACAAACAGAGAACTGATATTTGTTTAATGTCACAGGTTTTGAGGTAGGACGATAATATTAAAACTTTTAGACAAGACAATATTAAATTTGATTTTTGTTTAAAATCACATGCATTAAGGTTTAACAATAAAACTAAGAAATTTATCCAAGACAATAATGAAATCGATTTGATGATGTACAATCGTAAATTGTTAGTTGCAGACTCTACATCTTTAAGCGGATTTAAGAATTTAGATAGAGAGGCATATTTTCCAAAAAACTATTTATATCAAAGAATGACTGATGGTATGTTAGTTGGTAGCAATGGAGGTGTTTTTGAAACGACGGAGACTGGCAGATACGTTAACATTACAAATAAAAAATTTAAAAAAATTGAATAAATTACTTACCAATTGCATAAGCCCGCGAGAAATAATTTTGTTATAAAGTCTTTTAAGGTGTTGGGTATAAACGAAAATGTTCAAATAGATTTAATAGGTGTGCAGAATTATGCTAGAGAGAATTGTGGGAATAAATATATTTTAACTTTAATAGACACATTTTCTAAGAAAGCTTATGCTGCTCCACTAAAGAATAAAACTGGATTAGTAGTCACAGAAGCTATAAATCTATTCTTCCAAAGGAAGTTAAAAATATTCAATCTGATAACGGAAAAGAATTTGTTAATGAACATTTTACCAAATTAATGAAAAGGCTAAATATTAATCACTACCACACTTACTCTTCAACTAAAGCAGCTATTGTGAAAAGGTTCCAGAGAACTTTAAATAATTGCTTGTATAGAGAGTTTAGTGCACAAGGGAGTTACAAATGGTTGGATTTACTTCCAAAGTTAATAAGGATATATAATAATAAAGTACATCGGTCCATAGGGATGAAGCCTAACCAAGTAACTGCCAAGAACTCTAAAGATGTACACGAAAGTTTAGCATCTAAAGTACAAGTTAAAAAGCCAAGATATAAGGTGGGGGATAGTGTAAGGATATCGAAATATAAACATATATTTAGTAAAGGATATACCCCTAACTGGACAGGGGAGCTTTTTACAATAGCAGAAGTTAAGAAAACAAAGCCTGTGACTTATATTTTGAAAGATGGCAATATAATCAAAGGAGGATTTTATACAGAAGAATTTTTAAAGACTAAATAAAAACCACTTTTTCATAAAACACACAATATTGTGAATCCAAGATGGCGTTGGAAACATTTAATATTGTTAAAATAAAATACTTACTACCCAACAATGATCGGCAATGATCGTCCGTGTTCGAAATTGTTTTAACAAATATATGAAACAGTATGGGAGAGGGGGCATGTATAACTCACAACGTGTAATAGTTATTTAAAATTAAATCCTTATTCGTGGCTTTATTTAAATGTATAATTTATAAAACAATTGCCTTAACATTTGACTTGAACATAGGGTGGCGAAACTGCCGGCTTTTGAAAACTGCTGAATTTAAACTTATTGCAGATGCAGATAACAAAATTACAATGATAATGATCTTGGATTACTACACAAACTGTTACACTATTTTCAATTTTAACTAAACAAAAACCAAGTAACTTCTTGTTTTAGTTTGACCCGTGACTAACAGGTTAATTCCAAACTTTAGTTAGAGTTGAATACTACGAGCCCTAAAGATAACAAGAGGGTTATTGCTACTTTTACAACTAAAATTTACAGTTATAAAGGAACTTATTAGAAACAAAGTGATAAAGATCAGTGCAAGAGACTGTATTTAATTTAATAGTATATAACAATTATAAAAAATAGCTTGCCTTTGAAAGCCTTTAAATATATGTTTTTTTAATCTGTGTAATAACAAGTATTAATAAATGTTATTAATTTGTGTAATTAGTATTAGTTAATTAGTGCTAATTAATTAGTGTATTTATGCGGTGTTTAATTGTAAAATATAAAACGTATTTTTAGAATGTGAAAACTAGTATTAATAGTAGAATTTGAGAGTATATAAATTAAACTTTCACCGGATGTATAGGGGATATTTGAGTTTTAAAGAGGGTTTCTGTTTATAAGTAGGCCTAAAAGATATTTTTCGATTTTCAGATGTAAACATTTAAACGCAAATGATCTTATCCTTTATATATTTTTTCGTATTAAATAGTTTCTGATTATTTTACATATTAAGTACATGCAAATTATTTAAAAAAAAACAAATTTAAAACTACCATAAAAATATAAACTTAATGTTTTTAGTGGTTTCTAAGAACTGTAAATTATTTTATTTTTTATAAATGTAATTATTCGTTTAAGGTTCCAGTCAAGAAAGTTGTCGCGTTTCTACCTGCTTCGCCCATAAGTCCAATTTTAACTTTCAAAGCCCGTTCCTCTTCAACGTATCATTCGAAATAGTTGATTTATGGCTCATTTTAAAGAGCAAAAATACCTAGCGAATTCAGTAAGCAGAATTTCAATATTGCAAATTATAACTTATCAATAAAATCCCAAAATATTCAATATTTAAGATTTATTTATGCGCGAACTATTTATGATATTGAAATTCTGCCTACTGAAATCGCTAGATATGTTTTTGATCTTTAAAACGAACCATGAATAATCAATTTCTGATTACCCGTTGAGGAGGGACGGACTTTAAAAGGTTAACATCGGTCTTATGGGAGAAGCAGGTAGACGCAGAGGACTGCCACCCCCCCCTTAATTACTTAAACAATTCACCTGGTGAAATAGATAACTAAAAAACAATTAGTTGTTTTAAGTTTGTAAAAATACTAAAGTTCAATCGACAAAATATTGATGATGATAATTTTCACAAGACAGATCCAACTTATACTTCCAAAGAATGTTTTATAGTGGTATCGTATATGTCGAGCAGTCGCAGCCACAGTGGGTGTCCGAACCAATAACAATATATCACAGACACCTCATTCTCGAAACCCAGCTTATGAGACCGTCGAATTCAGGTGGAATTTCTGAACTTGGAGAGTATAATGTTTCAATATTACCATCATTATTATGTCTATTATCTTTTTTTCTTGTTATAAATAAACAACACTTTATTTTTCATATAACTAACATATTTTAATTTTCAATATTTTAGATTTCTCCATTATATTAAATTGAGATAATTACTTTTATTTAGTTTATTACAGCTAAGATAAAGATTCTAAAAAGAGATAAATCTAATAATCGCCCTGCCTTTTTTTAGCCTTTAGGCCTTCAGGGACATTTTACTACAAAAATAATTAATCAAGACCATGTTTGATGATGCGATACACATTCTATTCAGCAATTAGAGAACATATTATCCTAAGAGATTACATAACAATTTATTAAAATATTTATACGGTTTTAACAGAGCCTAAGGGTTTACAGGAGTATAAACAGATGCAAGTAATGGCAAGTGTGCATTCAGAAAAACCATGAAATGAGAATAGCTGCAGGGCAATGGATGTGAAATAATCATTCCAGTGGAACGATGAGAAAGGATGTACACTTAAACTTTGCAATTTCTCTGGAGATTGTTTGTGGGTTGGAGATACTTTTTCTAGAAATTAAACACTTTTTACATGTATTTGTTAGTTTTGTATTGTAATTTTTTTCTCTAGGAAAGTCTGTTTTAACGTTTGGGACAAAGTAAGGCCTAATTAAGCAAAAATCGTTGCAAATTTTACTTCAAACATTTAGCATAAACCTTATTTTATCAAATAGGTTTTTGGTAAATTTTTGATTGAGTATATTTGTGTATATATTTATGTTTTAAGCAATCTGCTTTTTGTATTAAAATTGTTTACAAACATATAAAACAGAAGATTGTTTGAAAGCAATATCTAGTCAGATTACAATACAAAACAGATTTTACTGGTTTTAACAATATAATTTATAAAAAATCTCTTTGGCTCACTCTGTGAAGGAGGCCGAAATAGTTTTACTACCCTCCTAGCCAACTATCGGTGTACAGAGTCAAATATTATCGGTAGATTTTAATTAATGCGAACTTAGAATATGTAGGATTTTCAAAACAGTGAATTCAGAAAATACAAGTTTTACTTCTTTTAAACAGTTTTTGTATTAAATGTAACTTAAAATGTCTTAAAAAGTAACTTATTGCTTAAGAGTGATTTGAGATACTAAGTTTCCCAGAACATCGGATCAAAGTGCTTTAAATGATACTCCACTGAGTTTATATTAAATGCAGAATCAATTTTTATTATTAATATTATTACAAAATCGTGAATATTACTGTATATTTAATGAAACCCTGTGGTATTCTCTTAGAAAATCAATAAAAATACTCCGTGATGTAGGTTATAACTATTATTCCAATCTTTTGAAAATATCGGTTCCATATATTTTTTGCAATCAGATTTTTATCCAACCCTAATTTTTATTTGTTATATATATTTCCATGCCAACATTGGATGAAAGTCGGGACAAGTCATTACTATTTTTTGTAGTTCGGGGTCGACTATAAACTGTAAACCGAGTAGCTATTCACTTTCTCTCCCTTGGGAGGACAAGTGGATCCCAACAATTTTAGCAGATTGATAAAGGAGGTTGGTGTTGACAAAGATATGACTAACCATTATCGTAAAACAAGGTTATAGATTGTAAGGTGTATGGGTTAGTAATAATTAATTTACCATAAAGCGAAATCGTCCATTGGGAAATCGTCCATTATGCAATGATAAGATAAAAGTTCAATAAGATTAATATTTAATACAGATTTATTAATAACATTACATTTAAGGGACAACGTTTATGAAACTCTCTCATATGTGAAAAAGTAAGTAATCATATGGTTTTAATTATAAACTGGTATGAATGATAGCTTCTGATATTAGACCGCTACAAGAATCATTTAACATAACGGAATCGGTGTTATGGCTCACAAACCAGAACTGCCTATTTTACGGGTACGCTGGTTTCATTGTTTCCTGGAATAAGCTGCATCATTACAAGACTCCCCACCCTGTCAACCTGGCATATGATATAAGGCTTTATTACTATAAAGACGGTAGTTTTATTTATTTATGTATTAATGTAGTACAATGAAATCAACATGTACTTACTTGATATACAAATTAAAATACAAACTAGTTTTATGATTTTATTTACATTAGTACTGTATGTCATTAGGGTAATAAGTTTTTATGGTTATATTTACTTAAGTTGTAATGTTTATTTTACCGCAACAATAAAAAAACAGAAAACTTTATCAGAAGGATTTTTGTAGTCATATATTATTTATTATTATTACATCTACCGTTATCAATATGATACAAAGTGACGGAATATTTTGTAACTAACTTATGGTATATTTTTGATTAAATAAACATTTCAGGTAATATATGTAAGTTAATGTTATGTCAAATATAAGCAACGTTTTAAGAATCAAAATATATATTATATAGTTGTTGATGTTATTTACACAGTGAAAGTACAGTAGTAAAGTAGTGTTAAGTGAGTCGCTGGTTTAGTAGTCATGGCGACTGACTCTGGAACCACGGCAGCGGCCCTGTCGTGGGTTCAAATCCAAGTCCTGGCATGTAAATGGTAACAGTACTGTACAACTTGTACTATAATGGCTCACCCCTTGCTTTGCTGGATATGTTCCACGCACAGATCCATAGTCTACGTGGACAGGCAAAGTAAGGTCAAAAAAGGCTACCAACTTCTTTTTTGTTATGTAATAATTATGAACAATGGACCTAATATAAACATGCTCACATTTACAGGATGTTATAAATTTTTGTTCTAAACATTTATAATCTTCAATAAGGATCCATAATATTGGTTTTGAATTAATTTTAAATTAAAACATTCATTCACCAATTTATATTTGTTTTAATTTGTATATTTTGTGAGGCCTTTCGCCAGCAACGCTGTATAGCTTGTGAGTTCGTCTGACGATGCTAGCATTGCTGGCGAAAGGCCTTACAAAACATACGCATTTTTAAAAGTATTGGTGAATGTTTTAATTTTAAATTAATTTATAATCTGTTTCCTGTGTTTTTACCGATGTCTGTCCAGAATTGTGAAAAAGCTGCAAGCATTGTGACTATTTGTTTTCATCGAAATTTTATCATATACACTCTTCCAATAAATTATATTTTTCTTGTAAAAAAGAGTTACTAGGCATATTTTTGACTAATTAAAATCGTAAGAACTAAAAAATTATTCCTCAAACCCTGGGACAAAGATTATTCATTATTTGGTTATATCATATAGCTAATTAAAATTAAATATATTTCGTAAAACTGAATAGTATTTCTTCATGACGATATGATTATACAGATTACAAATAAATTAAGTAAGCCTGTTTATAAGAGTAAATAAATAATGTTACTGTACCGCAGTTCCTGAAATGAAATATGGGATGTTTCAAATGGCAGGCAGTGATAACATGCCTTTTGTTTGTAATGTGGCAGATAGTTATGTAAAGAAACAAATAAACTAAGACACTTTGTTTCAATCCAAGTAACAGCAAATGTAGATATGATTTTTTTGCACATTTTACATGGTAACGTATTGCAGGCAAAACTTAAAATAAGCTACTTTCAATCGTAAATGGCTAGGTTGTCCTGTATTTCACTGGTATTTGGTCGCAAATTAACTATACATGTTTTAACTAAAACCAATCTGACTCTTTAAAAACATCTAATACTGTAAGCAAAGGAGGCGCTTAATATTTCATTAATTTTTTCACGTATGCACAGTAACTATAGACTTTTTTCTATTAGGGCAAGGCAGAGTTTTCGCTAATAAATCTGCGGTAGACTATATATATATATATTAGAACAATATCCGTGTATGATTATTTAAGAGGAAAGTGGAATATTCTTTTAAACTATGTAAATTAGTTTATCAAAGTATGTTTTTCCCTTATAAAATGACATATTTACTTATTGCATTATTAATAAAGAAAACAATATAACTATAAAAACATTAAAATTAATACTATAATGTATAAATGTAAAGCATACGTTTTAACTTTAGAATATAAAAAAAAAGGTTGGTTATTGTTTTCTGGGAGGTTGTTTAAATTGTGTAATTTAACTAATATATCTATGCTCTTATAAATCCAAAGACAGACATAAAATAAAATATGCATCTGTGGAAGAAAACGGTGTAATCTATATTTCAGTTGCAAATTGAGAGACAGTAATTTGCTAGTTATTTTAATTTTACAAGATTGATCGACATATTTGAGAATTTAGTTGAAGCATATACGTGATATTTATTACCTATAAAATTTATTAAAAATATCGCAACGTTTTGTATTTAAAAAATAGCTACATAAGATGCTTTTTTGTACTTTAAAACGTAAATAAAAGATAACAACTTATATATTTAACATAACTTTTAAAATTATAGAAAATATACAGTCTTTAAAGTTTCAGTACTCAGTATCAAAATAAAAAGATAGAAAGGCCAATAAAATCCCACTCCTGTGCACCTCTTTCTCTAGCGCTAGATAGTGAAACATATTTTCCAGGTACAGGAGTTATACATTGGACCCAAGCGACTGGCACGTTCAGTCGCAGTAGCTGCCAATAGTACCTACGTGCTAGAGACAGCTACGTTATGCTTTAGCGCATTTTCTAACAATATACATAAATTAAATAATAATATATGCTAATACAATTTGTATAATTACAAGTCCGAGGTTATCTATTAAAGATTGAAAAAATCCCATTGACGTAGGTAGAAAAACAAAAGTAATAAGACTAGTTTATCTAATAACAACCTTAAAATACATATTACACTAAAGGAAACGCTCAGTTAAAATAATAAAAGATTTGTTTCTAGATTTGTTGATCGCATTTCGAAGTTGAGAAAAAATGCATTATCGGATACGATAAAAGCGTTTTGGTTAAATTATATGAAAATAACTAAAAATTACAAAATATATTACAAAATAAATGATTTTGGTAATATAGAAGAGTTTTACACACACACACTCGTACAGCTAGTTGTAATTGAGTTTTTGTCTTTTCTCTGAATAACTTTTTTAACGTTTATAAAAGGTTGGCAAGTGATAATATTATCCAGTTGGAGGATGACGATCGTTTCAGGAATAAAAGTTTCTTTGTTTAGATCCTGCATAATGCATATTGAGGGCGTCAAAAGAGTAAAATACCAAACCTCGTACATTTAAACCATCAGAAATTAATTTTAGTTTTAATAGCACATTTAATTTTAGAAACAGAAAACTGACTACAGACGGGCAATGCTCGGTAGATGAGTCCGGGCATGTGTCGACGGTCTCGGTGTGAGTGAAGCTATATGTTCTGTAGGATCTGAAAAAGGTAACTTTAGTTCTAGAAACAATCGGAATCCATTAGCTGGGGACTAATTTCCGTTGACAAACAGATAACATAGACATTTTATAATGTAGTTTTGCTGTCATTAAAGTTTTAATTTGTCAATATTCGTAAAAAAGAATATCCTTGAGTTATTATTTTCTTAACTTCTAGAGATTTATTTAGTTTCAAACAACGTTTTGCAGTTTAAAAACTTAAAAAATACTACATTCATACGCAATGCATTTAATATTTGTTAATTCATTCTGAATAATTTATCCTCACAGATTTTTGCTAAAATGCTATGATCAAGATGCACTATTAATACCCCCCTAGCAGCAAACCTGCGTACTCAGTGAATTTCCAATGCATATATATGTATCTTAATAACACATAAAGCCACATACCAAGTTTCATCAATATACATTCATAAATAAACGATTTATGACATTTTAATTATTCTCCATAAGAATAACATGGCGGCTGAGTATGCAGGTTTGCTGAAGCAAGGAACACAAAAAATGGGGTTTTATACAAATATCAATATAACTCAATTAGGTAAAGCCACATACCAGATTTTATTAATTTATGTTCATAATTAAGGGAGATAACACGTTACTTATTCCCCATAAGAATAACATGGGTCTGAGTACGCAGGTTTTCTGCTACGGGAACTATCGGCAAAAAAATGGTTTTTAGTGAAAATATCAATAGGAAACAACAATATGAAGCAATATACCAAGTTTCATCAGGAAAATTTCATAAATAAGCGAGATATACAATTTATCTTATTCTCCATAATAATAACATTGGACAACGTACTGTGTTTAGCACTTTCAATATCTCTGTAACCATTTGACGTAGAGCAATGATCAAAACACCGTCTTTCTAAGCTGGTTCCAATGGAAAAAACTAAAATTTGACTTTTTCAAAAATTATATGTAAAAAGCTCAAAAAGCCCATTTTTGGGGTCCAAAACCCCCCCAAAATACCCCTTCGGATAGGTCGATCTGTCTGGTTTTCGAACTTAAAGTCATAAATGCTGCTTTACACGTTTATACCAAATTTCTTCAAAATCGGATGAATTTTACGTGAGTTATTGCGCTCACGGACACATATATATTGTTTATATATAGTTTCAAACTAATGGTGTTTTTGGTATCTGGGGACCTCAAAACAAAAAGTTATCATGGTCCCGGGCCTAGGTGTTACCATACCAACTACGGTAATGGCTTCTTCCCTATAGGGGAGATTCGCTAAAAATAATACGTTTTGAAAATTGTTTTAAATTTGTTGTTTGCTTTGTTTAAATCTTGCATAAAATCCTGACTTTCTTGGGTTTATTTAAAAAAAAAAAATACTTGAGGGGTGCCCAAGTTGTACGAAAAGCTCAATTAAAGTCGAAGTTTTGGAAAGCAACTAAACCAAATAAAGAATACATTAAACGTACTTTTTTATTTCTGCTACAAGAATTTTCCCAAAAACATTTGACAAAAGGAAATTTACCTTAGTTTATTAGCACCGACACATCCCATTTTTATACTAGGTTGTTTTATCGTCTTTGGGGAATATGTAAAATTCAATCATTTCAGGGATAGTTTACTTGCTTAAAGATTGACTCATATTGTGCTCAGAATTGTATGGTGAAGAGTACCTGATGAAGTTCTTATTTTAAACATGTTTAATCTCTTTGCTACTAAGACTCCATAATGATGTTTATAGAATTAGTTGAAATATACTGTTAATACGTTTTAATTACTCTACACACGTAAGTACACTTTCTAAACGTAAAATGAGCTAAGAAAATAGGTTATTCCCGCTACTGCACGGCAAAATTACACAACGTTAACTTTCTGTGCATTTGTGGTGCACGGAAAGTAACCGTAATGGGATTTTGCCGTGCAGACCGATCAGCTGTTCCATTAGGCCGATCAGCTGTTGCATTATTTATTGCTGTTGCATTGTTGTTCAAAACAAAGTATTTCATCGCTTAGTAAATACTGACATTTTCAGTTAGGTTATAGTCGTTGTGACGGATTGTTTGAGTTATATGTACTAATATTAATAATATTCCTTAAACTTTGATGAACAGAGCGGTAAGAGTAACTAACGAATTACTGCCTGATGTGTCGCGTTTAAGATACGAAAACGAATACGATAAGCTTTGTGTTTGGTGTCGAAAAGAAAACATTAAACCTAGCCAGGTTAGTGATGACGTGCCCCTAGTCTACATGTCAGAACTGTCGAAAACATTAAAAACAAGTACTTTGTGGAGCAAGTATTCAATGGTTATAAATGTCTTAAAAGTGAAAGAAAATCTTGAACATTTAAAATTCCCAAAAACAAATTAAAAAAAAAAATCTATTGGTTTCAAACCTAAAAAAGCTAATGTTTTTAAATCTGATCAAGTTACTGAGTTCATGGTCAAAGCTCCCGACAGTGAATGGTTGTTGAGTAAAGTAGTTTTGACGTTTGGCATCTTTGGAGCCCTTAGGCGAGATGATCTGTTACGCCTAAGCATAAATGACGTAAAAGATTGTGGCAATTTCATTAAGGTTATGTTAAGAGATGGCAAAACACATGCTAGTAGAAGTTTCATCATAACAGACGATGAATGTACGTACCAACCCTGCCAGCTAGTACGTAAATATTTATCTTTACGCCCATCAAAAATGACAAGCACAAAACTTTGTGTTGGCTTCAGGCAATGCGTAGCCCAACATGTCGGGACTCATACGATTCCAAAATCTCTGGATTGGACTCTGGTGTTCCAAAAAAAAGTCGCCCAGTACCTTAACTTAGAACAGCCAGAATCCTATACAGGTCATGCTATTCGACGCACATCCGCGTCAATGCTAGTCGAAGGAGGAGCTGATTTGCTCACACTTAAGAGACACGGAGGTTGGAGAAGTGCAAACGCTGCCGAAGGGTACATTGAGGAGTCCATAAATAGAAAAATTGATGTGTCAACAAAACTTTTTTCTAAACCAAGTACGTCAACCTCAAATCACAACAATTCCTCTTTGAATTCACTACCACTCAAAGACATTACTAGCAATGATGAAGAGGGGAATCAGGTTTCCAAACACTATTTTACAATCGACGATGTTATTTCATCAGAAGAAGATATTGTGGAAAATAGCAATTTCATTCAAAAAGTTGATGGAATACACTCTGAAGTCAATGTTGCAGAAATTAAAAAAATCTAAAGCTACCACAAAAAATGATAAACATAAGTGAAAATCAAAATTGCAACTTCAACATCAATTTTCATTTTCATGAATAATGATTTATCAACGTTTTAACTGTTGTTGCTATGTAGTCATCAGAGGTTTCTTTGTTTATTTATTCATCATCTTGTTCTATAGTTAAGTTAATAAAGTTACTTTTTATTTATCCAAAATCAGTCATCAGAGTTTAAAAAGTTTCTTTGTTTAATTATTCGTCATCTTGTTTTATAGTTAAGTTAATAAAGTTACTTTTCATTTATCCAAAATCCTGTTTTTTTTTTCATAAAACTATTGGTCATGCAGTTATTAATAAGTGCACGGTAATAACTCATAACGCTGAGTTTCCGTTAAAATCCGCTGAGTTTCCGTTAATTTTTTGTACCTCGACATAAGCACGGAAACTCAGCGTTATGAGTTCGGTTTTTTTTCTTGATACTAAGTTGAATAAACAAACATATTCATGTATTTTACAAGTTTTTCGATATCGTAATGAAAAATAATGTTCAATACTCATCTCAAAAGTGCCATTGTGGGGCTCGATAGCTTTTTCCACGCTCTGTTTCGCCTCGCGCGTAAATGCAATCTCTCCCCGCAATAAGTCACTTTCTAGACTAGTAATGAAAACAACTATACTAATAGTTTGCTTGTTCAAACTCCTTTAACAAACCAGTAATATCCAATTATACGTTTAACTTAACACACATCTATTGCCAATGGAGAGAGAGTTTTATTGAGATATTTTTCACCTACATTTTTATTGAATTACAATCATTACCTCTTTACTAAAATATATTCACGAGTGAACCCTGACCGGTTTTAATATAAGGGTAAAAAATAAAAACGATATTTATGAAATTAAAAAGAAAATAGTGGTATATTTAGTGATTAAAGCTTGAAAAACTAAATTTGTACTCTTGAACCTTTATTTAATCAAAAAGTTTTACTAAACATTTAAGTTTAAAGTATGTAGTACTTAGACACTAGACATATTACCCAAAGTAAGTCCAATAGAACTATTAAACATAATCATATTGGATTTATTTTAATGCACTATTAAAGAAAACTTTACGGTTGATAGTTTTATAACAGTCTTCACAAACGGGTGAATCTTAAACTTGGTGTTTTGTACATACGAGAAGAGGGGTAATCCCATAACTTCATCTTGGCTCAATGGTGTATTTAATCACTGATTTAGCATCGGACTAAAACCTTATTTTTATCACTTTTGCCCGTTTGTAACATTCACACTGAATCTTTATGTATGATTTGTAAATACAATATGTAGATTTGTACATGAATGGCGAATATCATGGATACAAAAAGACATTTTAATATATATTCTTTAGTTACATTAACCAAAATATATGACAAATACAAGCTCAATATGGCCTGAAATGACTCAAACATGCTTGGCCATTATCTTAACATGTATATGTTACTTAAGAAAATGTATATGTACGATTCTTAAGAAAATTAAGCTCTCATAGTTTATAAAAAAACGGATCAGATACGTCATTCGCAACAGCCAAACTGTATATTTTTATTGATGCTCAATATGTCTGGTTTTTGGAAGATGTATGCTTTGGTTACCTCGAATGCTATGCTGAAAAAATCCTGTTAGTGGAATCTTAACGGAAGTTCATGCTACATTAAAAATCGAAGGTATCCTGGATATGTTTTGTGAACCCACGATACCTAGATCAAAGTTTCTTGGAATCATTTAGACTTGCTTTACCTGCTACTTTAACCTTTCCCACTAAACGGCTTTGGAAGGACGTTATTCAGGGTGAAGCTGCATAACCACAGAATCTTGTAACTGGTAATTTAATTAGATTTCGTTGAAAACAGACCTCGAATGTTTTGTCATATAAATTGGTGTTTTACATACCAACCATAAAATGAACAGTTTAAATTTAAATTTAATGGGTAAGTGTTGTGTTGCGAACAAAATTTTATAATGAATAAAACACCATTTAGGGTTTTACGTTTGAACATTTGTTATCACTTTGCACAACTGAATGCATTTTTGAATAACGTTTTGGATTTATATACTTATACAAAACATTAAGACATATTTCAACAACTCTATTATATGAAAATTGTAACAGGAGAATGAATAGCATTAACATAATCGTGAAAATATGTTTTTGAATTTCCAAATGTATAAGAGGATTATAAAATGGGTGATTACACAAAAATACTAACTACTATACTACAAATAACAACTAACTTATACTTAACATGAAATCTGCTGTAGGCACTCCTTACATTTTGGGTAAAATATGTTGATAAGTTAGTTATCACAATTAGTATTACCAGTAAACCTAACAACCACCTAAACTGTAGGAGCAAGTAAATTTACGTTATATATGGACGCACACCTACAAACTCTTTAAATATATATTGTAGTTAATAGAACTTTGTGGCAATCTTAGTGGTGATTTGGGTTAACGACATTAACGACTCCTGGATAATAGCCTCATCAATACAACCCTTTGTTAAACTGTTTGACTTTGTGTAACCATCTTCATAGTTTAGTTAGGAACGTTTACTGCCGTGGTTATAGAGTGATAAATCTGCGGTATGCAAAAAATAGGCATTTTATATAAATTAAGTATAGAAGTTAAGTAAAATATACGAATTAGGCCTTGAGTAATATAATAAGCCGTTGGTAGGCTAAAGATGGGTTTTTAATTGATTTACACCAATAACGGGTTTCGGTTAGTAAACGGTTTGAATGTAAAACGATATTTTTTACAATGTGTTAAAACTTCTTTTAGACATAATAGGAAAGCTGTTTAAAAAAACATTATTATTATTATTTTGTCAATAGAAGCTTAATAAGAGTTAATTAAAAAAAACTAGTAATATGATTAAAATATTACCGTATTATTCACAGTTTTCTTGATTTGTATTTTTTTTTTAAGTGAAACTTTTATTCTGCTTGGGTAAATTTTGCTAGTTAAATTTACACTATACAATAAAAGCCAAAATATGTTTGAACATTGTAAAATGTAATATCTCCTACCCTGTACTCATGTTAAAACGCAAGATTTCACAAGACAGTCAATTTCGATTGATAACACATATCATTATCAGCCCGGCAAGAAGGTTGATGCGTTATTTTTCAATGAACGTATTTTTTTGTTTTGTTTTAATGGAACACACCAGTATTTATTAACACAACCAGTCGTACAGTAAAATAATATTTATTGGAAAAAACAAGATCAATTATAATAATATGCTGTATGACCGGAAAATCTATATTAAAAAGATAATTCACTAATTAAGCGTGTTAAATTCCCTCTAACTTCACATCTGAGTTTATGGGCAGCTGGTTTTACACACGATTTTTGTACATAAAGCTTTTCTCCCATGGAAATGTTCAACGTGTTTGCGTTGTTCCAGCTTTTTTCAGAAAACCATGACCATATTACCATAAAAGGGGTAAAATTTCATCGTAAAAGATAGCTCTAATTAGTCAATAAGAACTAATTAACGTTAGGACAAAATTAAAGTATCCATTTTAAATTATAATAGTGGGATCCTCATAATAATCAACGAACATGACGATCAACATAATGTTCAATGATCCAGCAGCTTTAATCAATAATAAATAGTATTAAGTTTAAATTTACTATACTATAACAACATTTGTTTTTAATTGTAATGTTTTAACCTAAGATCAATCATCGTTTTAATGGAGACTACAGCAGGTAAGTGGCCTTTGATTACGCCCAACCACAAGACAGGACCACTTTAGCAAGGAGGCTTTCATGCTTTTGCGTTTATGTTATTACTCGAGGAAATGTTTTTAATATTATGTAATTGAAAACATATCAGGTACTTTTTGATCATGAACCCCACGACCATTTTCTAAATCACGATTCTTTATACAAAATTATTTATCCAACTAAAAATAAAAAGTAATTTGTTTATATATTTTAGTCGTTAACTTCTTATGTTAGTTTACAATGTAGCTCAATGCATATATTAACGCGGCTATATGTTTTTCCACTCAAAATAATTTGTTATAAATATTATTAAATTTATCACTTTTCTTATTGGTTAATTATTCTTAGTAGTCTTTTTGCAAACAGTTAAATAATATATAACAAATAAAACTATATTGCATTTAAATATTGTTAGGCATGGTTGTTTTAAATGTATTTTGATTATTTGTGTTTAATCCATTTTCAAGACGTTACATATCTCAAAACAGCACACTAGTGATGAACCGACCTTTTCGTTTTTCCCATTGCATTAAAACAAACATTTTATAATTTTGTTGTTTACTATAGTCGAAACAATTATTATGTTTAATCTCCTCAGTATCTAACACGTCAGTGATCATAAATCTATGACATTAGTTATTTAAATTCATCCCATTTATTTCAATAATTATTACCTTACCTCTGGCCCAAATTCACTCGATTCCTGAATAATAATAGTCTTAATCTTGTAATTTATAAAAAAGCTTTTTGTAACATTTTTGATGATTATAAAGGTTTTTGCTGAAGGATGGTAGTATTTAACAACACAATGTATTTTAGACATTGTTAATATATGTATAGATTAAATATTTTATCTGTTTTGACGTGCTATCTTCCCCTCCTAAAATGAAGATTAGCCTGTAGTATTTCTTAGATCGCATTAATTAACTATTGGAGAGTTTAGAATTAGCACATTTACATATAGTTTATTCACGTGTGTGGTAATCCAATGACACTAACAGATGAAGATTTATATCCAAAATTTGAGGATAAAAACAAAAGAATATATAAATTTGACATGTAATCATTATTTTATTGAATTATTTAATTGTTTGTTCAATACACATTAAATATTCTATACGTAAGGAGAGTTCCGTGATGGGTTTAGAACTATCTTCAATGATATTCATCATTGGGTATAAATTCATAAACGAACTTCTTAGGTGACCCTAAATCAGTATGATTATAACAGTAGTATTAATGTTTATTATAGTTTAGGCTTTACATTATCCTCACTAAACGACAACCAATTAAAAGTCTTAGAGGAACAACATCATGAAACTGGATATATTAGAATACAATATTTACTAATTGTAGCCTGTGTAAGGTTTCCCTAATATATTCTTTGTATTTATAGATACATAAATGTAATACAAATAAGTTTTACAGGACCAGACACTGCTAAATAACACACCTAAAATACAATCAGTATTAATGCATTTTATTATTTTGTATGGAAATTAGTCGAAGTGTTTTTTTTGTTTTTTAGCGAATTTCCCCTATAGGCAAGAAGCTATTACCGTAGGTCTCATGGTAAGACTTAAGCCCGAGACCATGATAAATTTTTGTTTTGAGGTCCCCAGATGCCAAAAACACTATTCGTTCAAATTTATATATATGTATATATATATATATATATATATATATATATATATATTCCCGTTTTCTGTTTCCATGTTGATCGCGGGCATTATACGCATTTATGTTGCTCTCTGTTGGATAAAACGCATTACATCGTTGATCAAGCTATACAAATGGATATTTAATGCATTTACGTTGATCGAAAGTATAAACATGGAAACTTTACGCGTCCACGTTGATCTAATGTATACAAATGGGAAATTTATGCATTTACATTGATCTAAATTATACAATAGATATTTAGTGCATTCTTGTTGATCAAATATTTAAAAACTATATAAATAAGAAGCTTGTGTTGCTCTAGTTACAGAAATGGATATTTAATCAATTCATGTTGATCTAAAATATAACAAAAGATAAATAAGACCTATATGTTGTCCAAGATGATAAGTTCGCCAAACTATTTTCCTGGTTCTGTAGATTACTTGTTTACTCATAGAACTGCACAAAACCTTAGAAGTTGAGATGGAAGGATACAAAAGATAGGCTAAGGAAATTTAATTTTCTGATCTGGAGTTTCCTCAAACAATCAGTTAATATTACACATACAAATTAATACTGTATTTATATTCTCTTTTAAGGAAATAAATAAAAGAATTAACTACGTTTTTGTTGTTCAACAATTTAAAATATAAGATAATCCTATTTCGTTAAAGCGACAATTCATGAATAATTCTTAATTTTTGAATTTACCTTTTTATTACTTACCTTTTTATTGTAAAGAAAGCAAGCCCCCAATTAGTTCGGCACCCTTTTTTCAAATAAAAAAGTCATCTTAAAAACAATCCATAATTCGGGGGATCCCACAGGGGCTCGTTTTATAAAAGTAGCTTGCTGTAATGCAAGTCCTGTAATACAGGACTTGTAAAATAAAAAGTACAATTCCTGTAAAATCTGTTTCATAAAAATTATTCCACAATCCTAAAATCACCTGTAAAATTCCACCTGTATTACTATTGAATCCTGGCCCCTGGGATTTATTTTTACTGTTATTACTTAGGCTAGAATCACGTAGGCCTACACAGTACATTTATTTTTCATATTAAACATTTATATTTAGTGTGTTTAAAATATAACGATTCTAACGATGGCTAACGTTTTTATTTCAAATGTAGTGGTTTATGGTTTTCAAGTCCCTAGTAAAATGACACCAACCGCAGTTACAATTCTAATTGCAATGTTTTTTTTATTTATGGGGAATAAAAACATATTATTTCTATCTTATTTACTGTCCAATTTCATTAAAACTTGGTATGTAGGTAAAGTTAGCATTAACCAACAGAGGACATTCAAAATATGTTGCCACCTAACCCTGGGGGGAGGAGGAGGCATTCCCCTCGTAAATTCTGCGTGTATTTGGGTCGATATTTTTGAAAAAGGTCATTAGAAGATTGCCTATACATGATACCGTACTTTATATTCTATATTTAGTAAATATAATTTACTGATTCAAATTGGTATAAAAGGGAGAAAGCATGTATGAGTTTTCTGATAGTTTATTATTCTACTAATATTATAAATGTGAAAGTATGGATACTTGGATTTCCATCACATATAAACTACTGGACTGATTAAGCTAAAATTTTGCATTTTACATATCACATTAACATATAGACCTGATAATGTCCACATCCAAGCTTAGGGCTCCCCCCCCCTGGTCCTGTAAGTTCTAATCTAATGAAAATCTCATGGATGGATATCCTACTATAAATGGGATGGTTTGTCTATCTGCTTTTTGTTCCTCAATCACTAAAAACTACTGAACCGATTGGCATGAAAATTGACAGGAATTTTCCTTATATACTAAATAAACACATAGGCCTATTTTCATTTTTAAAAGTCCTCAGGGCTCTTCCCCATAGGACTTCCAAGTTCCCATGTTATTCTTATGAACATTAATTTTTGTTTGAGCTGATGAAAATACAAACAGCTGATCTTGATTCGTAATAGTTCCACGGGCTAACCACAGAATGCAGCACACATAACTGCTTAGTCTTTCTACTCTGAATGTTTTTCCCCATTGCGAAGCACGGGATTAGCAGCTTGTCATTTATAAAATTACCAGCTGTAGTTGTATGTCAGTTAGGGCAAAGGAAATCAGATGGGAAAACTAAACAAATATTTGATAGTGCTGGTCAGTCTTTTATAATTTGTCGCGAGCAAATCCGCAGGTAGCAGCTAGTACTTTATAAATACAAATCTATGCAATAACAAACTATTTTTACTTTATACGCGACACTTGAATAAAAATGCTATGATCGTATAATGATGACATTTATCTAATTTTCTAATTTACATGGCCTGGGGGGGGTTACAATTGAATCCTGGGATTCGTGGGATTTATTAGCGAATTTCGAGAAAGAATCTATATATTACCTTGGGTTACACCATGGAAAGGTAAACATTCAGTAGTCCCAGGACTACCTTAAGACTGGTCTATACCAGTTTTGAGGCTGACATTGGGTACAGCAAATGAGGTTGTCATTACGACATATGGTAAGTCTTTTGGCTGTCCATTATGACTAACTTCCCTTTCACCTTTGGTCCCTCCATTTGCAGCGGCTAGGGACAGAGTCTCCGGGTTTGGTCCCTCCTTCCAACCTGAGAATGAATGGTCCCTGGCTGTTGTGCATGGATACCCTGTCAGTTGGGTTGACCTGTTGGAGGGCAAAATGAGGGTCCCCTGTTGAGAGCCTCATCCCAGCTGTCACAGGGGCACGGGAATTGGCCCTCTGAGGGGTCGATTTGGCTGCCGTCCCTTCCCACCCTTTCCTTTCCTGCTATATCCTATCTTTCCGGTAACCCTTGCAATATTCCCGCGTGTGGAAGAGGTGACTAGCAGCAAAGCTGGGGTTTCCTAATCCGCCAATAACAACAACAACAAACATTCAGTATAGTGTACCGTTGGCAAACATAAACATTTTTGATTGCAAGTGATATATTTTTACATAGGCAGATATAAAAGAATTTGCTGTCGGAAACACATCTGAAACTGCACTCAACAACCTTTATTCTAATATTTTACACATGTTTATATGGGAAACAGACATTTCAGTTTAGTGAGTGTTTGTGGGTGCAATAACTTTCATAAAAATGGTCCCATTTTGATTAAATTAGGTACAAACATATAAAGCAATATTTATGACTCTAAGCTGAATCCAATAGTGAAAATTAAAATTTGACTTTTAAAAAGATCATATCTTAAAGTTTAAACAAAAATGTTGGTGTACAAGGCCCCCCCCCCAAAAAAAAAACATTGTGATGGGGCGATCTGACTGGGTTTCTAACTGAAAAAAAAAAAACAATTTAGTACTTAAATTACTATTCACGTCAATTGGTTACCCAGATATTATTATTCAATATTATTCTTATGGAGATTAAGTAAATTTGTATGACTCTCTTAATTATGAACATAAATTAATTGAAAAATAGTATACAAAAATAAAATTCTCTTCATCACAAGAACTACTTTCTGTGTCTATTATACACTTTATAATTACAAATCTATGCATAACACACTATTTAACTTAACAGCTTTGCTGCGTTTGTTATGTTTAAACATGAAAATCTCATATATTTCAATGTTGAGCGATGTCCCGATTTCGGGGCACCCGCAGCGAATGCGTTAATAAGTGATACTTGTAAAAGTTCTATGATATTCTAAACAATCATCATTTTGTGTATAATTTACAGGGCCTGTAATACAGGCCACTACCCTCTATGAAACAGATCACTTTATAACTCTTGTAAAATGTACTTGTAATACAGGTAAATCCCCTGTAAGTATTTCAACAGTTGAAAAACTTTATGAAACGCACTATTGTAATTTTAAGTAATAATACAGAGAAGTTACCTGTAATACAGGTCCTGAAAGTTTTATGAAACGGGCCCCAGTGAAATTTTATAACAATAAGTGCAGATTATACAATGTGCGGATTGTACTTCTGAAATATGCTGGAGAAATGATTGTCATGACCTTGAAAATAATGAACAAACTTCTATTACAGGTCAAATGAGTTATATATCAGCAATTTACAATGAAAATTAACATGACAGACTTGGTTTTGTTAAGGCCCAGGAATGAAACAGATTATGTAGTGGTTAATGTTGGCCATGACATAACTTTGATTAATTTTTAATCAAAAATTTAAATTTGTAACAGTTGTTCCAATAAACTTTAAACTTTAAAACCAAGGTAAACCCTGGTTTATATTTACAATTAAATTCTGAGAAAGGTATTATCATATGTTACACAAATTTTCCCTAAAAACATCAATACTATAGATCGTATTGTCTGAGGCTCCGTGCGTCCGTCCGCGGCTGTTTCTCAAACTGTAATGGCTCCCAAGCGACGGTTCTTGAAAAAACCTTACTTGAGTTACGGTAGCTTAAAGCTTCATGTTTTAGGCCATTTTCATGCGTCTATGCGTCCACGGCTGTTTTTTAGCTGTAACGGCTCCCAAGCTACGAAAAGATATATTTTAAGGGTAATCGAGGTCGGGAAAGCTGCACATGTTGTTTGTTTTTTCTTGAAAAAAAGCAACCTTGTTTGAGTTACGGTAGCTTTAAGCTGTTTTTAGGCCATTTTAGCATATATTAGCAGAGCCGGGAGTATTCAAGCTTTGTTCCTGAAACAGCTGATTATTTCCTGCAGTCGCAATAGCGGCCGCCAATACTAGTTGTTTATCTTTAAATGGCAATCAGTGAAACGCATTTAACTGCTGTTGGACATTTTAAAGTAAGTGGGTATTCTGTATACAGGGAAGACAGACCGGATCCAGCTGCATCAGGTGGTGTTGCAATTTTTGTACGAAGGACTTTAGACCACCACCATATATTTTTATCTACTCTCGCTTCCTTGGAATCAGTTGGTGTTGAAATTAGTTTAAACAATTGTGCAAACTTTCGTGTTATATCTGTGTATAAATCCCCTAACAGACGGCTACACTATCACGACTTGCAGATTCTTTTTCAAGAAGGCTGTTCAACTGTTGAAGGTGACTTAAATGTAAACATCAGGTATGGGGCTGCCGAAAAACTAATCCAAATGGGAATCGTCTACTTCAATATACTAATGGTTCAGATATAATGATTTCCGCTCCAGATTTACCGACCCATTATCCACGGCAACCGGATTACCAACCCTACATACTTGATTTTGGCATTACACACAAATTTCACTCCAGCTATCATTCAGGAAGGCTTACCTGAGCTAGATTCTGACAATTCGCCTGTAACAATCTCTTTTTCACACGACCACAAATGAGATTACATCCTCAGCGACTGATTAATGGGAATGTTAACTAGGAAGTATTTAGATCAGAATTGGAAAAATGGTTATAAAATAAATAAACCTTAACATCTTGTCGTGAAATTGAAAATTGTATAAACTGTGACCACTTTGAGATATTCTTAAGAAGTCTACGTCATCTAATAAAATATTGTACCAACATAAAAATCAGTTGAATATTTTGTAACAGAATTTGAAAAAAAAGTTTCTCTGAACTATAAATCATAAAGAAAAAACTGACTTATCATTTATAACCATACAAGTAATAGTCAAAGATTACTTATGAATCACACAGGAATTATATAGCCTATTTCATTTTGCGATAATTGTTAAATACAATTATAAATAAAACCATAAAACATTATTACTGATCTTTTTTAGCCACAAAAACTAGGCTAATTTTTGTTCAATTAACTTATTTGAAAATTTAAAAAATAAACAAAATTATTTCATATGCTTCATAATATTTTTATGCCTAATGAAATATTAAAACTACCATGACTGTAATGGCTAAATAAAATACAAAATGCGTGTCTACTTTTGTATATTTAAGTAGCCTAAAAAATTAATAATATAAAAAGTGTAACAAATGTTTAATTAAGATGGTGTCTGTGTTCTTGCAACGGCTGGCGCATTCTAGAAGTTGATGATCGCCAAAATCTGTAACAAACATATATATATATATATTAAATATAGGGAAATATCGTTACTAAAATAAATAATCAATTATTTACAAAATATTTCTAATCACTAGAATTCTTTGGACAATTAGCCCGAGTTTTTTTACTGTAGTAGTTTAAACCAAGATAAAGTAAAATCTTTTTACACCCCCGAAACCCCCTCCCCCCCTATTAAATATTGTGTTAATAAGTATTCACAATCGCTGTACATTTTGGTCACGTAATGCGTAATAACTAACCTGGGAATTTGGAACGTTAATTGCAACGAAGTATCAGATACATAGTTACAGCGTTATAAGTTTTCCTTTGCACTGTGTTGCCAGATTGTCAATGTTATTCTTATGGGGTTATTTTGTCTCACACGGGAGACAAAGTAGTACTTTATTCGTTCATTATAAAAGCCAATTCACACCGGCAAAACGTTATGTTATGTGACAGGACGTGACAGACTTATTAAAAGATCGCTCACCGTTGTTTCAAATGGGGCAATTCATACCACCGAAAAAAACGTAACGCGTAGTCGTCGAAGTAAACCAACTAATCGCAGGGGATCGCTTGGGGAACGATATTTTAGAAACGTACGCAGCGTCGGTGGCCTCGCGCATGCGTTATAAAGACCTTGTGTCCTGCCCTTGTCAGTGCTGCTGAAGGGTTTCGACATATCTTTATATATTATTCTGTAAGCGAATTTAAGTAAAAATTGTGGCAGTTTGGCAAATTGCAGGATGATAGGAGAGGGTTCAAATTAAAGGTCTTGATACCACGGACTCGGGGAAAATAGCAGTATTTCCATTAAGTTACCAGTAAACGAGAAATAACGTAAAACTTCCCCCATAAGAAAAGCATGGGGATTTGAAAAGGTCTGATTTGTTTACATTAAAACATGTGATTTTGTATCTACTTTGTTTGCGAACTGACATGTTTTAACATATATGAAGCAAATTTAGGAAAAGGGTTAGGGGTCATGGCCCCTTCAAGCCAATATTACTATTTCTATTATTGTTTGTTTGTTTGGTTATTATAAACATGGATCAGTTAATTGATGAGGTGCGTGCCCGACTACTGTTGTGGGATAGTAATAGTAATATGGAGAGTTTTAAACCAAATTCAAGTATTTGCCTGGGAAGACATTTATGGTGTACTCGGCAGGGTTTAAGCTGCGGTCGCGTTTGTCGCAAAAATGCGACATGCACCACGAAAATGCGGCAATATTTGGGCAGGCTGTCGCTTTTTTGCTACAAATTTTATTGCAGAAAATCTGGTTTTAACAATACAAATTGTAGGTATTAAAAGTCCGTGATCACGATCCACAACCATAAAAGATTAGAAGATTAGTTGAGATGTTGTAGAGGCTTAACGTTGCGTTGGTTGCACTACGTCACTTACCGATCGTCTCTGAGCGATTGGTAGAGGGGACGAGCCTACATTACGTAAACAGTTGCTGTCGATTTCAACTGCGTACCGTGTAAACGGAACGGGCGAGTTACTGATATGACAGTTGTAGTAACGAAGTGACTACGTACACGTCCAATGTAAGGGCAAATTCACTTCGCTACCGCTTAGGTTAGGTTACGTTACATTACATTAGGTTACGTTACGTTACGTTAGATTAGGTTAGGAGGTTTTCTGGCTCTCAATTTGTTTGAAAAGTCACAGGAAAGTTAACGTACGGTGCATAATTTGGAACAGACGTGAACAGTAGCGGCTCACGTCGGACGTGTACGTAGCCTCTGCCTTGTAGTAACAGACCCCCCTCGTGAGTCAGTCCTTAGTAGCCGAGCAAATCGGCGAATGCGAGAATGTCAAGGGCTAGTTCGCCACCGAAGGAATGACGGCGCTCGCCTCACCTTCGCACCGATTCTTGGTGGTTTTTGTGACCGAGTCAAAGGAGACGAGTACTTAAGTCTCGACTCGCTGCTGAATGTGAACGGTTACATGAGCACGAGTCGCTCGAAGTCGCAACGATCGGGCGAAAGTGTAGAGGTTAGCGAAAACAGACAACTCGAAATCGGTGATGCGCAAATGCGATCGCGATATGCTTTGAGGTTATGTTTCAGAGTGTGTAATGTTTGGGTTGTGTGAGTTTTAGTTGTTCTGGTGCCATATTAGGCCTATTCTACTAGAATGTTTAGTATATTTCCATTATAGACTTTAATGGTTAAAATGGATAAGTTACCAAGAAAAGTAGACACTGCTGAATTATATATTATTTAAAAGAATAATATATAATTGAGGATGGTATATCCATATTCAACCTGGTTAAGAATAACTATAATTTATTTTCCCACACCTACTATGTAAAGTAGAATTTTACTCCTTAAGGCCTTTTTACACCGAGATCTGTCACATAACATCCGATAGCGTAACGTAACGTAACACGTGGCCAATTCACACCGCAAGCGACATCCGCGAGCTCCTGTTCTGAGTTTTCCAGTTTTCCCCCGATTACTGTCGGATTCAAAATGATGGATAGGCCTTCTCGAGTTTGATTTGCCACGAAAGACTGAGCTACAATAACGGCGGTTACATCAACATTTTCCATGTCTTTTTCTCCGTGTTTTGGTGTACAGGTTTTTAAATTTTGATTGCGGGTAGAATATAAAAAGTAAACGATTTTTGCCGTTTTTATAGCAACTACGGACTTAAAAAATTCATATTTCCGAAACGGGTCAACTTATCGATTCCAAATTTTGATACGCCATAAATAAATATTTTTTTAGTTTATTTGTATAATTTTAGATTTTTAAACTTCATTTTATGAAAGCTGGTATCCATTTCGTAAAGTGATGTTTTCTCAGCCCTCAAAAGAGCTAAAAACATGTTTAATGGTTTGTTATGAAGCTCGTGTTTTTTTATAGTCTAATTTTTAATGTACTTAAACCAAATATACTTCGAAACGGTTTATTCAGATTGATTATTAAGTAGTATTATATAAAATACTAGTATTAATTTAAATACTATGGTATTACATTTAGTAGTTCGTCAGTCACTGATACAAACAAACCTTTAAGGTGGTAGGATGTCTTGTAAACCGTGGTATTTTCGTTTTCAAGAATATATTGCGTTGACTGCATTAAAAAAGTTGTGTTGAATGTAGGCTTAAAAATTTGTTATGTTTTCAAAACATATAAATTTGCTGCAGTGTACTATGCTACTGGTAAATTCCCATTGATAAGGTTATTTTTATTTTATTTTTGGCCAAAGTTAGTCAACATTATCAATTACAGCGGGTATAAAATTATAGCTAGCAAATTAGTACACCAAACAAATTTTATCTCGTATAAGAATATTTATACCTTTCATTAATTTAAATTAAATTATGTAGGTCTACTTTAAAAAGTGTTGTATTCTAATTATGTAGAATATCATATACCAGAAAATGTAAAGGAATTATTTTTTTCCTAATCAACAAAGTAGTTAAGGAAAACATTAATGCAATATAAACTGACTGTCTTTTCCGAGTACCAGGGATTCAGCTGGGAAAAAAATTCTTTGAGCAAAAATGCTACAAGCTCTTAAATACTTGTAGCAAAAATATTTTCCTTTTCACATTTTTATCGCATGTCATTATACTATTTGTTGGTCTTAAGTTTTTTTTTTGCTTGTATTTGTTTTTAAGGGTTAACTTTTAAATAATATATAATTCAGCAGTGTCTACTTTTCTTGGTAAGTTATCCATTTTAACCATTAAAGTCTATAATGGAAATATACTAAACATTCTAGTAGAATAGGCCTAATATGGCACCAGAACAACTAAAACTCACACAACCCAAACATTACACACTCTGAAACATAACCTCAAAGCATATCGCGATCGCATTTGCGCATCACTGATTTCGAGTTGTCTGTTTTCGCTAACCTTTACACTTTCGCCCGATCGTTGCGACTTCGAGCGACTCGTGCTCATGTAACCGTTCACATTCAGCAGCGAGTCGAGACTTAAGTACTCGTCTCCTTTGACTCGGTCACAAAAACCACCAAGAATCGGTGCGAAGGTGAGGCGAGCGCCGCCATTCCTTCGGTGGCGAACTAGCCCTTGACATTCTCGCATTCGCCGATTTGCTCGGCTACTAAGGACTGACTCACGAGGGGGGTCTGTTACTACAAGGCAGAGGCTACGTACACGTCCGACGTGAGCCGCTACTGTTCACGTCTGTTCCAAATTATGCACCGTACGTTAACTTTCCTGTGACTTTTCAAACAAATTGAGAGCCAGAAAACCTCCTAACCTAATCTAACGTAACGTAACCTAACCTAGTGTAATGTAACGTAACCTAACCTAAGCGGTAGCGAAGTGAATTTGCCCTTACATTGGACGTGTACGTAGTCACTTCGTTACTACAACTGTCATATCAGTAACTCGCCCGTTCCGTTTACACGGTACGCAGTTGAAATCGACAGCAACTGTTTACGTAATGTAGGCTCGTCCCCTCTACCAATCGCTCAGAGACGATCGGTAAGTGACGTAGTGCAACCAACGCAACGTTAAGCCTCTACAACATCTCAACTAATCTTCTAATCTTTTATGGTTGTGGATCGTGATCACGGACTTTTAATACCTATAATTTGTATTGTTAAAACCAGATTTTCTGCAATAAAATTTGTAGCAAAAAAGCGACAGCCTGCCCAAATATTGTCGCATTTTCGTGGTGCATGTCGCATTTTTGCGACAAACGCGACCGCAGCTTAAACCCTGCCGAGTACACCATAAATGTCTTCCCAGGCAAATACTTGAATTTGGTTTAAAACTCTCCATATTACTATTACTATCCCACAACAGTAGTCGGGCACGCACCTCATCAATTAACTGATCCATGTTTATAATAACCAAACAAACAAACAATAATAGAAATAGTAATATTGGCTTGAAGGGGCCATGACCCCTAACCCTTTTCCTAAATTTGCTTCATATATGTTAAAACATGTCAGTTCGCAAACAAAGTAGATACAAAATCACATGTTTTAATGTAAACAAATCAGACCTTTTCAAATCCCCATGCTTTTCTTATGGGGGAAGTTTTACGTTATTTCTCGTTTACTGGTAACTTAATGGAAATACTGCTATTTTCCCCGAGTCCGTGGTATCAAGACCTTTAATTTGAACCCTCTCCTATCATCCTGCAATTTGCCAAACTGCCACAATTTTTACTTAAATTCGCTTACAGAATAATATATAAAGATATGTCGAAACCCTTCAGCAGCACTGACAAGGGCAGGACACAAGGTCTTTATAACGCATGCGCGAGGCCACCGACGCTGCGTACGTTTCTAAAATATCGTTCCCCAAGCGATCCCCTGCGATTAGTTGGTTTACTTCGCCGACTACGCGTTACGTTTTTTTCGGTGGTATGAATTGCCCCATTTGAAACAACGGTGAGCGATCTTTTAATAAGTCTGTCACGTCCTGTCACATAACATAACGTTTTGCCGGTGTGAATTGGCTTTTATAATGAACGAATAAAGTACTACTTTGTCTCCCGTGTGAGACAAAATAACCCCATAAGAATAACATTGACAATCTGGCAACACAGTGCAGTGGAAAACTTATAACGCTGTAACTAAGTATCTGATACTTCGTTGTAATTAACGTTCCAAATTCCCAGGTTAGTTATTACGCATTACGTGACCAAAATGTACAGCGATTGTGAATACTTATCAACACAATATTTAATAGGGGGGGAGGGGTTTCGGGGGTGTAAAAAATACATTTAACTTTTAGATATTATTTGTTCAGCCTCCTTCTAATACATCCATAAGACTCTTGGCATATTGCAATCCCAATCTAATCATAAATCAAATAGAAAGTTGTGTTACCGTTAGACTGTACATCTGTAGCATTGACAAGCGTCAGGTTTTGTTCGAGTAAGTACTAAGCTAAGGCAATATACGCAAGAATATAATGATTCACTTGCAATGATAAGTAATAGTGTAGGTAGGCTAAGTAATAACGGTAATAATAATCAACGAATATAGGCTAAGATATTTTGAAGGAAAAAGTAGGATCCTGGTAATTTTTAAAAAAAGTTTCTGATTACGGTACTTGTGATTAATTCACAGAGAAGTAACTAATACCATTGATTATAATCAATGCTAATACTTCTCGATTGCTTTCGGTGGCAATCGAGAATCAGAGGTATGTACGGTAAGTTTTATTTTCGGTACTTTTCCTTTAGTATGACCACACTCTCAAAATAAATGTACTGGCATATTTGTTTAGTTATCTATAAAACGATATTAATGTTTCTAAGATGAAAACCCTCTGACTCAAGCTCGTCTGTTTTGTTAAGCTCGTCTGTTTTGTAGGTCCTCCAAAAGTATAGTATAGTATAAGGGTTATACTATAATGACTATATGGTAACTAGCTTTATTAGGTTAATCTTCTGGTGTAGGCCTATAATTTGTGAGTGTAAGGTTTTCTTGGCCTAAGTAAATTTAAGTTGATGTCGGCGGCCGTATTGGATTTACGCTTCATAAAAACCAATGTTGAACGGAATGAGTGATATCTCGTTCATTTATTACGAAAAAATATTATTCATATCTCAAATTAAAGATCTTGTAAATTTATATTTTTTCTTGTGAGCTAAGTTTTTCATGAACACATTGGCTACCGACGTTCCCACATACGCGACGCAATTTAAAAAAAAAAAACTTAAAATAGACCAGCACTGGACGCAGTTGGTTTTCACTGCAGCTTGTGCTGAATCCAGCGGACCGATGACACGTATGTATGTAACTGTTACTCTGTTGGTAATTAGCTTGGCACGCTCATTCAGTGCACCAGATTGCTTTAGAACTTACATATTGGTCTATGGGAATATATTACAAGTATGCAGGACACTTGGCCTCTGGGTTGGAAGTTCAGTTTTTTTTATATGGATTTTTAAAGTTGTCAATATGTTGCTGTTTCAGTTTGCAGCCCTGTAATTTGACAGTTAGCTGTAATTTGGTTTGTTGACACAACCCAACTGTGCTGTGTGGCTATAACAGTATAAAAGCTGATTATTTATCCTACATGTTAAATGTTTTGCCGCATATCGCTCTCCCGAGTCGATTTAACCAATACAAACTTTGTAGACCCAAGCTTATCATTATGCAACTTCTTTTACGCACTTTATGTGTCAAAGCTCACAAACCATTCCCTAACGCTCTCGTAACAATGATTTTACACATTTGATGAAAAAATAAGGTACTTTTCCTTTAGCTCGACCACACCCCAGTTACAGCACGTTGTGGAGGCTAGGCTGGTCTAGGTTACTGTATTTGTAAAGAACAGTATTTTCTCTATTAACATCATCTTTCTGGTTGCGATAAGACTCCCTGCCACCCTTCCTGTCCCCCTGTAACTGGACCTAGGTCGTACGGAAACTTACTAACCAGTGCGTTGTGGTGTCATGTATATACTCAATTTTGTTCATTTCACTTGACAGTTTACTGCGTACTGAGTTATAAATGACAGGTTCCTAATCAAAGTGCCCAATAGAAATGCAAAAACCCTAAAGGGAAAAGTTAAATAAACAACATATATATATAGAATCAGGAAGTACTATTATTTCAGACTTTTGGAGGACCTACAAAACAGACGAGCTTAACAAAACAGACGAGCTTGAGTCAGAGGGTTTTCATCTTAGAAACTTTAATATCGTTTTATAGATAACTAAACAAATATGCCAGTACATTTATTTTGAGAGTGTGGTCATACTAAAGGAAAAGTACCGAAAATAAAACGTACCGTACATACCTCTGATTCTCGATTGCCACCGAAAGCAATCGAGAAGTATTAGCATTGATTATAATCAATGGAATTAGTTACTTCTCTGTGAATTAATCACAAGTACCGTAATCAGAAACTTTTTTTAAAAAATTACCAGGATCCTACTTTTTTCTTCAAAATATCTTAGCCTATATTCGTTGATTATTATTACCGTTATTACTTAGCCTACCTACACTATTACTTATCATTGCAAGTGAATCATTATATTCTTGCGTATATTGCCTTAGCTTAGTACTTACTCGAACAAAACCTGACGCTTGTCAATGCTACAGATGTACAGTCTAACGGTAACACAACTTTCTATTTGATTTATGATTAGATTGGGATTGCAATATGCCAAGAGTCTTATGGATGTATTAGAAGGAGGCTGAACAAATAATATCTAAAAGTGAAATGTATTGACCTAGGCCCAAGTAATATTTTAATTTTACCTCCTAATCTTTGATGAGCTGTCAGTTACGTGTGTCCATTTCCCATAGGTCTCAAGTCTGGTTGGGTGTTGGGTTCCCACTCTCACTTTGCAGCGCAGGCAGTCTCTTTTCAATCTTGGTTGGCAGAAACATGAAAACAATTAGGAATTATCAATTAAAATAAACTAGTCATTTAAAAATTACTTACCGGTAAACAAATTATAACGAAAGCTCACTAACTAGTTTAAATCCAATGATACTGATGTTTCAGTTACGGATGTACTATTTACTGAGTACTTTGAGTACTTTGAGTACTGAGTATACTGAGTACTTTGAACTGCCTGCTGCACTGACAGAAAAACACCGATATTGGAGTAAAGAAACTCAAATATCCCAATAGAAGGTTAACCTTTAAGCATTTACATATATAACGGGTACTAAATCACACTGCTCTAAAACATTTAATAAACAACCAATAGTTATCTATTTCACATAAATATTCTTGGTGAAATCAAAATAATATTACTTGACAGTAAGATATTACAGGCTGATGTGTTCTCTCATGATTCCCACATTAATCTTAATGGAGTACCTGATATTATTTATATAATACTTATACATTATTGATCATTAACTTAATAATACTCAAACATTTTTTTTCATAACCTTAAGTTACCTAGCCGAACCGCTTAAGCATGGTGTACAATTGTACATCCACCATTTGAATCTCTCCTTTTAAAGTATGCTGTGGCACAGAGGCTTTGTTGGGTTACTGATAATAAAACCATTAACTTATAAACTATACATGGTCTATACCATTGCTTCTACCAAGTTGACTGCTGTACTTGAGCAGTCGTTGAAACAATGTTATAATCAGCTGAATAACAGGAATGTGAATTAATACAGTACCTACGACATTAGTAGAGGGAAACTGCCGGGGAGGGGCCGTAATCGGCGCTTTTTTCCCATGTTATTCTTATGGGGATCAGTTTTTGAACACTTGCCCGATCCTACCCTACACAAATTTTCTTGTTAGCTTGTACTAATGTCGAACCCTTGCCTATATTAAATATATTTTCCCAATCCCCATCCCTCCTCTATATTTTTTAAAATTAATTTTCAAATTCAGGCTAAAAAACTATCTTTAGTGTTTATGGTCCGATTTGTCTGGAATTTGGATATGTTACTGTCCTAGGCAAGTGTTTTAATAAATTCCACTTACATATCCCAAATTCACCATTACGGTCAAATTAAAAAATATTTTTGAAAAATACTATAGTGCCAATTGCCAACTTCTTTATTAACTGTCCGATTTGTCTGCAATTTTGATATGTTATTGTCCTAGGCAAGTGTTTTAATAAATTTCACTTACATATCCCAAATTCACTATTACGGTCAAATTAAAAAATATGTTGAAAAATACTGCCAATTGCCAACTTCTTTATTTACTGTCCGATTTATTTAAAATTTGGATATGTTATTGTCCTAGGCAAGTGTTTTAATAAATTTCACTTACATATCCCAAATTCACTATTACGGTCAAATTAAAAAATATTTTTGAAAAATACTGCCAATTGCCAACTTCTTTATTTACTGTCCGATTTATTTAAAATTTGGATATGTTGTTGTCCTATGCAAGTGTTTTAATAAATTCCACTTACATTTCCCAAATTCACTATTACGGTCAAATTAAAAAAAATATTTTTGAAAAATACTGCCAATTGCCAACTTCCTTATTTACTGTCCGATTTGTTTAAAATTTGGATATGTTATTGTTGTAGGCTAGTGTATATGCACAATCCACATTTTAAAAATTCACTATTACGGTCAAATTAAAAAAATATTTCTGAAAAATACTGCCAATTGCCAACTTCTTTATTTACTGTCCGATTTGTTTAAAACTTGGATATGTTATTGTCGTAGGCAAGTGTTTTAATAAATTACACTTACATTTCCCAAATTCACTATTACAGTCAAATTAAAAATTATCTTTGAAAAATACTGCCAATTGCCAACTTCTTTATTTACTGTCCGATTTGTGTAAAATTTGGATATGTTATTGTCGTAGGCAAGTGTTTTAATAAATTACACTTACATTTTACAAATTCAATATTGCGGTTAAATTTTAAAAAAATTTGGAAAAATACTGCCAATTGGCAACTTCTTTATTTATGGTCTGATTTGTTTAAAATTTATATATGTCATTAATCTAGGCTAGTGTATATGCACCATCCACATTTGACAAATTAACTATAATGGTCAAATTAAAAAAATACTTTGAAAAATATACTAACAATTTTAAACTTCTTTATTTACTGTCTGATTTATTTTCGGATATGTTATAGCTCTTATATAGGTAACAAAACCACACAACCACACGTTCCACTACCCCCTATAATACAGTATTTTGTCTTCTTTGTTTGTTTATTTTGCTGTAATCCCAAAACTGACTTTGCTGTTTATTGTCCGATTTGCCTACACTTTGGATATTGTCCTAAGCTAATGCATTTATTGTCTGATTTATTTTTGGATATGTTATAGCCCCCCAACTATTATATCTAAAATTAAAATATTATTTCCACCTATAATACAGTTGATGTGTTGTTTGTTTTGCTGCAACCTAAAAACTAACATTGGTATTTGTGTTTTTACAAAACTATATTTTGTAAATTACTATCAATAACTCCTTTATTTACTTTTCGACTTGTTATATCCCCCTATATCTAAATTTACCGTATATTTTTTTCCCTTTTAGTGCTGTTTTGTCGTAACCAAACTTTGAATATGATTGCAATATATTATTGGCCATTGCATAAGTAAATACCCCATTTCCAAATTCAATATTACGGTTGGATTAAAAAAATAAATGCAAACTTATTATATTTGCCACAAGCTTATTATATACATCCAGCTGTTATATTTGGCACAATTCCAATATTGTTGTGACCCTCTCAACTACCTCTCATTGTAATATAATAAGTAATATATATCCACAAAATATTTATGGTCAGAACTGCCTAAATTTTGGATATGTTTTAAGCCAATGCGATAGCAAAAATAAATTTTTAAAACCCAAAACAACTACACACAAAACACTAACCTTTCTTTGTGCTTGTTTGGAGTAGTCTTTATTTTATCCAACTTAATTTTAATTTTGTAGTTAAAATCAAACTTCCCACATTCTAGCTCCCTTTCCAGCCAGTGGTTGGAGACATAAAGGTTACGAATATTTTCAAACTGTACAATATATCTTTTTCTACCCCTATGTTGGACTTGTTTGATAGCGCTTATTAATAATTCTGCACCATCTTCCAAATCCTCCAGTCTGCTACATTCTTTAAATTTAATATTACCTTTAATATCTTGCATCTCTATGTCTTCTTGTCCAACATCCCACTCATCGTTATGGAAACTTAGGTTTTCTATTTTTGGAAAGGAATTACCATAAAACGTTGCGGTACCTTTAGTGTTAAAGCTTGCAAGTGGCTCGTTGGTAGGTAGATAAATAATGTCCAAATCACCACTATATGGCAACGCGCCTTCCCTATTCTTATTTATCTCTATAAACACAGTTTTACAGACACCTTTAACATAGTATACACCCCTCCGTCCATCCTTTTCTGCCAACACTCCCACAAACTTGTTGTTTACTACAAACGCATACACTATATAATGTCCATAATGCTCTAGATCCTCCCAACGTCGCAGGAAGTAATCTTTTAATTTATCCTCTCTTTCCCTTATTTCTTGTTCTTTAGCCAACTGTGCTTTGTATTCCTCTGCAACAGAATTTTCCACATATTCAAATTTACGCTTATTACTGTCGATGTCTTCTAATTCCAATTTCCTCTTTTTGGAACACTTCTCTAAGAAAGGCTTGGAAAGTGGCTCTATTTCTTTAATAGTGTATGGGTACAGTTTATTCGTCCGGCTTCTTAAAACGTAGGGAGTAAGGTTAGGACTTTCCACTAAGCCTAATTCTTCTAAATTGATGTGTTTAGGTATAGTGGAGAAAGGTGTATTTGATTTTGTAAAACATGTGCCCCCAGATTTGATGTAACACTTATGCTTTACACTTATGGCATCAGGAAACTCCTCTATTACCTCCACATAGTTAGTTGGTAAACAGTTAAAGCTAAATGCAGATAGAGCATACTTTATTAACTTTTCCCTTTGTGTACTATCTTTTGGCAGTTTTAGTTGTACTCCAGTTATCTTCTTCGTATTACTATTACCCCAATATGCGTATTGTAATAAATCATTAAACACTAAACAACAACTGTTTTGTAATTGATTGGCAACTTTCACCCACATCTTATGCAGAGGTACAGCATAGAATGGAGCATTTTGAAAGTACCGTTTGTTGTCTTCTATTAGACTTAAACAATCTCTTAAAGGTTCAAACCCTTTACCAAAACCTCTACAATAGTTATAGATTGTTGCCTCTAACCTTGTTATTCCATTCTCTCTAGCTAGTTTAGACGAGAACGTTTCTTTTAGTCTCGCCTGGACAGTTTACAAAGTTTATTATATGGTTTCCTATACTTTTAACTACTCCAGGGCTTGCAATCTGGCATATAAATTTATTATATATTTTTACCCTGCTATTTACATTAAACCATGTTAAACAGTCTTTACTAACATGGAAATTATCTACAATAACATTATATCCATTCTTGTACTCCCCTTGGTAGCAAAAGTCAAAGTTTTCTGTAAGATATTGGCACATTTCCTCTTTATTAAATATTCCAGCCAAATCAAGTGTTATATCGAAATCCATAAGATAGTACATTTCTTTTTCCAGATCTTGCGGTATCTTTGGAAGGTCTTCCAACAAATCCTTAATTTTAACATTTGCAAGCTCTATTTTATAGGGAATTGCTATAGGATCATCGTACTTTTGTTTAATTTGGTCAATATCTTTCTTTATTATTTGTAACACACCCTCGCTTTGGACCCCAGAGGACCTCTCCAAGGAGAATGGTAGTTTGGCCACAACACCATGTCGAGCTAAAGAGAACTTTCTAAATATTCCTCGTAAGTAGCTATTAAACGAGCCACATATTTCCTTCTTAACTTTAAATTTATTCCGAACGTCCCCATCACAATCCGTAACATTGGTTATCTTAACTAACATTATGTTATCACAAAACGCATCCGTTATAGATGTTAAGTTATTTAATTTTGTTTCGCCCTGGCAATAGTTTATATTACCTATGTCTGTAAGAAGGTTATTGTTATGGAGATTTTCTAATAAAAAACATATACCGAATCTTTCGTTAGTAGGTTTAATACAATTTCCCAATAAATGGCTAACAGAGTACATTTCTTTTATACAAAAAAGTAGCGGAAACATGTAAACAGGACAGATATAATTACACTATAGGCATATAGGTGTTGTAAATATATGGATATTGTATATAAACATAGACGAGCGGTAAGTATAACATGTACGTGGACACCTAGACCCATTTGCACATATGGAATACCCACTATTAATATAATTCCAATTTCGACTAAATAAGTTTATAGTCTCAATATAATTAACATATTAACTAACGGTGCCATCCCGCATTAGTACCCAAATTTTCGAAATTCTATAAGTCTATTCTTAGTCCTTGTATTAGGTTTTGTACTATTAAACCCTACATTCTTATCCTGTGCAGTAGAGTAATATATGCATGTTATTTAATACAGATACGCACATTCTACAAGACCTGTACATAGATCTGTTGTATAAGCAGCAGAATAGACGTCTAACCCATTGTGTTGTTGTAAAGTAAAACATAAATGTAAATTGTGCTGGATACAACCGGCCAGATATTAGACAGGAAATGTGTTGAAAGTGTATTGCCAAATAGTAAGACAAACGCCACATAGTGCAGCATGTAAGCAATCCATTACTATTTAGACAAATGTATAAGGTCAGTATTGGTACAACATCCGATATATTAGCCAAACCCAGTCCAAACATTGTGTCCTCAAAATGTTATGATTGTGTTAAATTTTTTTATATTACATATATTTCTTACACAATTTACAAACTATTTTTTGTGTCAGTTGACAGAACCTGTAAAGTTGTGTTAAATGGCTGTAAACCAGTATCTGTGCCTGTGTCCAAATGTGTTGGAGTGTGTTATTGTGTCTCTGCATTTGTGTTGTTTTATAAACTTTAAATATTACTATGTCCTTATACTCTTACTATTTCTGTTACTATAATATTTATTTTTTACTGTTTGTTTTCCAAGTTTGATTGTGGGTTTGGCTAATATATCGGATGTTGTACCAATACTGACCTTATACATTTGTCTAAATAGTAATGGATTGCTTACATGCTGCACTATGTGGTGTTTGTCTTACTATTTGGCAATACACTTCCAACACATTTCCTGTCTAATATCTGGCCGGTTGTATCCAGCACAATTTACATTTATGTTTTACTTTACAACAACACAATGGGTGAGACGTCTATTCTGCTGCTTATGCAACAGATCTATGTACAGGTCTTGTAGAATGTGCGTATCTGTATTAAATAACATGCATATATTACTCTACTGCACAGGATAAGAATGTAGGGTTTAATAGTACAAAACCTAATACAAGGACTAAGAATAGACTTATAGAATTTCGAAAATTTGGGTACTAATGCGGGATGGCACCGTTAGTTAATATGTTAATTATATTGAGACTATAAACTTATTTAGTCGAATTTGGAATTATATTAATAGTGGGTATTCCATATTTGCACATGGGTCTAGGTGTCCACGTACATGTTATACTTGCCGCTCGTCTATGTTTATATACAATATCCATATATTTACAACACCTATATGCCTATAGTGTAATTATATCTGTCCTGTTTACATGTTTCCGCTACTTTTTTGTATAAAAGAAATGTACTCTGTTAGCCATTTATTGGGAAATTGTATTAAACCTACTAACGAAAGATTCGGTATATGGTTTTTATTAGAAAATCTCCATAACAATAACCTTCTTACAGACATAGGTAATATAAACTATTGCCAGGGCGAAACAAAATTAAATAACTTAACATCTATAACGGATGCGTTTTGTGATAACATAATGTTAGTTAAGATAACCAATGTTACGGATTGTGATGGGGACGTTCGGAATAAATTTAAAGTTAAGAAGGAAGTATGTGGCTCGTTTAATAGCTACTTACGAGGAATATTTAGAAAGTTCTCTTTAGCTCGACATGGTGTTGTGGCCAAACTACCATTCTCCTTGGAGAGGTCCTCTGGGGTCCAAAGCGAGGGTGTGTTACAAATAATAAAGAAAGATATTGACCAAATTAAACAAAAGTACGATGATCCTATAGCAATTCCCTATAAAATAGAGCTTGCAAATGTTAAAATTAAGGATTTGTTGGAAGACCTTCCAAAGATACTGCAAGGTCTGGAAAAAGAAATGTACTATCTTATGGATTTCGATATAACACTAGATTTGGCTGGAATATTTAATAAAGAGGAAATGTGCCAATATCTTACAGAAAACTTTGACTTTTGCTACCAAGGGGAGTACAAGAATGGATATAATGTTATTGTAGATAATTTCCATGTTAGTAAAGACTGTTTAACATGGTTTAATGTAAATAGCAGGGTAAAAATATATAATAAATTTATATGCCAGATTACAAGCCCTGGAGTAGTTAAAAGTATAGGAAACCATATAATAAACTTTGTAAACTGTCCAGATGCGAGACTAAAAGAAACGTTCTCGTCTAAACTAGCTAGAGAGAATGGAATAACAAGGTTAGAGGCAACAATCTATAACTATTGTAGAGGTTTTGGTAAAGGGTTTGAACCTTTAAGAGATTGTTTAAGTCTAATAGAAGACAACAAACGGTACTTTCAAAATGCTCCATTCTATGCTGTACCTCTGCATAAGATGTGGGTGAAAGTTGCCAATCAATTACAAAACAGTTGTTGTTTAGTGTTTAATGATTTATTACAATACGCATATTGGGGTAATAGTAATACGAAGAAGATAACTGGAGTACAACTAAAACTGCCAAAAGATAGTACACAAAGGGAAAAGTTAATAAAGTATGCTCTATCTGCATTTAGCTTTAACTGTTTACCAACTAACTATGTGGAGGTAATAGAGGAGTTTCCTGATGCCATAAGTGTAAAGCATAAGTGTTACATCAAATCTGGGGGCACATGTTTTACAAAATCAAATACACCTTTCTCCACTATACCTAAACACATCAATTTAGAAGAATTAGGCTTAGTGGAAAGTCCTAACCTTACTCCCTACGTTTTAAGAAGCCGGACGAATAAACTGTACCCATACACTATTAAAGAAATAGAGCCACTTTCCAAGCCTTTCTTAGAGAGGTGTTCCAAAAAGAGGAAATTGGAATTAGAAGACATCGACAGTAATAAGCGTAAATTTGAATATGTGGAAAATACTGTTGCAGAAGAATACAAAGCACAGTTGGCTAAAGAACAAGAAATAAGGGAAAGAGAGGATAAATTAAAAGATTACTTCCTGCGACGTTGGGAGGATCTAGAGCATTATGGACATTATATAGTGTATGCGTTTTTAGTAAACAACAAGTTTGTGGGAGTGTTGGCAGAAAAGGATGGACGGAGGGGTGTATACTATGTTAAAGGTGTCTGTAAAACTGTGTTTATAGAGATAAATAAGAATAGGGAAGGCGCGTTGCCATATAGTGGTGATTTGGACATTATTTATCTATTTACCAACGAGCCACTTGCAAGCTTTAACACTAACGGTACCGCAACGTTTTATGGTAATTCCTTTCCAAAAATAGAAAACCTAAGTTTCCATAACAATGAGTGGGATGTTGGACAAGAAGACATAGAGATGCAAGATATTAAAGGTAATATTAAATTTAAAGAATGTAGCAGACTGGAGGATTTGGAAGATGGTGCAGAATTATTAATAAGCGCTATCAAACAAGTCCAACATAGGGGTAGAAAAAGATATATTGTACAGTTTGAAAATATTCGTAACCTTTATGTCTCCAACCACTGGCTGGAAAGGGAGCTAGAATGTGGGAAGTTTGATTTTAACTACAAAATTAAAATTAAGTTGGATAAAATAAAGACTACTCCAAACAAGCACAAAGAAAGGTTAGTGTTTTGTGTGTAGTTGTTTTGGGTTTTAAAAATTTATTTTTGCTATCGCATTGGCTTAAAACATATCCAAAATTTAGGCAGTTCTGACCATAAATATTTTGTGGATATATATTACTTATTATATTACAATGAGAGGTAGTTGAGAGGGTCACAACAATATTGGAATTGTGCCAAATATAACAGCTGGATGTATATAATAAGCTTGTGGCAAATATAATAAGTTTGCATTTATTTTTTTAATCCAACCGTAATATTGAATTTGGAAATGGGGTATTTACTTATGCAATGGCCAGTAATATATTGCAATCATATTCAAAGTTTGGTTACGACAAAACAGCACTAAAAGGGGAAAAAATATACGGTAAATTTAGATATAGGGGGATATAACAAGTCGAAAAGTAAATAAAGGAGTTATTGATAGTAATTTACAAAATATAGTTTTGTAAAAACACAAATACCAATGTTAGTTTTTAGGTTGCAGCAAAACAAACAACACATCAACTGTATTATAGGTGGAAATAATATTGTAATTTTAGATATAATAGTTGGGGGGCTATAACATATCCAAAAATAAATCAGACAATAAATGCATTAGCTTAGGACAATATCCAAAGTGTAGGCAAATCGGACAATAAACAGCAAAGTCAGTTTTGGGATTACAGCAAAATAAACAAACAAAAAAGACAAAATACTGTATTATAGGGGGTAGTGGAAGGTGTGGTTGTGTGGTTTTGTTACCTATATAAGAGCTATAACATATCCGAAAATAAATCAGACAGTAAATAAAGAAGTTTGAAATTGTTAGTATATTTTTCAAAGTATTTTTTTAATTTGACCATTATAGTTAATTTGTCAAATGTGGATGGTGCATATACACTAGCCTAGATTAATGACATATATAAATTTTAAACAAATCAGACCATAAATAAAGAAGTTGCCAATTGGCAGTATTTTTCCAATTTTTTTTTAAATTTAACCGCAATATTGAATTTGTAAAATGTAAGTGTAATTTATTAAAACACTTGCCTACGACAATAACATATCCAAATTTTAAACAAATCGGACAGTAAATAAGGAAGTTGGCAATTGGCAGTATTTTTCAGAAATATTTTTTTAATTTGACCGTAATAGTGAATTTGTAAAATGTGGATTGTGTATATACACTAGCCTACAACAATAACATATCCAAATTTTAAACAAATCGGACAGTAAATAAGGAAGTTGGCAATTGGCAGTATTTTTCAAAAATATTTTTTTTAATTTGACCGTAATAGTGAATTTGGGAAATGTAAGTGGAATTTATTAAAACACTTGCCTAGGACAACAACATATCCAAATTTTAAATAAATCGGACAGTAAATAAAGAAGTTGGCAATTGGCAGTATTTTTCAAAAATATTTTTTAATTTGACCGTAATAGTGAATTTGGGATATGTAAGTGAAATTTATTAAAACACTTGCCTAGGACAATAACATATCCAAATTTTAAATAAATCGGACAGTAAATAAAGAAGTTGGCAATTGGCAGTATTTTTCAAAATATTTTTTAATTTGACCGTAATAGTGAATTTGGGATATGTAAGTGAAATTTATTAAAACACTTGCCTAGGACAATAACATATCCAAATTGCAGACAAATCGGACAGTTAATAAAGAAGTTGGCAATTGGCACTATAGTATTTTTCAAAAAATATTTTTTAATTTGACCGTAATGGTGAATTTGGGATATGTAAGTGGAATTTATTAAAACACTTGCCTAGGACAGTAACATATCCAAATTCCAGACAAATCGGACCATAAACACTAAAGATAGTTTTTTAGCCTGAATTTGAAAATTAATTTTAAAAAATATAGAGGAGGGATGGGGATTGGGAAAATATATTTAATATAGGCAAGGATTCGACATTAGTACAGGCTAACAAGAAAATTTGTGTAGGGTAGGATCGGGCAAGTGTTCAAAAACTGATCCCCATAAGAATAACATGGGAAAAAAGCGCCGATTACGGCCCCTCCCCGGCAGTTTCCCTCTACTGACATTGTTAGTTTGGTCATATTTCAACATAAGTTAATTATCCTAGTATTGATTCTATACATAACAATGTGTGGGTTAAAATAAGTTATTCCTTTGAAAAAATAGTCCTACAAAATATTAGTTTACTTTAAAAATCACTAAATTGGTATACAATATACTTCCCGACTCGTATCCGGTGGGACGCGAAACAAATGATTCCGAAGTCGGGACAGTCCCGGGATGGCTGGCAACCCTACACCTCACGTGCATACTTTTAAAACAACTCCCAAAATACTCTAGGCATAATTTATGTGAATCTGTAATTAGGCCTACTGATAACGTTGAATGTATGTACTTATTAGGCTACTGTATATAAACACTTATAAATACAACAATTTATCAAGGTGAGAAACATTTTTTTCAGCTGTAGAAAACAATTACTGTGTGCAAGATATAAACTAAACAAATAAATCCACAAATTTGAGGGAAAATACCTTCACTTGTCATACAAAAACTGCATATTAGGAACAAATTACAGTACGGTATGGTAACAAATCATAACATTTTTGGATTTAATGTCTAAGCATGATGAAACATGGAAATCTAGTAAAATTGGTGGCTACCAAATGAAAAAATACTTAAAACCAGTAAATACCTAATGCCTATTTCGAAAATTTTAAATTTTCTTGACAGTTTTCATGAAACTGGCTTTAAACTATTGATATCATTAATTTAAGAGGACATGCTTAGAAGAAAAGCTTTTTCTAGAAAATACAGCAATCGAAAAATGCACAATGACCTTCCAATCTTATTTAGGGTGTTTAGAGTAATTACATAAAGTGTAAATTTAATGTGGAGTTGCTCTTCAACATTTAATTTAATTTGACGATGCGTTTCTCTTGCTTGTAGGCTAACTACCCTACATTGCCAATTTGTTTTTATTTGTTTCTCTTTATTTGCTACATAAGTTAATTCACCATTCTTTATTTAATTAAAAGGGTCTTTCAGGAATGTGATGAGACCTATCATTAGTTATAAGCCTAGGTATCTAGTTTTGTTACGAGCCTATTACTATTTGAACCTGATTATGAATCATCTTTTCTTAGCCTAATGGAATATTTCCAAGTAAGTTTACGAGTCATCAGACAGTTGTATTAAATTTCAACCAGTTTCATTATTTTCAATAGGACTAAACTTAAATTTCGAAATAGATCTTGGCTTAATAAAACAAGACACACACAAAATAAAATCCATATTTACAAAATCCATGAAGAATTTTTAAAATATTAGGCTTATGGCTATATCCTCTTTATTTTTTTATAAATAATCTTTAAGTACTATAAGTAAGGCCTTTTTAAGACTGTATATGGATAACTGAAGGAACTCAAACTTTTATAATAATGATATGAACATACATGTTATATTCTATTTAAAGTAGCTTCAGGATTGAGAAATCCCTGCTTTGCGTTTACTATAAAAATAAAAAAATTGTCCTTGACTTTTATAAAATAGTAAGCATTTTCCCTGACTTTTGATATTTTTCCAACTTTTTCCCTGACATTCCCCATAGACGCCTTTAAAGAAGGCCGCGGCGTAGTAGAATTGGCAGCGCCGCAAGAGGAGTTACCATGCGCCTTGCCACCCATATACTAGAATGGAGGAATCAAGACGCTGCCATCTAAAATCGTTATTTTTTACTCTTCAAGTTAGAAAATACCGTTCTATATTCTGTTCCTCATTTACTGTGCAGAATGGAACGCCAATAAGCAATGTATTTCAAATGGCAATTCAAATTCTAGTAGTCAGCCTGAAAGTATTTACATGAGCACCTTCAACCTGGTCGGGGGGACAGTTAATACAACTCGCATAACAACACCAACGGTGCACTCAGCTCAGATAGTAACATGGCATTTTCCATATACCTGTACTGCACAGTGAACGTGCAACACAGTTTAGTGATGTTTATCGTTTTGCTAACGAGTATCTTACCCTGTTGCGAGCCCAACAGAGTTCATATTTAAACTTAGAGTAAAATTAAGCATGTTTATAGTCAGTGTTGCTGGGTTTTACAAGTACAGTACTGTACTATGCCTACTTAGGCATATTAATACTATAATGCCTAGCACAGTTAATTCAGGAATGTACTAGGAATTTACATCACTTTTTAAAATTACCCCGTTGCGACAAACCCACCCACTTATTGGATTTAAAGTTAAGTTATGTAATACGCTCAACATTTGTTTACTAAAGAGTTGTATAGGCTAAAACTCCCTAATGTTATTAGAGCTACATTTCTTTTTGCCCTAATTTGCATTTTTTTAAATTAATCCATAACAATGGTAAGTTATGTTTTTTATTAGTTTAGAAAGGAATTAATAACAATACTTTTATCATTAGTTTTGTTCTATAAATAACAATATTTAAGACAGCTTAGCACCATTTACTAAGTGCTGATACCGTAAGTAAAGTATTATTTAAAACAACATACCTATATTAAACAAGATTAAAACGACATACAGCAGTTTATTTAAAGACAAAGCGAAGTTAAAATAACAAGTATAAATACAACTAATGGGAAACTGTCTGTATAAAGTATTAAAATGGGTTTTGCACTTTTGTCTTCCAAAGACATACAGTAATTGTGTGCCTCTTATTACATTTGTCACTGTTAATTTTTAATTCAAGCAGTTTATCAACAGAATTTATTTAACACATTAATTTAAAAATGTATTCATAGGGGCATCTTAAATGATAAGTTAATCTGACCATGATATGCAGATATCTTTAAAACCTAACAGAAGTACGTGATTGATGTAGACCTATTGTTTAGTTTACTGCGAATTTGTATGTTCAATATTATTTTTCGGTTGTTGTATACTTTATTAAAAACCCCTAACGCCCTATTTTATTTGTTCCCCCCAACAAAATAAACTACATAAGTTAGAATGCACTATTCGACTAGCGGCTTATGGTCTTTTTGCCGGCAGAGACTCCTCTGCTCTGTGAGATTGTGGCATGGCGTTGCCAGTTCAAACGCCGCGGCCTTCTTTAAAGGCGGCTAATGCTTTCCCTGACCTTTTTCAAATTCCCTGACTTTCCAGAAAGTGTGAACCATGGCATGTTTATTACAAACAGTAAAGCCTAGGTCTATTCATTGTTTAAAATTAACTTTTGGTCATGGTGAGTTTGTAATTAATTTAATCTGGATAAGTTTATAATTTTTTTCAATCAGTAATGGAAAATGTCAATAAACATTTCTTAAACGAGTACCACGACCTACTAGCATCCTGACTAGCTATACTAATACTAAATTTAAGATTTGAAACCCAAAAGCTTATACCAGTTGATCCACAGAATAACAGTTAGGCCTACCTCAGGAAAAAAGTAGATTAAGACTTTTGGGAGCATGAAATTTAACGTAAGCCAACAATAAAGAACAATTCGTTATGTACCTAGGACCTTACAGACGTTATATTGTTAAACTATTTATCGATATAATATAGGATAATAACTTACATAACAAGTATTAACCTACCTTTTCACACAGAACAATCTTCATTTAATTTAGTCTTCATAATCAACTTGCACATCAACTTGCACATCAACTTGCTTAATATAGGTAAATGTAAGATAAACATGCCGAGCACAGAAAAGGACTGCGACAGCAGACAGGCAAACATCAAGTCAAATATTAAGTTTTATTTTCAAGCGAGATGATCTTGGAGTACTTGGAGTACAATATGAAGCGATTGGTCTTATTGATTTTCTCTTCTCCATAGAGTTCAAAACTTCAAAACATTAGGAAAAATACTGTCAAAATCAACCAGCATATAATAAAATAACCTTAAATAACAATACTGATCTGTTATGGAGTATATCTCTTTCAGTCACTGCGTTGCAAAATATCCTATAAGCTCGATCAACTTAACTAAAGTTTCTATTTATATACAGTAGCCGCCTATATGAGGGCATTTAAATTTATAACCGTATATAAACGTAAACATGCTTTTCAAGTGGCTCTTGATCAACTAAACAAGCGTCTGATCAACTTAGAGTTTCTGTTCAACATGCCACGTTAAAATATCTGTGTATGTTCAACATGGGAACTAAAAACAGATCTATATATATATATATATATATGTGTGTCCGTGAATGCGATAACTTGAGTAAAAAACGTCCGATTTCGATGAAATTTGGCTCAAATGTGTAAAGTGACATTCATGACTTTAAGTTCGAAAACCAGAAGTATCGGACCACGGGAAGGGGGGTTTATGGGGGTTTTAAATTTTCCAAAAGTCAGTTTTTTGCATTTTTCACCCTAAAATTTTTAAAACACTTAATTTTGGTTTTGACCATGTTATAGAGCTTAAAAAAACAAATAATATGGTATTTTGAATTATTAACCTAGGTTAAGTGGTTACGGAGAAAATCCAAAAAAACCTGCTCATAAAATCTCCCATGTTAATCTTATGGGAAAAAGGTTTTTGGCTTTTCCTCAGTTCATTTCAATGTAAACTTCACATTTGCTTTTACCAATCAGTTTAGCTCTACAAAACAATCATTTTAGTGTTTAAATTATGATTCTACGTCCAACCGTTGCCGAGATATTCAAAGTGCTAAACACAGTACGTTGTCCAATGTTATCCTTATGGAGAATATATAAAATTTGATATCTCGATTTTGTATGAATGTATATTAATGAAACTTGGTATGTGGCTTCACCTAGTACTGGTATATTGATATTTGCAGAACAAAAATTGTTTGTAAATTTTCCCCGTAGCAGCAAACCTGCATACTCGCCCCAATGTTATTCTTAAAGAGAATAATTAAATTGTTATATCTCCCTTAATTAAGAAGATAAAGTAATAAAACTTGGTAAGCAGCTTCAACTGGTTAAGTTGCATTAATACTTGCATAAATCACATATTTTGTGTACCTTGTTGTAGTAAACCTGCGTACTCAGCTTTCAATGTTGTTATTATTATGGAGAATAAATAAAATGCTATATATCAGTTATTTATTTAAGTATTTTTATGAAACTTAGTAAGTGGCTTTATGTGGTAGTAAGAAATATATTCATGCATAGGAAATTCGCTGAGTACGCAGGTTTGCTGCGACGGGGGTATTTTTATATCTACTAACCACCCATTTCAATAATAGCAGAGATACTGAAATACAATAAATCAGTCCCTCCCTCTATCTTATATTTACAATCCGAAAATATACTCTGAGAGCCATGTTATTCGAAAATTTATTTCGGAAATATGTCCCTATGTCGGAAATATATGAATGTCTATGAATGTCCGTACTCGATTATAAAACAAATACGTTACCGAATAAGCCTAATTTAAGCTTCTAAGTTCTTATACTTTACTTTGTAATCTTCTTCATCGCTACCCAAAGAAAGAAGATTTATTCGTGACCCACTGTTAAAATACTTATTAGCAAAATTATTCTGCATACGAATAACGTTTGGCTTAAGCCAAACTTCAAATGTCTAACCACTTAAGCAGGTAAAAGTTTGTTTTACGCAAATAGTAGTGGTTCATTATAAGTTATTAGAAGATTCAAAAACAATTAACATTATGAATATTTTATCCTAAAGGAAATAAAGGGCTAAGTGAGATGGAGCTTTGCTGAATTAGAATTTGGGCAAGTTGATTAAATGTTGGCAAATAAACACGTATCTCATCATTGAGAATTAAGACAATATGATCCTCAAACTCAGTATTAAAAAACAAAATACAAATTAATGAGTCCACAGGCGTGGTCGCTTGTATTGCACTACACATTATTTCATAAAACTGTTGTATCATAAAATTGCATTGAATGATCGCAGTTTAAATTTAATTAATCGATTATCACAAACTTTGAATTAATATTCTACGTTACTATTCTATACCCTCGTGATATGATGCTGTATAGTCCTATTTAAAAATTCACGAAACTGAAAACTATAGGTAAATTGTTTGATATCTCAGTAGAGTAAAGCAGTCAGATACTGTAGAAGCTACGTTGCACATTTCCCTTGAGTGAAATTTATGCAATATTCTGCTTCAGGCACTGTTACTATCTTCGTCTGGGTTTAGTATTGATATTTAAAGACACCAAAATCTTTGTTCTTAAATTAATTTAATACGTTGAAACGTAGTTTAAGTGTTGTACAATTAAAATATATCATATTGGTAGCCTGAATTTAATTGAAATATTTATTTATTTACATATTATTTATATATTTACTTACATACTTACATATTATTTATATATTTATTTACACATTTACATATTATTTATATATTTATTTACATATTTACAGATTTATTTATTTAGATTTACATATTTATTTTATTGACCTACAAGTTTAATTAAATATTTAATTTGACTTAAAATTGATTTTTTAACAGCCTGGTTTATGTTTGTAAATTCGTTACGAAATTACATGACTAGTCGACATCCTTATATCTATAATTGATATAACCTCATTGGAATAACCTCAGCTGGTAAATTAATTGCAATGTTATATAGGCCCTACCTATTTGTTTTATGTGTTTTTATGTAGACTGTGTTAATTGTCAGATTATGGACAAGCTTTCAATATGGCTCAAGATCAACAGTATGTTCAGATAACAATTCTTATTCATACAAATAAAAATATATAAATATATAAGTAAGCTGCATAAGACTTCTTTAGCTGGTGACATTATTCCTCTAAAGCTTCTTCGTACTAGATTATGCATAATAAGCAAACAGACATAGTATTATTATTTTTATTTAAATCTGAACTACTGACTGCATATGGTGAGGTAAATATAAACTCTGATCTTCCTCTTTTCTCTTACTCTTATAAGTTAAGATATTAGGGGAGTAAATCCTCTTGCTTGTAATTCCTAGATTGTTCACGCACATTTATAATATGTGAGATATAATGCATGAAGAAATTAATGCCTTATGTTATTATTGTTAATCTAAGAATTAAGTTAGTATTCTGCAAACATTTAAAAATCACTAATGTTTTGATAACAGCACCATGCGTGTTTGGGAATAATAATTTATAATTTATACCTTTAATAAGTGCTACTACCAATACTTTGTATTGTTCCAGTGAGTCGTAGGTAAACTAACCTATTATATTAAGTACGATTTTTCATTCATACTCAATTTTGGAAAAATCTTTAATTTTGTTTGTTATTCCAAACAAACAAAACAATAAAGGGTTAATAAAAAAATAAAAAATAAAAAATAAAATAAAAAATAAAGGGATAATAAAGGTTTTTTATTATATTGTAATAAAGCTCACCGTCTAAAGCAACCCCAATTTTTCCAAAAAGGAACACTTGTTTTACCTTCGCGGTTAAAACATTTTTAACTTGATGTTCTCGTCAAAAGTTTAAAATGTTTTAACAGTGTAGGCCCTGCTGATGATGCCTCTGGGACATAGGGGCGAAACAATTGTCCACTCTGACAAAACTTAGGTTTTATTTTGACGGTGAGATTTTATAAAGTTTTATTTTTGTTTAGTTTTATTTAGTTTTTTTTCAAAATTGTACTCCTGATGAAGGCTTGAGCCAAAAATTTGAGTTTTTTAAATTAAAAATAATTTGTATCGAGGTTGTTTTGTTCATTATATATTATATTGCAATTCCTTATTTGCTAGTCAGCTACAACTAATTTATAGTATAAGCTGATATTGAGTAATTTAATTTTTTTTTTTTTTAGTTATATCGTAAAACAAACAAAACAAGTTTTAAATCGCTTGTCTTTACAATACCAGCATATTGTTAAAAAATGCTATATAACCTTACGTGAAATTCCTTAGACTCTATTCTGGAATAAATACTGTATCAAGCGGAATCTGTAAATTTAGCACGATATTGTTAAATACTTGAAAATGAACACCTAAACTAACGGTTTAATAATATAATAATAAAAAATTACCTGAATTTGTTATACAATAAAAAATTGTTTATTTTACTTCATGTTATGGAAAATAACCTGTTTAAATAGTACAAATGATTATTATTGATAAATTATTAAATTATATATAAAAACTAGATGACATTATAATGCATAAAGTTTTCGGTAAAATGTATGCACATGTTACTTAAGTAAATAATTATTCTATAACTTTATTAGTTTGTACTATGTACTATTTTAAAATTAAACCTATTATATTTATTTGATTGTCTGTTTATTTTATTTAAACTCCAAAAAAATTGTACTTATTTTGCCGTATTTTTTATATATTTGTTATCTTACATACTATGCCATAAAGTTCACAGTAGGATGTGGTGAGAAGGTTTAAAAGTATATTGAGTTAGTGCTCGTTAGAGCTGTGACGTCAATTGACGGTAAATATATCAGAAAAATTTACATACCACTCATATACATAAAGTCAGTAGGTCCTAAACAAAAAAAGGGTCACTAAAAAAATTCCAAGTATTAATTTGAACAAATATTAGCGAAAAATAAATATAAACTTAATACAATTTGCCTTACTACATTGACACCAAATATTTGAAACACAAACTCGTAGCACAAAGATTTTTGATATTATTATTTACCAAACACGTGAACTTAATTACAATTTGGAGTCAAAATTAAAGTTATCGCCAGTAAACGTTTTTATTTGTGCATCAAAATACATCGACGGTTGAAACCGAATGGATACGATGGTAACTAATGGATTTTTAAGCCATGTTATCTTACCATAAACTCATTGACCCTTATTCGCTCATTATGCATGGCTGAGAGAAAGAGCAGCATGTTAGCACTGTCGTAAAGTCCGCTGGCATTCTAAGTAGAAACAATGTAGTTTGTTAAATTTCAAAAGTACGGTTTATGATTTTGTGTAGTTTATTCAAAATATAAATTCGGATTTCTCCACGTCAGTCCTACGATCGTAGGGCCGTTGTTATGAGCAAAAACGGACCAGGGTTTATCATATGATATATTTTAGGGTGGGACACTTATGTTATCAATAAAGTCGTTTAGTAAAGACAATTCTATGGTGTTGAACAAATTTTTATTCCACACCGTTATATGAATTACTGAAATCTATAACGTGTTTACTTATTCCTATTAATCATAATAGGGATATAACAAGTTTCTAGGCTGAATAAAGATTGTTTACATCTTCACAATTTATATTAAAACCAAGCCCTTGTGCAACAGATTAGCAACTTTTATAATTTGTTTTTGTCTTTCTTTTCTTAAAAAAACTCAACTGCCATTGGTCGATAGGCCTGTGCGGCGATCTAAATATAGCGAGGTACAGTCACGGTAAATAGTCCCATGGGCAAGCTAGTAGTGACCGCTAGTGAAAGAGTATCATTGTAGACGGCCGTGATCGCACCTACGATTGACCACGGCTGAGTTGCAAGCCTAGGTAGGGCTCTACCTCTGAGCTCCCGTATCTGGTATACTTAGGAATATAAATATTCACTTGATCAGTTATAAAAATAATTGTATTACAATACAACTAAACGAGATTGCACGCAGTACGCTGACGTGAGGAAGTGAATTTCCGCACTGAAACCTTAAAAATATAAAATAAAGGGTTTAAACCAACACTGGTTACATTTTTTGAAAATTGAAAATTTTATTTTTTGGCTGTTTTGATGCTCCTGGTTATATTTAAATTCCCTAATAGGATGCCAATGTTGTACATTATAAAGTTAGAAGGAGGTGTTGTCGGGATAACAAGTTGGTATATGGGTATTGGGGGGGGGTGATAAACGATAAACGATCTTTTCCAGTGTAAAATCCCCATAACACAACGTACTGTATTTTGACAATTAACATTTTCTTTAATAACTCGGTAAGTACCTGTGCTAGAATGATGAGGGAGACCTTAAAGTCTCTGGCCTTTTACGTAAAATAATGTGCAATAAGTGTACATTTGGGGCATTTCTGACCCTTTTTGGGCCTAAAACTCAAAATTCTAAAACTTAAATCCCCAAAAAGGGGGGTTAGATTTTTCGATTGTTTTGCCCAACCCAACTGATTATAAAAAGGAATGTCTCCACCAAATTTGAAGTAAACCGGACAAAAATTTCGACCGCTAGAGTGCGAACACACACATACATTTATATATTTATTAATTTATTTATTTATATAGAGTTTAGAGACCCCTCAAAACGTGTTCAGGGAGTCACGTTAGGAACTTTTATGGTGAACTCGGGCTTAAGTCTCACCGTGCGGGTCATGCTAAAAGTTCACTTTTCCATAGGAAATTCACTAACAAGAATGATGAGAAGATTCGCTCATCTCTTGGGTCATTATATTTAATTAAGAACAACCGGCTAAGCCTAAAATTATAAACCAATCCTCCATAAAACAATAATAAAGTTGATTCTAATTGCATACCCCCAAATAACTGTAAAAATAAATTAATGATTTCTAAGCCGTGCATGATAATTCACTTTTTGAGTAACTAATTCAACGGCTAAAAATTACAAAGTTATTTTTTTATAACGCAAGAAAAACAGCCTGTAAAGCAAACTTGATCTCTTGCTTGCTTGATCTCTGACGACACCATAACATTCCCTCGAAGTGATTGTGTACAATGTATTATACCAACAGTTGTTTATGTGACTCCCGATTGTGCATATACGAATTAACTTAAAGATTTGTATAAACCACTCTATTTCAACAGCTGATAATTAAACATCATGTAAACTAAAATAAGTTTCTCAAAATATAGCATTATTGATAAACAACCGCCTACAAGATAATTTATAATTCCCTCAAAACATTATTTTTGCTAGTGTATACTACGGTAGTTGTTTATTAGAACCATGGAATATAATAATTAGAATTGTCTTGTAACAATTTTTTTTAATAATCTGATATACTTTATGTCAACTTAATAAAGTTGATATGTCAGTAAGCCTTAATCACGATAAGGATAACATGCAAAGAACAAACTTAAAAATCTGCTACATTTTGAATTTTGAACTAGCATTACTTCTCATGAAACTAAATAGATTTATCACGTTTCAAGGGTTTTTAATAAATCGGCAATCTTTCCCACATTTTCATATATTCATATAATTCTAAAATTATATGAATTTGTTCTAACGTGCTAATTTTTCACTCTATCGTTTAAAGAATTAAAAATAAAAACAAAGAGAGTTTAAGGAGAACAATTAGTAAGTAGTTTGTAAAACTTTGTTGTCGGAACCGCAGACAGCTTCGTTCAACTAAGAAAACGCTGCTTCCCGACAAGACTTGGCAGTTTGCAACGCTTCATTTTAAGACTGTACCAGAATTTAACTCCTTTTTGCTAAAAGGTTCAAAGGACGCATCTCCTGAAAGAATATCTTTTCAAAATAACCATTAGAATTATTAATCATGTGTAGAAAACTCACCCATATTATATTACGTTTACAACAATAATAAACACCATTTTAAGATTAAATCGGTAGTTTAATATGTTTTACACTTCCAAATCAAGGAAATTTAGAGAATATTAAAATAAGGTACATATAAAAGGTACATATAAAAAAATTTCAAATACTTTACTTTTAGACAAAGTTATTATCATTTGTGTGACTCCTTTGTATAACGTATTGATCTTACCAATAGTTAACTCACAGAATGTCAGGGAAGTATTAGAATATAACGCCACCATATACCCTGTATTTGTCATAAAGTCACCGTCAAAACACCACAGTACTTCAGGTTCATGTTAGTAATTAATAATTATGCTATTATTGGCTATAACTAATATAGTCATTAACTACATTTGTATAGCTATAATTTGTTTAACTGTTCAAAAACTCTTTTGATGAATACACTATAATTACTCTGCAGTTAAACACTATAGACTTTACCTTTAATTGTAATACTTCTTTATTTGTTTGAATTAGAGAGTGATTGTAAAGATTAAGAGATTGAAAACTGTACAATGTAACTGCTATTACATCTCTTTAGGGTTAACATTTAAAGTTAGAAAACAACATTATAAATACGGAGGGGTTTTAGATATTGTTTGTTAATATTTATGAGTACAGGATTGTTGCACTTTTTTAAAACAACTTTTAACTTCTATCACTTCAGAAATAAAATTGTACATAAAATAATTAGAGTATTTTAGTATAAAACAATATGAATAAAAGCATATATATATATATATGTATATGTATATGCTACAGATAAACATTTTAGACTTCAATTAGATTAACTAAAACATTCACTATATGTTTTAAAACATCTTATTTTAACAAGCTATCACCATTTGTTTTATTAGTGAACAAATTATAAACCAATTAAACAAAAAATATTGACTTTATTACTTAAAATAATCACAATAATTATCTAATAAAACGAATGTAGTACGTCATTATGTATCAATGTGGCAACACTGCATCCACAATAATGCTAACAGAACAAAAAGAGGAAAGGGCTGAATGAAATCTGCAAACACTTCACTCGAGGGAAATATACAGCATAGTATGAAGTATTTTCAGTGAGTGCGTGATTTGCTGACGTGCGTGAACTGAAAGCAACATACCTAGATTTTCCGGTTGAGCAATTTTTATTTTCACAATGGAAAGTACTCATCGAAAATGAGTACTTTTGAGAACGATTCGCAATGATATACTGCATATGACAACAATATAAACAATATACTATTAAATCAACTTACCTATAGTTTCCTGTTCAGCTTTTTATTTTAAGATATTTAATTGATTGGCAGTAATGACAACATTATTTAAAATAATAATTGCAATTATCTTTTGGTAATTAATAAAGAGTGCAGAATCATAATATACTTACATCGAGATGTCAATTACGGATTTATTTATTTAATAGTAAATGAGTTTTTAAAACAATGGATAGAATTAGTCACAAAAATAAAATGCGATTCAATAAAAAATATTTTGTAGAATTTTGTGGGGTGGATCGCGTTTAGATAGATCATAGATCACAACTTTGTTCAAGGTTACCAAATCAACATATTTGTTCTTTAAATATTTTATGATACTTTTTTGAGCTTAGTTGTTGCATTTCAATACAATCGCTTTTTAATGTAATAATTCGTTGAGGTATAGTTTTGTTTACCAAACTTAAAAGAATAATGAAGGTGCTATATAATAAACATGCCTACCATGAACATTAACACAACATATTATAAATGATATAAGAAAACTGACACCTACCTTCTCCCTATTTTAATAAATAAAGTCCTTTATATTTTATAAATTATGATAATCATGTACATCAAATCTTCTAATAATTCTTTTTATAAATTTCGATCCAAATTCCTACCATTAGAGGCACTACAGAGCATATACCTGCTACTCACAGTGGTTTTATGGTGGCAAATCCCTCTCCGACCCCACAGGGTAGGTGGTACAATATTCCAAATGTCCCATATTGATCAGTGTTAACTTATCAAAGTTTGCATAAAACTTTTCAGTAAATTATAGAGAAATAAAAAAATATTTCCCATTAAAATAACGTTAGATAAAATTCCAATTTTGTATTTTAAAAAGATCTAATAAATATAACTTATGTCCACATTTAATGGTTATTGTTACAGGCACTTCCCTTCTTGCCTAGCATTGTTTAATGGTGTACCAATATTAGCTAGAAACTTCTAATATACAACTTCAAAAATAGCAGAAGTTAAGAACAAATTTAATACATATTTAAGTTAAAAAAGTACCACAAATTATAATAAAATGTCTAAACATTAACTCCACGAATGACCCATAGCTTAACCACGTCAATCAAAATTAATAAATAAGAATAATATAAATATAATTTATGAATTGTAATGTTATAAGTGTAATGTCAGCCATTTAAATTGTTAAAATATAGAAATTTTATGTATTGCAACCGGAGTGGAACGTTAATTAACAATAGTTTTTCTAGTTGTCAAAAGTTATTATCGTTGTATTTTTTTAGTGAGCTTTATTCACATTTTCCTTCCGGGAAATAACTTTTTAAAGTTTGGTTTCTTTCAAGCTGGATTATAAGTAACTACTTAAAAAAATACTTCATAAAAACTCTCACTGTATAACACTTAGCGGTGTATAAATTATTTTAAACCTATCATTTAGGTAATGAAATGAAAGATAAGGAATATCAGATCCAAGCCTGTGGGAAATAGGCGTGGAATAGTTCAACAGCTAAATAGTATCAAGTTATATAGTTTTTCCCGTAAACTTCATGGTAAGGAGGTGCGAGCTAGAGATAATTCTTTTGTTTATTTATAGGTGCCGTTCCAAACTGTTATTGAAAGGTTTGCAAGTTCTGCAGTAACAAGCAACTCATGTAATAGCAACTGAATTGTTAGCTCAATGCCAGTAAAATGATTAATCTTGATTTCATGTGATTAGTCTAAAACTGTTAATAATCTACTTATTCAATAACAAAATTCAAAACTAGTTACATTAATTTTAGGAAGTACGTACACACTCACTTATAGTTCCCGGAATCACATTAACTCTATGATATCAAGTAGAAGTCCTTAAGGTTGAAGTTGAACTTTATGAAAGGAGTTCATTTATTTTATTTTTAATTATAAATTAGTCAATTATTATTGTAACTCTTTGGAATAAAAAGTCAGAAAATTTTAGAACCCTTTACTTCATTATATTTAGTTTTAATGAGAACGCAACACAAACAATCTGATTTTTACGCCCCCAAACATGTCAGTGTTGCTTGCAAAGGAAGACACTGTCATCTTTAAACTACAGATAATAAACAATGTATTAAATAATAGTGAGAAACATTTGTTATATTACATTATCGTTGAAATAATTTACAATCGTGTATTCATAAAAAATCTTTAGCGAAGATTCCATTAAAACATAACCCATATATAAAAGTAATTATAAAACTGTTATGATCTTTATCCAGATCATAGTATAAAATATAAACACTGTAAGATAACAATGAATCTGCAGTAGGGGTATAGCTCTAACGTGGTGGTATAGCAAACCACTGAAAACTATATTATTGTATCGTTCACATACATGTAAACTATAAAAGAAGCTGTCATAAGTTTAGATTTATTTTTAGCCTCCGAGTATAATAAATGTATTAATATAGTACAGTATATAACAACAAATGGCAATACCATTTTCAGCACAAAAGATTTAAAAATTTAAAAGAAAGGTTTAAATAAATGCTTGAATTACAATTAAACCAAAAGAAACCAGAAGAAAATTACTCCTAACCCAAAGGTTAGATTTGATTTGAAAATAGTTAGTTAGACAATTGGAAATGTCATACGTGTATACATCCAATGGCAGATTTCTACGCTTATAAAAATGTCAAATAAATGCAATCGGTAATAAAAATTTCCAAGCCTAATAATTTTAAAGGGTATTCATTATTTAAATAACTGATTGAATTAAATAATTATAAATAGTTCAACAAAATAAATTAATAAATTAGTAAATGATAAGTTTGTCGTATTTGGAACTACATTTCATTCACAAAATTGCCAATGTGAATACAATAGCACTAAGAGTATATCCAGCAGATTATTTTTCAAAGACGGTTTATTTTTAAATATCAAAATAATATAGGTGGCAATTATTATCAATCAAAAAAACAATCATATAGAATAAACATTATACTATGATAATTGCGTGTGCAACTGTAAATAAGGTTTCCTTTTTATATTTTTTTATTGAAATTAGTTGTTAATCTCTGACATTCACAATTTTCGAATGTGTAAATGATATAATAATCAGAGGTCATGTAGTGTGAGTTGATTATTTTTTTCTAATAGAAGGGTATATTGTACTAGCAATAAATTCACCAAAATCATTTTGCCAGTATATTCTTATTAAAGCAATTTGTCTATTAAAAAAATTACATAATCTTTTAAACTAAAGATTGAAACGTCATGTATCTATGGAAGTTATATCGCTAATAGCACTAGTGGACTAGTTTGTTATTTTTTATCTAAAGAGCCACACTAAAAGAACGAACCTCAGCCAGCCACTCAGTCTATGGTCGTAGCTTGTTAAGACTACTTACTTGTAACTCTCCACAAGCGGTAATGTTGAGATCCGTGGTGGAGCATAACCAATGCATCACTTCAGTCAGCCTTTAAAGCGATATAATAAGGGGTATGAGTAGGAGCCGCAGTCGGTTGACTCTAACATGGAGTTATATGGAGCACAGCTGATGTGGTGGCTTCACTCAGAGGGTCAACCACGTGACCAAAAAAGGGGGCCATGACCTCAAAAAATTACCAGTGGTACCAACTTAGTTGCTAACTTAGAAAAAAAATTCCCAGAGTGTTATACTGCGTAGTAATATATACATAGTAATAATATATATACACATGGTAATTATATATACATAGTAATTATATATACATAGTAATTATATATACATAATTATATATATATATATTATACAACGTGAGAGTGAGTGAGTGACTGCGCAGACCTGCGCGTCACGCCTCAGCGCCCGCACGTCACACCTCAGCGCCCACCCAGGTAATCAAGACACAGAGTGTGGTGAATAATTAATTTATTGACTTCACTTCACACAGTTCAAGACTTTAAAACTTTATACAGCAAAACTAACACTTTTAAATAATTTACATGAAAACTAACAGTTCAATAAAGATTTTAAAATATCTGACAATACAAGTCAAGACTTTAAACATTTGTAATACAGTTCAATAAAGACTTTAAAATATCTGACAATACAAGTCAAGACTTTATACAGTAAAATTAACAGTTCAATAAAGACTTTAAAATATCTGACACACCAAATTAACAAGTAGAAAAATGCAATTTACATTAAGAAGAAAACACAAACATCACTGATCAAAAAATAGTCTTGTGCGGCCGCTCACGACACTTCGAAAGAAGGGGCTACACGTCACCCGACGACTGCAGGCCGGGCATAATGTATGCCCACAAGATTGAAGCGCCACCGTCGGTAACGCATCAAGGCAAATGTGACACACGACGTACCTCGGCTGTTCTGTGAGTGGTGGCATGCCTCGTGTGATTAGGTTGTCCATCCGCCGGTCGTTGTAAGCGAGAATCCTCTCCATAGTGGCGCGGATATCCTCCCAGACGGCTGGAGCAACCTCTCGCACTTGGTGGTCCGCGGTGTCTTCGAGGACATTCCTCGCCAAAGCCAGCGCCTCGCCCAGCTCTGTTCTCACCGTAGCCAGACGAGCCACCATTACATGAACCTCCGAGGTAGTGTTTGATCCTCTCTGCTGTAAAACCACACCAGGTAAGTATTAATAATACAGTAAGATAAGCCTGTAAAAACACACCAGGTAAGTATTAATAATACAGTAAGATAAGCCTGTAAAAACACACAGTGTAAGCTAAGCCTGTAAAAACACACATATATGCTAAACCCGTTATCTTACCATCTCAAACATTCGCCTCCTCAGCCGCATAATTCCTTCCTCTCTATGGCAGACACTGCACGCTGGGGGATTGGCCGCGGGCATCCGCTCCTCACACCGTAAATTCTGAAACATTACAAATTAAATATAATACAAGTTCACAAAACAAAATTAAACCCCGCTTCTCACACCGTAAATTCTGAAACATTACAAATTAAATATAATACAAGTTCACAAAACAAAATTAAACCCTGCTCCTCACACCGTAAATTCTGAAACATTACAAATTAAATATAATACAAGTTCACAAAACAAAATTAAACCCCTATCCCCGATAGAGATACTTGCAACAGGTTCAACTCGTCTAGATGGTGGTCGTGTGGGCGCAGAACTTTCAGCGCGGTTCATACGCTCTTCCAAGGTGGCAATGCGGACCTCTGGTATTGACTGTAAAAACAAACAATCAATTACACAGTAAGATATAATTCAGTAAAAAAAAACATACAACAAAATATATCAAAATTAAAATTACCGAAAGTCTGGAGGCTCTTGAAGCTCTAATCCGTGCCTCAACGGTCGGGTGAAACGCAAACACGTCTTCCTCCTCCTCTCGCTCCTGAAAACAACATTAAGGTGTAACCAACAGTAGTTTACATACGACATAAAAATGAAAGATAGAAAAAAAGACATAAACTTTTACCTGTTGACGGAAACCATGCCCGATGCGAGGGTCTCCATCCGGGTATATTCCGCATTCATCCACACCCGCATCTCTAGCATTGGTTAAAACCCGCCTCTGAAAAAAACAAGATAGAATTAACATCACTACTAAAAGCACGACTAAACAAAAACTATCATTACGGCTAATCGTACTAACCGTTTGATCGGCAAATGGTAAGACAGGAGCTGGCGTATCGGGCCGTATGGTAGCACTTGAACTACAAGACGCTGCTGCCTCCCTCACCTGTAAATAATTAAAATATTATTAAAACCTAAAAATCAATGAAATATACAAGTCAACTCAACCAAAAGTACGTGGGACCCAAGATGGGTCCCACCTATCTAATAACGATTCTAAAGTAGTTACTTACAATATTTTTCTGTGGAGGTTCACTACTCCTCACAGTCATCCAGCAGGGGAGTACTCTCGTATTGTTTGGTAGAGATTGTGTCTCCCTGGTACGTCTCAGAATGTTAGGCATGGTCCGCCTGATTGGAGACGCAGGCCTCTCCTACTGACAAAAAAATATTAGAGTTTGAGAAAACAATACTGGAAGTACGAGGGGGCGAAACGCCCCCCCTAACCCATAGCTAAGTATCAGACTAGTAAACTAAGCTACACAAAAAAATAAAAACTTACAGTTCCCAATGCTCGCATGCTATTCTCTACAAGCTCAGGACTTACACCAAGATCATACTGCAACAGACAAATAAAAATAAAATTTAGACTTACATTTTCTAGCCCGCGAGAGATGGACTCCCTCGCTTCAGGACTCAGACCGGCAATATCGTCCTGTAACAAAATTATTAAAATTACGACAAATAGAAAAAAATCACAAGTGAGCAAAATACAGATAATAACCCAATACTAACCGTAAACCTATTTCTGGTCAATAAACTGCCATCATCGAGGAAGGTCCGCGAGGTCTCGATATAAATCCCAGACTCGCCAGACAATCTTAACATCTGTGTTATTCTTCCGTTATATTCTTCCTAGAATATAGAGAAAAACATGTATAAACAACACTCTTAAAAGATAGATATAATAATAATAAAGCATAAATAAAAAACACACCTGAGTGATAGATCGCAACCCAGATAACCCGCTCGAACCGCTCTGTAAAGAAGACAATAATTGTTAATCCCGTATCAAATTATAAAAAATAACTAGAAAACATTTAAAAGAATTACTCGATAATTCCTACCTGTTATGACACACGCTGAGATATGTCGCTCAAGGATACGTGAGACCCGCTCTGAAAACAAAAAACAAACACGTTAAATATACTCTCTAAAGGGGAGTGTATCGATACACTCCCCTTTGAACTATCGCTATATATGAGACTACCTATAAATAAAAATAAAAAACTCACTGCACGAATAGATAGCACGTCGAGATCATCCGCAAAAAACATATCTTGACTAAGAGGCAGTGTTTGTTCATCTCGTGAGGTAGTAGTAGCCGGTAGATCCTAAAAACAATTAATAACTAAGTAAACTACTAAATCTATAGTGGGTAAATCTATAGTGAAATTGCAAGAGACTTTGATTACCTGATTATTGGGCGGGATGTTCTCATCCTGGTCGAAACCAATCACCAAGCGAAGGCACACGAGAGCTAAAACTTGTAACAACATCACTACTGTTATAAACACTGTAATGCGCATAGTACAATGATACCAGGTCAGAGACCCGTATTTATACGCAAAATCCCTTCCAGCACTGCTTTAATCAACCAACCAATCAGCACCCGCATATTCTGTGCTCCCCGCCCACAAACTATGTACTCCCGCCCCCCCCCACACTGTGCTTCTCTCTCACTTCATGATGAACACTCCGCCTAGCCTAACTCAGCTTTGCTGTCAGCAAATCTGTTCAGATAACCCTAGACTTTTCCAAATTCAAAATTTAGACGTACCATTTTTAATTAAACAATTACTAATATCAGAACATCACAATCATTGCTGGATTTTAAAACAATATTTTCATTATTTTGAATATGACTTATTAGAGACTTGTTCAAACTGCTACTGGGTAAGTTTAAAGTAATGAAAGGTAAGCAAATCCTTTATTATTGTTGTTTTATTCTTGTTTTATGTTACAGGGAGACGAGATGGTAAATGAGACGAAGTACATGAAGGTGGAGTCGGTAGGTTATTCTCTCTCTGAGCCTCGACCTCCGCTCCAAAGGTGTCTTGCCTGCTGGAAGCGGAAACGGATAAATCCGATCCTCATCCGCTGCTACTGCCTCGACTTCGAGGCAAACGTGACGGAAGAGGCTTGGACTGCGAAGGTCCTCAGATTCTTTGAAGATAATGACTAGGTGAGTACAATTACATCAAAAGCGTTTCACTGTAAAACCCCGTTTTTTAATCCACCTGTCGTTATGCGGGCTAGCGCCGGGTTCCTAGAGTCGGTTAGTTAGTCTCCACTTAGTCGCGATGCCTCTTACTTACAGCTTGTGTGAAGCGTGCGAGAAATTGTGCTCGTGCACAATGATAGTAATTTTTGAGGGTCGGGGGTGGGACCTGTGTTGCCGCTGCATATATCTGGACCCGGAGGACTACAGTGAGAATCCGCCTCCGGAACCGTGCGAGCACGAGGATTACTGTAAGTTGAAAACCGTCACGGTAAAATGGCTAATGTAGTTTTTACGTAACCCGCATGAGCTATGCTTGACTTAGCATCCCGGGTAGTTTTACTGGCAAAACGGCCAGTCTTCACCATGTCATCACACTGCTCAGACTTCACACTATTGAGCTCCTCTTTTGAGCCATTTTGGAGGATTGGGTGGTGTGATGACGACCACTGCGTGGAAGTGACGCCACATTTAAAAGTGTGGTATCATTATCCACGGAACTCCATTTTGCAAGTCCAGCTCCGCTATTCGTGGAAGCTGGACTACCGCTGTTTGGATTGTGATTGTGTATTCTCCACCGGTTGGATGGATTTCTCTTTATGAGGTATGTAACACTATGTTTTTTTAATCACTTCCCCAACCAACGCAGTGATTCGTGACAGCCAATCCATTAAAAATGCTGCCTCCGATTTTTTATATTTTTTTGTTGTCTGTTTATCCCAGTAGGCTATTTACTAAGACCATGTCCGTTCATTTTAGCCTAGAAAATAGACAGAGAATTTTTACTTTTTATATTTTTTTGTTGCGCTTTTCCATCCGTTTTTCCCTGACAGTCGGAGGAAAGCACAATGCTTTATAGGGTTTAACCAGATCTCCCCACATCCCTGGAATTACGGGTTTTACACCGACCTGTTAGATGAGCGACTGTCGGGCCTTATTTTTATTAGACCCCAATCGAAAATATTTCTCGAGCGTAGTACTTTGCGGACTTCAAAGCGCAGTTTTCATTTTTATTTCCATGTACAATACAATCTACAAGTTCATAACTATCGCTACTATTTACAATATTTATTTCTGTAACATTAGGGTGAAATTCCCGAAGGAATTGAGCCTTTTCCAAACCTTTTGTATAAATAGTTTCAAAAGGTTTACAGAGTGAGCTTAAAAGCTCTTCGCTGTAATGTACCTCACCTTCATCCCATTTTATGTGGTGATAATGACGAGTCAGCCAGCGAGCTGTTCTTTGCATTTTACTATTCAACAAATTAAAACAGTATGGAGGTCGGAACACAATCTGTGTTTTATACGACCTCCCAACTATAGCAAGTTCTTTAATGATAAATCTATTAGAATTGTCTTTAAACCCGTGAAACTCCACTATTGCTTCCATAATAAAATTTCCTGATAAAGGCGCTTGGCTATGTGAGGTGGCAATTGATCTGTACAGGTTTCAGCACCGGCTGAAACCTGATTTAAAAAAACTTGTATAATATCCTCAATATAAAATAATTGCAAAACCTCGCGACCGATTAAAGGAATATTTTTTACAAGTTGATCCCATTAATTAAAGTTTAGAGCTAAGGAGTGTTCTCCATCAGAGACACAGACGTACTGATGTCCAAAAATATGTGTCAGTTTAATATTAGCTCCAGACTCTATAGATATTAAACACTGATTTTTACTCAAGAGAGCTAACGTCACTTCGTTAAACCGGTCAATTAGCTGGCAAAACGAGTCGTAACTCCAAAATACAATACCTTTTCTCCCTTTAATCAATACACCCAGACTATTGTCTCGACTTTTAAAAATACCCGATACTACGCACTTGGTGAGCTCAGGGTCCAAGAAATGGACTGACTTTAAAAGTACACCAGTCATTAAATCTATAGGTTCTTTACCTTTGGGAATGACTATAAATTCTTCCATAGTTTCAGTCAGATTCCTCTGAATCTTCATAATCGCTGTAGTTTAATTCTGTACGCCATTTAACTATAATGCTATCAGCCCCCGTGGGCAATTGAAATTTTTCCTCGACGATATTAAATTTATAACTGTCTAAAATATCCTTTTTAATTAAAACTCCTTCTTTGTAATATTCAATTTTAAACCAACCAAAATAATTCATGTTTACTTGCTGAACGCTAACTACAGACTGATTAGATATCTCTTTTATTTATATAAATGTACTTTTTTTACCCCTTTCCCCACCCCACCCCAAGGGAGGCGAAACGCCGCCCTTGTATTCATTCCAAGTGTCTGACCCGGAGGGTCCACTGTTTAAAAATTACATTGGAGATTTTCTCTTGTGTCAGTTTAATACGTCTTAAAAATCTGGTTCTGTCCCTTGCTAACTGTTCCCAATCTGATTTCCTGTCTTCTTCTGTGGGTAGAATGTATATTTTTGTAACTACCGGGTCAGGGAAACTAACTCGAGATTTTTCTGACATCTCCCGTGATTGGTGTGTATGTATAGTGACAGTCGTGGATTATGAGGCAGTATGCCCAAGTATTAGCTGGGATTACTGTTTTAGCTTGAATCTCAAGTCTTACATCTACGGGGCCGGTCTTAATAGTATCGTCCTGCTTTGAACAATCAATTACGTACAGAGGGCATTTTGTTTTAAAATCATCAAAGTTTAATATCGGTGACCCGATCCGTCCGTAATACGAATTTTGGAATGTAGCATACATGTCATAGAACAAGGCTGTGTTCCCACGAATATTATCATAAGGATAAAAGTTTGAATTTAAATAAAGCTTTACATCAGTTATGTCGCAGGCATCAAATAGTGACATATCTTTTGTTAAATCATTCTTTCTGTCTGTCTGATAGGCGAGAACAACATACCGGGGTTTTTCTGTTTGGTTAGATGTTTTTAGTGTCCAAGATAATGTGTCTGTTCTTGGTAGGTTCGGGTATTCAATCATGTCCCACTGACGGAAGGGAACATGTATTGCGGGGTCTTTCTCAATAAACTTGTACAATTTTAGTTTACAGGCGTCGTTGGCTGTAATATGAGGTATACGCCAGTAGATTTTTTTTCAATTTTTAATTCTAAAGTACCAGCCTCTGTAGTTTTTACAGCGTTAATATCCGAAGCCGAGCGTAAAAATATTAATTCTTGTTTGACGTTTACTAAAACCTTTCTATAATCTTCGGCAGACCCTAACCAGAGTTTTAGCGGGATCGAATATATAAAATCTGTCACCTGTTCAGATACCCCGGGGCTTTTCCAACACGCGTTTTTCAATATATTTGTTTCTTCCGAGCGAATGGATAAAATATTTTTTAAAGTAGTACTAATGCCGACATTTCTCGTCCTATCAATTTCCTTGCCACAAATCTCGTAGCGGATTTCTTCAAACATAAAAGCCACTGCGTTATTTACAAAGAATACATTCAGAGCAGTATCGTTCGCTTTTTTAGCGCTAACTTTACCGTGAATCACAATAAAGCTTTCAAAACTGGCAGTTATAATGTCCTGCTGTAATATTGGTATTCTTATTTCATCATTATTATTATAAGTTGTATTAGCGTATGGTAGATGAGCATGGAATTCCATTCCTGTTATCAAATCATCGTAATTAGCGTGATTGTCAATTTCTAAAAGAGCCATTTTTTACAACTTTAAAACCGAGGGAACGGAGAAACTTTATATTCTTACAAGTTAACACCTTTGCTTTCTGAAGACTACTGGCTGACCGCCCTGTTGGCCTAGAATTAAATAGTAGCCCCATGGCTTTGCCTTAGATGTAATCTAACCGAGATTCTTTCTCCGCGAAAATTAACAAGATTTCCGTCTTGATCTTTGAGAGATATTGTTAAGGTATTGATCCTTTGACTTATTACCGGTAAATAAATCACGTTTCTCGGGAGCTCAACTATTTTATAGCCCGGTGGTTTGGCCGGGTAAAACTCGTGTATCACATGACCCTCGACTCCATTTAGGTACGACCCGCGTGTGATATTACATTCCACCCGTATAGAATTAACTTTAATGATATCTACAGACAGTTCGGAAACATGTTGTTTATTAGCCTCGTATATTTGTTTTTTAAATCCCAAGAGTGTTCCCAATGAATGTTCTTTAGTAAAATCAATTTTTTGAGAACAACATATCGTAGCCTTTAAAGTGTTGTTATTTGGTTTTAATGTAAACTTGGTTTCTTTTGGCAGTTGAGATTGTATATATGTCTGTATATCTTCAATCTCGTAAGATCCTTCAGGGATTGTAATGCTGTTATTTTCACCGTAGTAAAACTTATCATTATTGTCTTTTTCAATGTTTGGAATAGAATTATAAGTTGTCAGTTCGATTAAACCTAGCTCCCATTCACCCTTGCTAACACCTATGGGAAATGATAGCTCATGGGATAGTATACTAGTCGTTCCCGTGAGGCAGAACATTACTGCAGAGAAAATGTAAGCACAAATGACCACACACCACTGTATTAAAATTCTGTTGTCTCTCGTAGTTATAGTAGAGTTCGCATCCCGCCAAATATCGTGTTATTTCTGGTAGCGGTCTTAAATTGCCAAAACTGTCATAATAATAGGCTTTCTTATTAATCTTTTTGTAACAAACCCAGTGAGTACCCTGCCCAGTTGTACTGTCCAAGTTAACTATAGCAGATTGACACTTTCTCGAGCGTTTTGGTAAACTATCCCACATGTAAACTCCTCTAAAGTTTGGAATTTTTAATAATCACGCGTATTTGATTATATCGTAATTTGTCAGTGGTTTTATTGGTATTGAGATGCTTTTTTTTCGTTTGCCTTTTTTTCCTCTTACCTCCACCTTGCTTTTTATAGGGTCTAAGATATAAACCTCTGCCTTTAGGACGTTTAACGGGTCGTTTCTTTTTACGACCTCCCCCCAATTTAGTCTTGGCTTTCATTGCTGTGGTGACTAACCAAGACGCTGCTTTTTCCCCCAAAGATGCGTCTGATGCTTTGAACCTCTGCCAAGCGCGTTCCGCCAACTCTTTGTCCGCTTGCCTTCGCCTCTCGTTGTCGGAGTACCGCGAGTATGCTATATCGTGTTGTTTACAAGCTTCGTCTAGCCCGTTTATTCCTTTATCTCCTCTAGCTAATCTCTCTTTTAATTTCGTGCCGGGGCCGCAGTAGGAATATGGTTTTAATGTTGGTGTTCTTAAATGTAATTAGATAGGTAGTAAATCTATAGCTTTGTTCAGCACCGATGAAACAATACCTCCGCCTCGCACAACCGCTAGCTTACGTCTGAGAGGTTTCCTTCTTGTGTTAGCCATTTTATTGTAAATATTTAATCACTTCGTAAAGTTTAGTTAATAGAGTCTCGCGTATACACGGTATTTTTAAAGCTTCAAACACGTCAGGCAACGTGCGAGATACCGAGTTAGTAAAATCGCTGTACTCCAAGACCCCACTGTCAGTTATAAAGTAAATCATCCCGTTTATATACCTAAAAGCACCGTGACTGTGGGCAGGGATACCGTAAAGCGTAGACGAGACCATTCCCATAAATGTACCAGTAAAGTCGCACTCGTTAATTTCAATCAGATACCAATCGTCAATAATCATGTAGCTCTTTCCCGTGTTAGTTGCAAAGGCCGCGTTAACTTTGTGTACCATTCTACCGGTTATATTATTGACATTATACACTGTAATCAAGGACAGTGAAGGGTATCTGAATAAAAATACATCATTTCCAAAAAAAGAGCAATTTCCCCGTTAGGCCTTTGGTAAATGGCAGATATTTCAGTAAAGTTTCGCGTTAAAAATTTAAGCTAGTGTGATATTCTTCTTGGCCGTGTTAAGTCCTCAGGAATTCTCTCTGTAGGATTTAAACTAATAATCCATACATAGTCTCTAAAGAAAGCAAATATCCTTTTGTTTACAATAACGAACATATCAATTTGATCTTTTAATTCGCAAATATCGCGTTTTTCAAATATCTCGGGTGGTGTTACTGCTGTGGTTGGCGTGGTTGGTGTGGTAGGTGTGGTTGGTGTGGTAGGTGTGGTTCTGGATGTTGTTGTATTCATTTTTGGAATGGTTGCAAATGTCTTAGTGGGCCTGCCGTACAGAAACTCCATAGCGAGTCTGTCATCATTGCCTAGCTCGTATTCGTTAAAGTCAACAATTCCTGTAGGATCTCTGTTAAAAGGGAACACTACTGATTTATCATCACCTGAATGATCCAAACCAAGGGAATGTCCAATCTCATGAACCAATGTTAAGAAGAATGAAATTTTTGCATTTCGTGGTAAATTCATAGTAAAATCCCAATTTTCTTCCGAATCAAAGTGTATGTCTGTAGATTTATACCCAATATGGGGTAAATACCCGTGGGCGAGAACTAACCCAGGACCATCGAAATCGTAGGGACAATCATGCTGTCTCGAGTAAAATATATGTTGTCTAGATGTTGAAAATGATATGATTATTGTAGGATTATTTATGTTTTTTTTTAAGTTAAATTTGCGTGTTTGGCCCATACATCAAAAGCTTTTTGAATGATGTCGGGGTACTGAGAAGGGCCGTATTGATACCAGGTTATTTCTGTAGTGTTCCACTTTCTATTGGGTAAAGCTGAGAATAGTAATATATTATCGCGATGACCGCACCTAGGCGTACCCATGAGGGCTAATGTATCGTTATCAAACACTCCCGTTGGTTCAAGACGAAAGTACTCTTGAAATTGTCTTACTGCAGAAGTAATGTTTTGTGTTAAAGCGTTTTTTTCCAAATACCCGTAATAAGTTAGAAAATCTATCGACTTGTTGCACGAGGCAAGAGGCAAAATAATCAATAAAACAACCCGCATGTTGAGTGGATCGGCGTAGACTAATTAGTGTTTGCCAGTTAATGTGTTTTTAAACCGGATCCCGTCCTCAGGAAACTGGGGAAAGGGTCTGTGTCTTCAATTAATTCCTCTTCATAGGGATCATCTTTATTACGGAATTGTCGTGTATTTTCGTCTAAAAAGTATTTCTTAATAACGTTAAATCTTACCCAATCGTCCTTGTCTGTCTGTATTGGAGCTCCTAAGGTATTGTAAATGTCAAATAAAACTTTACTCAATAGTCTTACAATATAATTTAAGTTTAATACGTCTTGAAAATCGGTAGGATCCGCGCAATTTTTTATTTGCTTTGACTGACAATCATAAAAAGTGTTATCTACAAGCATTAAGGCTGATTTTAATGATTTTTTTAACATCCGCAAGTTTACAGCGTCATATTCTTGTTCGCCATCTCGCACGTCTCTTAGTATTTTGTTCCCTAAGATATAATGTTCTCCTGTAAAAGGAATACAATTGTAGTCTACGTAAAATTTTGTGGCAGCATCATCAGAATTTTGTGGTGATTTTACATGTCGAATAAAACATTTATTAGCGTCAAAATACTCTTTTTTCATCTAAAATTAAGGTATTATCACACATAAATCTTTTTGTCACCGCGTCGTTATCGTCTGCAGGTCTTTTTAAATTACATAATCGCTTATTTTGTATATCGTAATCACCGTCGGGCGTTAATTTAAAGCCATCACCCTTGGGACCTTTGGCGGCCTCACCTCGGGATTTTCGGCTACTACGTCCAAACTTGTCAATAGTCATTATAATAATGCTTTAAATCTACTGTTTCCAGCTCCTTTTATAAATCCCGCTTCCCTTAGCTCTTCCACGATACTTAGTATTTCATTGCTATGGACTCTGTTTCCAGTCTCTGTTGACATGGCAATGTGTCGTAATCTGTCCACCAATTCGTTGGCGTCGTCCCAGTGTATAATGTCACGGAATCTTGCATTCTTCCACGCTAAACCTTTGCCCGCTTTAACCGGGAATAGGTCTTTAATAATTCTTCTGTACTTTAGATTTTTGTCCCTTCTAATTACATTGTGGAATTTGTATCCTTTCTTGTGTGCGTTGGTGGCAATAATAATACTCTTATAGGTCTTAAGATCGTCTTCGTCGTATATTTCCTCGTCAGGGGTTCTATTAAATATGAGCTCATACAAACCTTCAGTAGGACTATATCTTGTGTTGTTTATTAGTATAGTTCCATCGTTGTCGAAGTCTAACACCTTATCTCCCATCATTAAAGTACTGCCTTCGTATCTAGGGCCGTAGTCATGATCAATTACTCGGGCCTTACCGCTAGCATATTTTAAAAGTAGTGTCATATATCTCACTGTCATGGGATTACTAAACTGACTTTCAAAATATCGTGACGCTGTTTCCAGTCCCGAAGGAGTCGATACAATTTGCTTTAACCCGCTGCTTTCAGGTGTAGATACACTCTGCGGTATAAATTCAGCTTCATCATCTGTCGTACTATAGTCCATTGGTTCACATTTAATTGTTTCAGGTTCTGTTTTAATCTCAGGGCTAACTGTGTTTGTTTTTCTGAGTTCTTGAATTATAGGTTTAAACGGCTTTTCAAGCATAATATCACTTTCTACAGATCCTTCCTTAAACATTTTATACTTTTTCTTAATAGCATTACGCAGCTGTATCAGTCGATTAGTCAGTTGCTTACTGTTTCGCTTCAGAGTCGCAAATGATATATTTAAACCAACACGTTTAGATTTAAGGCATTTCGACTTGCCTGAAAAACAAGGCACGCATTTTGTATCTTTTCATGTAACGCGTAACATCTAGAAGCGAAATACCGGCGCTCAAGTCTAATCCTTTATAATACCTACTTTCCTCCCTTACAAGTCTGTGTCTCGGTATTATATAACGATTTGTGTAACTTTTAAAAACAAAGGCTCGCTTTACATTGTCCCTCCATTGTGAGACATGTGTTACTATGTACTTGTCGTTCTCAATGTTTTTTTTTGCATATATTTGCTCAACATTCTTAATGGTTTGTCGTGATGTCTGTTGTACATTAAATACGAGTTGAGAAGCCAAAATTCGCACGGGTTGGTCCCAGTAAATTTTTTCCACTGGTCAAATAGCACTCTGTTTGTCACTCTATATACACCGTTTTTTAAACTAATACCAAATCTCTCACACTGTGAAGCCACTGTCGGTAACGCATCTTGTAAAAACTCTGTAGTATATAATCCTTGGCAGTAGTTATTTACAGCAGCAAAACATTTACCCCTCGGTCCTTTGGGAGTATCGTCAGGAATTGGCCCCCAGGCTGTATTATAACTAATGTCAATATAACATTTGAGGGATAAAGCCATTTTATAAATTTTGACAGGGGACCTGATGGGAGTAGTGTGGGTTTGCGGGTTTTGCACCGGAAGTGACGTCATCCGGTCACGTGACCGGATGCGCTGAGTCATGAAAGACGTCATCTGGGGCTGAGCCAGTGACGTATGCGGTTTTGTGACGAAATGAGTTAAAGTTCAAAGTTCAAGGTCACGGGGAGGTAATTTTAAAAAAGTACTACCTCGCACGCGTAAAATCCGATTGTGATTCGATAGTTTTAATTCGATGAAATATCGAATGAAAATTATCGAATGAAGCAATCGAATGATACGAGTGCGAGGTAGTACTAATACAAATATTACTTTATTTTATTTACAATAATTCATATTACAAATATTACTTTATTTACAATAATTCATGTTTACAATAGTTCCCCGTTGTTGGTTGTCATCGATGTTGTTGATCCGGACGAGTTGCGGCCTCGCCAGATGAATAGAGTCATAATGAATACACCTAATTTTGATGGACATTTCAACAGAGAGCTCGATGTACACCGGTCGAGAGCCGGAGGTGTACTGACTACTCGCTAGCTAGCGTTTTGGTATCAAACAAAATGGTGGGGGAAAAAGTGTTGTGGGGCGGAGCAGATGGCGGACGGCAGATGGCAGGCGACAGATGGTAGGCGGCAGGTGGCAAGTGCGCGGCAGATGGTTGCTACTACATCCACCATCATTAGTCAAACCCTATTAGGGATGACATTATTGCTTCTGCATCAGTAGATATTGTGCTAGAAACTTCATGTACTTGTATTTCATCATTTGTATTGTCAGCTTGCTCAATATTAAAAGAAGAACATGTGGAAGAAACAGTAGTGCCTTGTATTTGCGAATCCATGTGAACTATGCAAGAGCCGCAGGTATACTGAAGTGATACAAGCATGTAGGATAGACACTCGCCTTTACCCCCCACCACACCAGTTTCCCCCACCAAGTTTTCACATCGCACAATAACTACGGGACATGCATTAGTTAGGGTCTAGCTCTGACTCTGTGAGGATCGGAGCTCCGTAACTGAAAACATTAACAATTCTTGCTCGACACTGTTTTTACGCAATCATAACAGTCACTGTGATCTAATTTATTGCATGTACTCATATGATGCATCTTGCGTAGCAGACAACTTGCTAAGAATGTTTCAGCCTGGAGTATTCTACGGCGAAATCGCTCACAATCCACTAACAGCGTAGACCTTCTATCTTCACAGTCGGAGAAGTAGAAGGTGGTGGCAGGCGGACTGTTGAAGGACACCTTCGTCATATTTCTGTAAAACTGTGACATCTTTAGAATAACACAAACTCTATAGGTAGATGTTAATCCTGCAAGAGCTAAAAGTATAATGATATAGCGCTAGCGTGTATGATACCCACCCGACCTACCCGCACAACAACGTTACCTCGGTATACTTTAAACTATAAATAACTTGTCGTAGTTTAATCCATAAACAAAGTATTTATTAATGTCAGGCCTTGAAAGTGTTGTTTTCGCGCTGTTTCTTCCCTAATCTCAGTCGGATCTGAATTATATTCGCACCATCTTGTTCGTCTGATTAACCCGCGTAATTTGAGTACCCACTCGCTATACTTTAACCCAATAATAAAGAAGTTATTAGTATGTAACCTTGAAAACATTGGTTTTTTCGCTATTTCTGCTATACCGTTGGTCGGATCTGAATTCTGTTTGCACCATCTTGTTCGTCTGATTAACCCGCGTAATTTGAGTACCCACTCGCTATACTTTAACCCAATATTAAAGAAGCTATTAGTATGTAACCTTGAAAACATTGGTTTTTTCGCTATTTATGCTATACCGTTGGTCGGATCTGAATTCTGTTTGCACCATCTTGTTCGTCTGATCAATTCGCGTAATTTGAGTACCCACATGACATACTTTGGACAAACTTTGTAGTTTTTTCGCTTCTGCTACTATACCCTTGGCCGGATCAAAATTCTGTTTGCACCTCCTTGTTCGTCTGATCAATTCGCGTAATTTGAGTACCCACATGACATACTTTGGAAAAACTTTGTACCCCCCCCCCCAACATGGGTCATGTTCAAGGTCAAGGTCAAGTTCAAGGACTTTGGGACTTAGAAAATTTCACAAAGTGGGCTGCACAAACAAACTCTCCTGCCTATGTACAGGCCAAGTCCCTAACTTGAAATGCTTAGGGTGGTCCTGAAAAGGACCGTTTGCGTGCTGAAGGTTGGTCGGGATAAGGATCAGTTCAAACTTTATTCTTCAAAACCCACTTTACCCTCCCATCTTTTCTGGTTAAGAATAACTCCTGTGTATCAGGTATCAGAGGAGGTGGCGGTGGGAGAGACTGCGGCAGACGCACCTCGATGTAGTGGATGGTGTGTTGAAACAGGAACACGTGGTCCCCGTTGGTTGCCACATATTTATACTCCGTCATCCGCTTCAGATTTCGAAACTCGACCTTGGAGACTTCAAACGGCGTCACCATGTCGTTCAGCCCCATTACCCTTGTCCGTTGCATCACCTCATCGACAGTCGGTGTTGGAGACGAAGGTTGAGCCGCCGATGTAGAAGGCCGAGGCTGAGCCGATGTAGAAGGTCGAGGCTGAGTCGAGGGTCGTTGTTCAAAATACAGCGGATGACCATGGAGATTCCGTTTGAGAGACTTCAAAGTTGAAGGTCTCTTAAACCCGCTCCTTCTTTCCGTCGACCTCTTCAAAGATTCCTTTAAGCGCTGGAGTTTTTCAGGAGTCAGAGGAGAAGACATGGTGTAAATAGGATGGAAAAGAAAATGGATAAGATAGAGTTGGATAGAGCACGTGTGTACTGGTTGCAATCCAAAGCCGGAATGAGGCGGCTGGCAGAGTGAAGCAGGTCGTAAAGTGAAACCTTGCCCTATCCATATATGGGTAGAAAGCTGAGGACTGGTTTAGAACCGCCCCCCCCCCCCGACGGACCCCCCCCCCCTTTTGGGTCATGTTCAAGGTCAAGGTCAAGGTCGAGGGAAAAATGTTCTTGGAAGTGCGGGATAAAATCCCGCAACGAAGCAGGGTTATCCCTTATCCCGCTTTCCCCTTAATATCCCGATTTCCCATTCTCCATCTATATAACCCGAGATTTCGAGCGTCTCTTCGCAGTAGCCTGCCGCCCGTTGCGATGAACGTCCCACTGGGTTGCAGTGCCTGCTGCAGCGTAGGTCTGTTAAGTGTGCGTTGGGCCCGACGCGCAATTAAGAGATCCGCGCCCTTGCATGTTTAGTTAGTTTGTTTAAGCATGTTAGATAACGCTTGTAGTTTGCTGCTAGTTAAATATATTTAAGGGGATCTTGGTCAGGGGATTATTGTACTTCGGTTCGTAGTATTCTGAAGCCTACACAGTGATGAACGTCCTTGCGGTTTCAGAGTGCACGACTGTTGTAAACTGACCATATTTTGATGCTTTATAATAACATTGTAGATGGAATGTGTTTCCTTAACATTTAATGTTTTGTAGTTTGCTTAACACTTAATGCTTTTATCTTCAACGTGTCCTTGACCTAGATTAGGACTTAGAAAATATTCAAGAAACATTCAATGTACACAACCACGTTTTAGCACAAAATTTATGGAAGGGGAAATTTAATATATACTGCAACAGCGTGGTAAAAATCATCATATCGCTATGGAAGCTGTAGGTGTAAACACTTGGCTTGTTCCTTCCGAGCTTGCTATTTCAGAAGCCTTTCTGTCCATCCTTACTTATGAGTTTCGAGGCATTAAATTAAAAGTAAAAATAGAGCTGAGACCGTTGCATAGAAATGATATGCATTGTATTTTGGTGGAATGGGAATCGCCCTCCGGCATTAATCTTTTCCATTTTATCAAAAGATCGTGCAAGGAGTTTTGCGTAAAACGGATAACAGTCTCCCTTGTTTAAACGTAGTACAGATTTCTTCCAAAGTAAAATAGCAAAGGTAACACCTTTGCTATTTTACAAAATATTTTAACGTGTCCTTGACCCAGTTACCGGACTTGGAGCAATTCAAAGTGTGCTATACAGCGTTAGAACAAACTACTGTCGAAGCCCCCCCCCCGATATATTCCTATAAAAGCGGGAGCAGCCCGCAGAGGGTTCGCAGTCGCAGGCCGACAGCCTAGCTAGCTGTTTGCCCGCGCTGTCCGCAATAGTATCTCTAGTATAGAGTTGGTACCACTATATATTAGAGATGCTACCTTAGCTTAAGGCATGTCTGTGTATTATTAAGCATGTTAGAATAACGCTTGTAGTTTGCTGCTAGTAAATGTAGTTCGTTTAACTGTAGTTAGTTTGGTGTTGGTTTTAAAGTGTTTTTGAAGTGTTTTTTATTTACTAATGAAATATGTACTTTTCTTTCACGCTCCCATTCAAAAAGGTATGGCACGAAAACCGACCTTATGTCTTTAAATATCTCAGGGGGGATTATGTTTCTCAAATAAACACCTTTCCTAACCCCTTACAAAAAGGTATGGCACGAAAACCGACCTTAAGTCATTACGGCGCGCAAACCGGATGACTTTACCTATCTTAACCCTTACTCACGAGAAACAGATTCAGTCAGTTTGCTTATTTTTGGTTAAATTTAAGGGGACCTTGGTCAGGTAATTATTGTACTTCGGTTCGTAAAACTCTGACGCCTACACAGTGATGAACGTCCTTGCGGTTTCAGAGTGCGCGACTGTTGTTAACTGACCATTTTGCTTATCTTGGAGGATACATCATCGGGGAAATAAACTTAAGGGGACCTTGGTCAGGTATTATTGTACTTCGGTTCGTAGTACTCTGACGCCTACACAGTGATGAACGTCCTTGCGGTTTCAGAGTGCGCGACTGTTGTTAACTGACTATATCGTTTGTGTGTTGGGTGAATAATTTTTCGGGGGAGAGGTTAGTGTTCCGTTATCAGGTTTATTTGCTTATAATTGCGAGCTTTAAGCTAGTCCTCTTCTCCTAATACAGAGCGGGGAATAGAGCAGTTTGTGGTCCAAGTGAGAATCACTTACTGCTCTATTCCCCGTTTTGGCAACATGTTCAGATGACCTTGACCCACTTCGGGACTTAGAAAATTTTCGTTTAGTAAAACATTACAACAATATTCCTTCCCTAACCTCTAAAGCCCCCCCCCCTCTACAACTGGGTATAAAAGGAGGGTTTTCACCAGTGGTAAAATCATTCTGCTGCTTACACATCACGAGTGCAGTTCAGTTCCCGAGATGTCTGACCGTAGGAAGCAACTTTTGCCGAGGAAGGTTGAGCACTCTTCACCTGCTCCGTCATCTGCTCCGCCAGCTCCTTCCATCCTTCGGCAGGCGTTAATATTATCATGCATTGTTCCTGAGGAGCCTGCACCACGACCGCAACCACTTCAAGAAAACCTCGTTGCTCCCCCGTCCGCTTCTTCATCTTCTTCATCTTCTTCATCGTCTTCGTCGTCTTCATCTTCTTCGGCTACTTCTCGCTCACCTTCTCCATCACCGAGGAAGGATGAGCAAACAACTGCACCATCTTTGGCTTCACCAGCTCCTTCGCTTCTTCAGCAGGCGCTGGCAAGCATTCTTCCACCTTCTACACCAGGCTCTTCAACACCATCTGCAAGTCTACATTCTTCTTCTCCTACCAAACCTTCTACACCTTCTGTAAGTGTCCTTTCCCGTCCTTCAGTGATCTGTATTAACAACGAATCTCCTTCAGAGAAGTTTCAACAATTAAAAACCTTGAGAAGGCAGTCTATACTTCCTGCACCAAGATGCAGCTACAGTTTTAAAAAAGGTGCAAGGAAAGGGGAACGTTGTGCTAAGTCTTGTGTTTTAAATGAAGAAGTATGCAGATCACATTTAAAACAAAATCACAAGGGCACCGTTTCTCTTTCTACACCCCATCCAACAGTGAGACCAACCAAAATTCGAATTAATAGGCTTTGTAGAAATAAACGATACTTTTTTGTTAAATCAAAGGGCTTTGCAAAGGTGGTGGTTCAATGTGAAGGTAAATTGTACTATGTAGAGTTGCCTAGAGGCATGGACCTCCACGTCAAAGAACTTACCAAACAGAACTATTTAATTCGAAATGATACAGGTTTCAGTGTGTGGAAAACATTTAAAATAAAAAAAGATTAAAAAGTGTATTCCAAATTAAAAATAGTCTTTTCCAAATTAAAAAAAAAAAAGTGTGGACAACCTATTTACAATTTGTAGCATATGCTGCAGAGTGTAAATAGGTTGTCCACACCTTTTTTTTTACAATGCTACAACGACCTTGACCTAAATAACGGACTTAGATATATTGCACTAAGTTAAAGATAAAACTTAAATGGAAAAAGGAGAAATATTATATTAAAGACATTATTCAACAGTAAAGAGGGGAGGGGGTAAGCGGGTATTTAAGCGAGAGATTCGGAATATAATTATTAGTTGTATCGTCATGAGCGTCAACAGCAACACATGGGGAAAGGAAATTAGCGAAGAGGAGTTGTACGCGATTGTTGAGGCTGCTGAAATGACTGAGGTTTATAAAATTAATAAGGTTGCAGAAAATGGTGCTCAGTCTCAACCGCAACAAACTACATCACCGATGCAGTCTACAACGCAACAACCAAGACCCTATCATGTTATCCTGGAGGAGTACAATGAGGCGATGAGGTACGCCTTTACTAAGTGGTGTGGTCAACCGCGTTCTCCTGAACAATGGGAGGAGCATGATGCAGACTTTTGCCTGGTTGCAGACTTAGAACTTGAGCTTCAAAGAACAAAGGCTGCTCAATAGTGAGAAGAGTTATTGTTTACTTTAAAATACAGAGCGGGGAATAGATCAGTTTGCGGTCCAAGTGAGAACCACTTACTGCTCTATTCCCCGTTCTGGCAACTGGTGTAAATGACCTTGGGACTTAGAAAATATTCTTTTGATAAAAAATAATGAAAGATCTTCTTATTTCTCACAACAATATCTTTTCCTAACCCCCACCACTACCTAAACTAAGTATAAAGGAGGTTCTCCATCGCTGGTAAAAATTAGTACTCTGCTGAAAATGAATGCATCCACTACTTCTATCTCTGCAGCAACTATAATAGTTAGCAGACGGGTCGAAAACATTGATCAGGTGCTTGCTGTAAGGAGATTACTGCTACGGTATCTTGATATAGAGGTTAGTTGTCAATTGTACATGTGGAGACCAACAGGTGAAGTTTATAGTAGTGAAAATGAAGCATTTGAAACAAACTACAGTAGAAAGTTATATAAAATCTTTGGTAATATGGTAAGGTTAGTCGATAAAGGATGGAACATTAATATAACATTTTATATTGTTCCAAACCTGTAATTAAAGCAAAAAAAAAACGATGGGTATATAAGCCCGATGTTACAGAGACAATTATCACTTTGGTTCTGAATTGCGTCAAGAGAGCACCTACCATGGTATACCTCCACTATATTGACTCTACTGATAAAGCGGATACTTTTATCCAGCGTGTTTACCAACTGTTAACGGAGTACCAACATGTTCAGGTCAAAGGATTGGGTATTCGTGGAACAGAAGAAGTAAAAATAGATGTAAAACCAATCCCTTTGAAGAAAAAAATTGTCCAATTATTACAAGAAGGCTACACACTGTGCCTTTATTACACAACCTCATAAACTAAATAAAACGTCAAAGGAGGGGGGGGAAGGGGGGGGGAATACAGAACGGGGAATAGATCAGTTTGAGGTTTGAATAAGAATCTCTTACTGCTCTATTCCCCGTTCTGGTAATAGGATAAGGTGACCTTGACCCACTTACAGGACTTAATCATTTGTGTTACAATAATACCTCTTCCCTATCACTTTTCCCTACCACTTGCACTTTCAACACTTACCCCCACCACCACCGAAATCATGTATAAAAGGTGGTTTCGTATTAGTGGTAAATCAGTCTGCTACTTGGAATCATGTCGCCCAGAGATAACATTTTCCCTTCTAAGAAGACTATACTAGAATTGATTAAAAATATTCCATTAAATTTAAACGAAGATGAAGACGAAGACGATTCAGAGATGGAAGGTGAACTATTTAGTGATCTTGAACTACTGAGTGAGTTTGCTAGCAGTGAACCATATCTTGGAGAGATGGAGCTGTTGGAGCTGTTGACTGACGACGACGATGTCGATAATAATGAACCGGAATTTCATCATCAGTTGCTTTGCTTGGAGGAAATGGACCTTGTTGATAGTGAAACCCCTCCAAGCAGTATTAATATCGATGATGTAGTTCTAGATCCAGTCACAAGGAACTTTTGTGTTCGTCGTCGCTTATTTAGTGATATGAGCTCATCATCATCATTATCATCGGAAGAATCTGAATAAGTTTTTGTTGTCTTCAAATAGTTTACTTTAAATACAAAGCGGGGAATAGATCAGTTTTTTGGTTATAGTGAGAATCACTTACTGCTCTATTCCCCGTTTTGGTAATATCGTTGTATGACCTTGACCCATTTACATGATTAAAAAAGTGGGGTAACTTATACATTTAATGGTGGGGGAACGTCTATTTAAAGACGATGCAACAGTGTATATTTATCATATAGACATGATGAACCCACCAGGAAACTCCGTTTGCTACAGCTTTCCCCTCATCGATATCGATGATGTGATAAAACTTACATCAATAACAAAACGGTTCGAACTCGAAAGGCGACTCATAAAAGTCGACGTAATTCCACAAGATCTTCGTTCGGCAATGTTGACTATTGAATATGTTAAAGATGAATCTACAACTGAAGATCCCTATTGTTTTATGAAATGTTTAGTTGATCAAGATGCAATGTGTACAATCCAACTTCACATCCGAGTTTAAAATTTATCAAATGTTTCTGTTGGAGAAAATTGTCTTAGTTAAATACAGAGCGGGGAATAGATCAGTTTATGGTTTAATATAAAATCATTTACTGCTCTATTCCCCGTTTTGGTAAATTTGTTCAATGACCTTGACCTAAATACAGAAATTTGTAGCCTCCAGCTACAATAGTAAATATAAAATGCAAAAAAAAAAAAAAAAAAAAAAAAAAAAAAATAGTAAACTTCACGTAATACGTACCCCCATTACTTTTGCTAGGGTATAAATAGAGGGGTATTTGCAGTGTTGTTCATTATTGCCTTGACCCTTGTGGAGATCGCACCTACATTATGCATCGCTGCGATATTTGCAAGTCTTCATTTAAGGATGAATTTATTTTAATGATACATAAAGAACTGAAACATAACAAAAACCAAAATGAAGAATATGAAGAAGAAGAATTGAAAGAAATAGATCAAATGTTAGCTCAACACCAAAATTCCAGACCTAGTGTTATTCAATATGCACCATCAACATCGACTTCTACCTCTGCTATGTCTACACTTCACCGTCCTTCAACATCATCATCATCATCTGCATCGACTTCTACGCCTGTTCTGTCTACACTTCATCATCCTTCAACATCATCAGCTGCATCGACTTCTACGCATGCTCTGTCTACACTTCACCGTCCTTCAGCATCAACAGCAGTAAATGTAGAACTACATGCCCGAGCACTTCCGGGTAATGTAGTAACCCACTTCAAAATTGACAATGCAAAATTACAACTCGAAGAGTTTTTAAATAACGCAAAAGGATTGGTAAGCAACACTTTGCAAAATGAATTAAAAAGATTAAATTTTATTAAATTTGGACTATTAATGGATGCTTTATTTACAAACATTCAAAATGAAACTTCACCGAGAGGGTTTTTAACAAAAAACCGAACTATTATGTTTTCGTCAGATATTGATTCAATCGTATCTGAATGTTTTGAAGAGCTAATGACTAAAATACAAGAACATGAAGGAAGAGGCTCTGGATGGAATTTGTTAAGCATCACAGGGCTAGACTTAAGAGTACACAAACACGGCTATGGAATTCGAGGAAGTAGCTACATTCCTCTACCAACAAAGATTAGAAATACCTTATCCTGCGTCAACGTACAAAATCAAGATACTGAGTGTTTTAAATATGCTATGTTGGCCAAATATGTAACAATTCATCCGGAAAGACCAAGTCACTATTATGAAGAAGTACAACATAGATATAATTTCCAAGGGATGACTTACCCTGTTGCTATAACAGACGTTTCAAAATTTGAAAAACAAAATCCTTCAGCTTCTGTCAACCTCTTCGGATTGGATTCGACAAACAATTTGTACCCCTTGCGTATAACACCAAATGAGCGCAGAGATCATACCGATTTGTTATTAATTACTAAAGGTGATATTTCACACTTTGTGTATATCAAAAAATTTGAAAGTCTTGTTTCTAATCAATTATCTAAGCATAAAAGAAAGATGACAATTTGCAAAAGATGTTTTTGTCACGTGAACAAAGAACTAAGAAGGGGAGGGTCTGATTGGTTAGTAGAACACCAGCGGTTATGTAATGGAAACTATGAAGTAAGAATTAAATTGCCGCATCCTAGCAGAGCGCAGATAAAATTTGACAAAGTAATACAACAATACCGTGTACCTGTTGTTGTTTACGCTGATTTCGAGTCTTCTTTACATCCGCTTGAACAACAAGAAGAGGACGTTACAAGAAGAAGCAAATACCAACTTCATTCACCAAACAGTTATTGCATACTAATTAAATCCACGTTGACTGAAGACCATCTTCAAAAATATGGACTATCATCTTCTCCAAAGATTTATCGCGGTGAAGAAGCAGCCAAATACTTTGTCGATGATTTGTATGACATAGCTGCAAAGGTAGAAGAACTGTATGGAACAAAGGTACCCATGTCACCTATGGAAGAAGAAGAACTTCAACATTATGATTCAACAACAACGTGTTATTTGTGTAATAACACCTTTACACTGGATAACGTTAAATTTCGTGACCACGATCATCTTACGGGAGCGTACAGAGGTGCAGCCTGTAACGCTTGCAACTTGAACTACAAACTACCATATTTTATCCCCGTAGTTCTGCACAATCTGAGTGGTTATGATTCGCACTTCATAATCCCCGAACTAGGAAGAGATAATGGAGCAATAGACGTTTTGGCTACTACAATGGAAAAATTTATAAGCTTTTCAAAAAAGGTGGGTAAAATTAAATTAAGGTTTGTTGATTCATTTAGATTTATGCCTTCAAGCCTCATGAAATTATCTGAAAATCTAAGAAGAACAGATTTGATAGAAACAAGCAAAATTGTACCCAATAGTAAAATGGATTTGGTTCTTCGAAAAGGAGTCTTCCCCTATGATTACATCGATGGACTGCATAGATTTGATGAAACATCACTACCTTCACCAGAACACTTCAAAAACAAACTTAATGATTCGGAAATATCACTTGAGGACTATCAACACGCACGTCGAGTATGAAACGAGTTAGATATGAAGACCTTAGGAGATTACTCGGACTTTTATGTCAAACTAGATGTAACTCTTCTTTGTGATGTAATGGAAGAATTCCGAAACACCTGTTTTGCTGCATACGGTTTGGACCCTCTACATTCGTATACTTCACCAGGATTAGCTTGGCAAGCCATGTTAAAAGAAACAAAATGCAAACTCCAACTTTTAACAGACATTGACATGGTTTTAATGGTTGAAGCTGGAGTAAGAGGCGGATTGACCCAAAGTGTTACCAGACATGTCAAAGCCAACAACAAATACCTACCCGATTACGATGAAACCAAACCGTCAACCTATTTAGGATATTTCGATGCAAATAACCTGTACGGATGGGCAATGTCAAACCCACTTCCTTTTGATAACTTTAAATGGATTAATCCCGACTCTATTGGCGATATTTTACAAATTCCGAAACATGGTGACACTGGATATATTTTTGATTGCGATTTTGAATACCCAGAAAATTTACATGATCTTCATTATGACCTTCCACTTCTTGCTAAAACAGAAATTGCACCAATTGGAAAACACCCCAAATTAATGATGACATTAAATAATAAACAACGCTACGTGGCTCACTTTTGGGTGGTTCAACAAGCTATCGAATTAGGACTACGTCTAACAAAAATTAATAGAGTTTTGGAATTTTCTCAATCATGCTGGTTGAAACCCTACATTGATTCAAATACCATTAGAAGAGCAGCAGCTACATCAGACTTTCAAAAAGATTTCTTAAATTAATGAATAATGCGATATTTGGAAAAACATTGGAAAACAAAAGAAGACACAAAAATGTTAAACTTGTTACCGACGCAAAAAAATTACAGAAACTAGTACAGCAGCCAAATTTTGGAACATCTATAATTATTAATGAAAAACTTGTAGCAGTGTCCATGAAGAAGACGAGTGTGAAGATGGATCGTCCTTTGTATATAGGCATGTCAATCTTGGACATCTCAAAAACACACATGTACGATTTTCACTACAACAAAATGGTGGCGTTCTACGGAAGAGAAAATATATCTATTACATATATGGACACTGACGCTTTCATATATCGCATAGTAACATTGGACATGTATAAAGATTTGCGTACATTTATTTACAAGAACGACTTTGATTTCTCCGATTATCCAAAAGATCATCCAAACTACGACAATGACAGACACAAAAAAGTACTAGGCAAATTCAAGGATGAGGCTAATGGTGTTCTGCTTGAAGAGATTGTTGCATTGATGTCTAAACTATATTCTTTGAAACTCTATAATGAAAAATAAGAAGAAGAAGAAGAAAAGAAGAATAGCTATATTAAGAAAGCTAAAGGTGTAAAGAGTTTATATTTAAAGAAGAAAGTGCATTTTTAACACTACAAGCAATGCTTATTTGAGGATAACATCATTACAGCTAAATTCAACACCATCAGAAGTTTTAACCATCAGCTGTACAGCGTGACTGAAGTTAAAAAGGCGCTATCCTGTAATGACGACAAAAGACAAACACTTCCAGACAAAATCAACACATTACCATTCGGCCACTACTCCCTCAACCCTATTGACGAGTAACCTTTTCATCGTCCTAGATCCTTTATCCTTTTCCTTTCCGTAAAAAAAGGGGAAACACAGCAATGTTAAGCTGTGTTTCCCCTTTTTTTACACAAGTTTTAAATGACCTTGAACTATATGTATATATATATATATATATATATATATATATATATATATATATATAAGCAGATTTATACCAAAGAATATTTAATACCATATCAGCTGCCTTCGTGAAACCATCATGTCAGACCTGAAGGAGAAGATTATTAATGAACTACACAAACCTGCAAGAATAAAGTTTCCAAGAAGAAATACTGTTATAAAAGGGATAAATGATCTATATCAAGCGGATCTAATTGAAATGCGACCGCATAGCAGAATAAACAAAGGATTTAAATATATACTCACAATTATTAATTGTTTTACAAAAGTTGCAGACGCTTTGCCTCTAAAGGACAAGACTGGTAAAAGCGTAACAGAAGCCATGGAAATAGCCATAAAAAGAGATAAAAACAAAATTAAACATTTACAAACTGATGATGGAACAGAATACTTTAATACAAACTTTGCACAGTTAATGAATAAATATAAAATAAATCATTATTCTACAAATTCAGAGAAAAAAGCAGCTATTGTAGAAAGATTCAATAGAACCTTGAAAGGAGCACTGTATAAACAATTTTCAAAAAGAGGTTCTTACGTATGGTATGATGTTTTACCACAATTAATAAATGATTATAACAACAGGTTTCATAGAACTATTGGTATGAAACCTAACAAAGTAAATAGAAGAAATGCAAAAGATGTATTAAAACGCAAAGAAAAATACAAAGCCTAAAGTAGAAAAAATGCAGCCAAGAAAATTTAATGTAAGTGATAAAGTACGGATTAGTAAATATAAGGGAGTGTTTACCAAAAAATACCTTCCCAATTGGACGAATGAAGTTTTTACAGTGTATAAAGTGCAACCGACTGTACCTGAAACGTATATCCTAAAAGATAACAAAGGAGATTTGTTGCAAGGTGCATTTTATGGACATGAAATGTTAAAGTCAACAGTAGGTGATGTATATCTTGTTGAAAAAGTGTTACAAAGAAAAAAGGACGCAGTTAAAGTGCGGTGGTTAGGGTTTAACAAAACTGAGGATTCATGGATACCTATAAAGGACTTGGTTTAATACAAGCAACTCATTTCATCGTTAACCTTTGAGCAGGATGGAGATTATTCACCATAAAGATCGATTCAATATTAATAACATAGATGATTTAACTGTGGATAACGTTAAAATCAACAATGGTAAACACGGTAGTTTACTTCCAAACACTGTTCGATGTATAGTAAGTGGCCCCTCAAACTGTGGAAAGACACCAATGTTGTCTTTAATTTGATCACTAATCCGCAGGGATTAAGGTTTAGTAACCTATATATTTTTTCAAAGTCTCTACATCAACCAAAGTATCAATTGCTGGATAAAATCCTATCTGATGTGTCTGATGTTAATTTTAACAAATTTAACGCTAGTGATAGCATTATGCAACCAAACGAAGCGAAACCGTATTCTGTATTTATATTTGACGATGTATCTTGTGAAAATCAGGATACTATTAGAAACTACTTTGCCATGGGAAGACATAATAACATCGACAGCATATATATAGGACAAACTTATAGCAAAATCCCAAAACAACTTATCAGAGATAATGCAAATATTCTAATTGTATTCAAACAAGATGATACTAACCTAAAACATATATATAACGATCATGTGAATGCGGATATGCCATTTGAAAAGTTTAAAGAGCTTTGCGGAAAAGCATGGGCGGAAAAGTATGGATTTTTGGTTATTATGAAAGATCAAGCTATAAAAGATGGTCGTTATAGAATAGGTTTTGATAAATTCGTTTTAATACACTGATTAGCGGTATTACTGTACAAGTCGTCAAGGTGTGAAGATGGTTAACCAGGAAAAGCTATTAAAGGAAATAAAATCACTTAGTGATTCTATTAGACAAAAAAACCGAGCTTTAAAATCAGGTATAAATGAAAGAGAGCAATTTTTAGAAACAACATTCAAACCTGTTACTGAACCTTTAAAGCGATTAGCACAAAATATGGAAAGACCTTCAATTCGCTTCGAAGGAGACAAAATGCTACCAATTTCCAAATATGAAGAAGAATTTCAGAATGATGAAAGTTCTGACCAGTTACAAACATCTGAAGAAAGCGACGAGTATGAAGAAAGCGGAGATATAGGAGATTTAAGGGAAAAAAACATTGCAGGAGATACAAGTACAGAAGATACAAGTGCGGAAGATACAAGAGCAGAAGAAGAGGATATCAACCCATCCAACTTTAGCAAATTAGGCACAGATATTATGTTTAAAGGAACACTTGGAAGAAAATATACATTAAAAATGTTACATGGCACACATGCTAATCGAAATTATCATACATATGGAGCTAGAATAGAGGATAAAGGATTAATGATTGGAGATAGAAAGTTAGATATAAACGAAAATGATGATATAGTTATTGGTGATAAGAAATATAAAGGTACAACAGGTTTGTTTGAACTCATCTTTAAAAATAATCCTGGTAAATATACTAAAAAGGATTTACAATTGTTTAAAAATATACTAGAGTATACAAATGCACATAGAAAAAAATATTCCAAAGAACTACCTATTCATAGAAACAGGTCAATAAAATACACAAACATTATATCTAATCTTTTCCCCTCGAAATCAAATAAAGCTCCAATTAAAAGAAGAGCTTTATCTTCTGCTGAATTAAATGTTTTGCATAAAAAAAGAAAAACAACTGATCCTACTACATCTGGAAGTCGATTATTAAAAAATTTGTATAAAACCAATATAATATATTACAACGATATAAATAAGTTAGTTGATCGAATGAGGTTATTACATGAAGCTATGGAAGCCGGGCACACTGGTTTAGAAAACGAATGGGTAGCTTTGGTTGATGAACTGCGAAAACGAGAAATAATTGTTCAGTAGACGTATATATATATATATATATATATATATATAGTAAGAACCTAAACGATAGCGATTCAGTTACATCATGAGTGTGGACAAGTTTGGACGGTATTCCGAGTTTGGAGTAAAATCTGGATATGGTGAAAAAAGAGCTGGGTTTCCGTTAACACCTGATGGTAATTATAATTTTGAAGGAAAAGTAATTCAAAATGTTGGTGATCCGCTTTTGTCTTCTGATGCGGTTACGGTACAATACATGGATAAAAGAACCCCGATTGTACACGAAGACCATTGGGGATTTTCCGGTAAAAGGTTAAGCAATATAAAACATCCCATTTATGATGGTGAAGCAGTAAATTTAGCGACTTTAAAATTGTTAACGATTTACAAAAAGAATGAAACTGATACAAGCTATGATGTAAAAAAATTAAAATTGTCAAATGTAGGTGATTGTGAGCAGGATGGAGACGCTGTAAATAAGAAAATATTTGATATAGTACACAAGAAATGGACTACAGAATATGAAAAACATATGGAAAGGTTTGGTGCAGCTTTATTTAATTATATCCATCGGGCTTCAGGAAGAGCTGTAGCTTCAGATGTTGACAGCCACAATTATTTAGACTGGAAAAAGATACACAATCCAGAAAAACCTAATCAATTAGATAAACCGTCTGAGCCTTCTAAAGTCAAGACATTAGGAAAGGGGGATAAAGTGAATGTGATTAATGAACCAACAGAAAACGATGAAGATTATATAAGAGAAAAAAGAATTTAAATACCCATGATAAGGGATAAAGCATCAGTTATATTCGAGAGATGATACAGAGAGGATGATGGAATCCAATATTACTGCGTGGAGTTTAATATCTCAAGAGCCGAGATTTCCCCAAGGAGTGCTGACAGATGGTTTTGTTCAACGGTTTGCTAGATATATGGATTGGGAACAACTTTCCATACACTACCTCTTCACAATGACTATGTTAAGAATTTATTTTCACAGAGTTAACTGGATTCATATTTTACAAAGACAACAGTTTTCAGAAAACTTCCTTGTAGAGATGACATCAAATTTTAATAACTGTTGGGAAGTAATAAGTAAATATCAAAATCTCTCTGAAAATTACATTGACAATTTTAAAGATAAACTAGACTGGAATGTGTTATTTAATTACCAACGATTAAGTGGCAAGTTTCTAAGGGAACATGACAACTATTTAGATTTTATTCATTTTACCGAAAACAACGATACCATCACCAGCGGAGAAACATTTGAAACATCTTCAATTACACCTTATTTCTATTTTTACTACTTTTATTTATTATGTCTACATTTAATTAATTAATCCATTTCTATATAATAAATGGATTTTAAACAGTATATATAATACAAGAAGCCAAGACTAATATTACATTCATTGTAAAACATTTATAGAGTGCACCTACTGACTGTAAGTTTGGCTATAAATAGTCATGCCGAGGGCTAAACGCATCAGTCATAATCGAGAGAGATTACAGAGAGGAAGGGGAATAGCATCAACAGCATTTTCTCTATTAAGTAAACCGGTTGGAGCTATAGTTAACAAGGCGATTGATTTATTACCTGTGGAATTACATTTACCTGGAGGATATCAATATTGTGGTCCTGGAACCAAATTAGAGAAACGGCTTGCTAGAGGAGATCCTGGAATAAATAAGCTTGATCAGGCTTGTAAACAGCACGATATAGCGTATTCCAAATTTGGTGATACAAAAAATAGATCAATAGCAGATAGAGCACTTTCTGAGAAAGCTTGGCAAAGAGTAAAATCTAGTGACGCGAGTATTGGTAAAAAAGCATCGTCTTTAGCAGTAACAGCAGCAATGAAAGCAAAAACTACGTTTGGAGGAGGAAAGAGAAGAAGGCGTGGGAAAAGACCCGCTAAGAAACAAGGAGGTAATATCAGAAGAAAACGTCGATCTACTAGTGGTAAAGGTAAAAAGAAACCAACAATATGGTCAATGATAAAAAAGGGAGGAGGACTATACCTAAGACCGTATCGTGTGTATTAAATAAGAAAGAGCAATTAATAATTAAAAACAAAGAATTAACCAATGAAGAACTGATTACATATGCTTCTTGTTTGAAAATCCCATTTTTTAGAGGAGTATTTATGAAAGATGAATTACCGGTTAAAATGTGGAAAAAAGAGACTGGTATAGTAAATTTGGATAATAGTGAAGGATTAGGCACTCATTGGGTGTGTTACAAGAAACTTGGTGAAACGATTTATTATTTCGACAGTTTTGGAAACCTTCCACCACCGAAAGAACTTCAACAATACTTTCGTGCGGCAGAAAATGTTTTTTACAATTATACAAGAAAACAACCTGATGATACATCCATTTGCGGTCATTTATGTTTAGACTTTTTAGCTAAAAGTGTTAGTCAACTTTAAGATGTCTTCGTATACAGTGTCATTAACCGGTAACTCATGTACTTTGCGCAGTATTCTGTTTCCAGCGCTACGTTTGCAAAAAGGAAGACTATGGGAAGCCGCATTATTGGATTTAACAACATATAACTCTATTCCAAACGTTAGTGAAGGAATTAATAACAAAATACATTATTACAAGACAAAAGATAATAAAGGAAAATATTCAGCTTTGGAAGAATTCAGTTTACCAACAGGAGCTTATGAAATTGATAATATAAATGAAGTTATACAAAAACATATGGGAAAAGAAAATATAACGATAAAAGGCAATAACAATACAATGAAAGCCGAAATTACTTCTAAGTATTATATTGATTTTGGCCAAGAACGTTCAATTGGTAGTTTATTGGGGTTTTCTAAGGAAACAAAGGTATTAGAACCTAATACAACTCATTCTGGGAATAGAACTGTGACGATCATCAAAGTAAACAGCATAGACATTACATGTAACATTATACAAGGATCCTACAGAGATGGAGAAAATCGGCATATATTACACACATTCTACCCATCAGTCGCACCGGGTTTCAAGATAGTAGAAAAGCCTCAAAACCTTGTGTACCTACCGTTAAACACCAGTTTCATTTCAGACATCGTGCTGAACATAGTGGATCAAGACGGAAACCTTATTGACTTTCGAGGAGAAGCTATTACTGTAAGAATACATATAAAATCATCCGCTTAGATAATGGGGTTATCATTTAAAAAGAGAGAGCCAACCAGCAAAGAGGTCAGTAGCTCATCAGCTGTAGAAGGATTAAAAAGTGACAACATTCGTTTTCTAGAAGAAATTGGATTAAAGGTCATTAACAATGGATATACTGGATATAGCGCAGGGCCCAACATTCGACGAGACCTTATGGGAAAAGGAATATCACACGCACAACCCTTACGCTTCGTCCAAATTAAACAATAACGATGAAATTAGGATTCCTATACAACAACAAGACATTTATACTCTTCCATGCGAAAGTTATTTATATATTGAAGGAAAAGTAACAAAAGCTGACGGTACTGTTGGAACCACTGTTCCGTTCATAAATAATCCTATGGCATTTTTGTTTGACGAGATTAGATATGAAATTTCAGGAGTTACAGTCGATTCAACAAAAAAGGTTGGAATTTCCAGTACATTAAAAGGATTAGCGTCTTTAACACCAAATGAGAAGAATCTGTTAGCTGTTGCAGGATGGGTTGCACCAGACAAAAGTATAATTACTCCTGACGCTTCGGGAAACTTTGATTTTTACGTACCTTTAAGATTACTTTTAGGATTTGCTGAAGATTACAGAAGAATAATAATAAATGTAAAACAAGAACTAGTTTTATTAAGGTCATCAAACGATAATGATATTATTAAAGCATCTGCTGGAACAACTGAAGCCAATTTAGACTGGAAACTAACATTAGACAAGATTGTTTGGAGAGTACCACATGTGCGACTAAATGATGAACACAGGATTACATTATTAAGAAAGTTAAAATCAGATCGAGACATTGTAATACCATTCAGAAGCTGGGAGTTTCATGAATACCCCGTTTTACCTTCAACACAACGGCATACATGGACTGTAAAAACTTCTACTCATTTGGAAAAAGCGAGATATGTAATCTTTGGATTACAAACAAAGAAAAAAAGTATATTAACTGAAAATGCTGGTGAATTTGACCATTGTAAATTAACAAACTGTAAAGTGTTCCTGAATTCACAATTCTTTCCCTACGACAACTTTAATATCTCTTTTGATAAAAAAAGGTACAGTGTTTTATACGATATGTACGCTAGGTTCCAAAATTCATATTACGGCAAAACAAACACACCTCTACTATCTCCCGTACAGTTTGAATCGAAAGCTCCGATTGTTGTAATTGATTGCTCCAAACAAAACGAATCTGTAAAATCGTCTAGTGTTGATATAAAAATAGAAATGGAATTTCAAGAAAACGTACCTGCAAATACATCTGCGTATTGTTTAATTTTGCACGATAAAATTGTTACATACACACCGTTGACTGGTATCGTAAAGACGGTATTGTAAAACGTTGTACCACCACCGGCACCGCCACTGTCGCTAACCTATAAATAGCGGAGCAACAATGCAGGTCTTCAGTTGATCGTCTATCGTCGCATGGGCAACATCTTCTACAAAATGAGTTCTCCATCTGTTGTACAAGGTGATGCAGAGGTAGCACCGTTATTGGAACGTGATAATACTAGTGAAGAAGAAATCATCAAGGAAATAACTGCATTTTTAAAGTTTGGTAAAAGAGATAGAGAGGAGGAAAGTAATGCAGACCCATCAAAGGTAGTACCAAAGATGAAGAAGAAAGTTGAAGAAAATATTCCTCCTCACATTTTAACTGAAGTTTTTTTGCGAATCTTTTACCCCATCTCAGCATGCATCAGTAAAAGTGTATCAGTTGGATTGATGAAGTCATTGGATTATTCCCCTACAGTAATACTACACCATGGAACAAAAAAGGTTTTATTTTCGCAAAATGCTTGGGAGTCATTTTTGAAACATGTACATTTAATAGAATGTTATTTAACTAACAGTTTGTGTGGAAGGAAAACACATATTCGACTTTTGGATTGTGACAATGAAATCGATATTGTTAAACATCGTGGACAACTACAAGTGCGAATTAGAGACTTGACTCAACATGAAAATAAGATTCTACTGTCACGTGAAGAATTCTACGTTTTAAACTACGCAACAGAACCTATTACATGGTACATGAGACAGTTGGTATTTGCAAGCGCTATTATTAAAGAATATTTGGTCGATACTTTGGAAAAACAACCTGATAGCACCATCGTGTACGGACCTGTGGATACATCTATTTTTAATAGAATACCTCATGAAGTTTGCATGTGGAGAAAGTTAAAGGATTTTGAACCACTTGTAGAAATCGCTACAGAAGCTACAGAAGAAACAACACAGGAAGAAGAAACGGAGAAACAAGAAGAAGAAGAAAACGAAACACAAGAAGAAGAAGTTAAAAAAGACTAAAGTTTGACTTAGTAAAGAAGAACACACGTGGGGTAGGCCTATTGGGGACGGTGCCCACGTTAAATATACACCAACGCGCCTGCAACTGTACGGCCTGGTATTTAACCTACCGTGGTGTGGAAAACAGTTTAGTTGATCGCTAGGTGCCATGATGAGCGGAGGGGATGAAGAAGTGAGTGTAAAGCCTTGTGTAATAGAATTTCAAGCATTTCGAAATAATGATGATAGGTTTATTATCAAGGAATTAGTAATTTTAGACTTGCTTACATTTGTAGTTTACCCATTCACGTTTGAAGCTCCTTTTTCTTTTAACAACCTTAACGCCAAAGCAAAAAGTACAAACAAATGGATAACAAACTACTTTCATCACATACATTGGTATGAAGGATTTATAAGCTACAGTAATCTGCACAGTATTATGTTTAACTTTTGCAAACAATATTCACATATATACACAAGAGGATTAGAAAAAAGGAACTGGATACAAAAGTACACGCACGGTGATGTTTTCGATATAACCATCGGTAAGGACTTTAACATTAATCTCGGTAATATTTGTGTTGCTGCAAAAGATCCTAAACACGGACAATTAAACTGCGCATTGCACAACGCATATCGTTTGGCTGCTTACTTGGAACAAACGCAGAAATGTGGTGGGGGTAGCAAAGAACCGGAATGTGGTGGGGGTAGCGGGGCCTATAAATACGAGGAGCCAACACCGCTCCGGCACGAGTATTATTCGAGACTCCGAAGAGGCAACATCACAGAAGACACCACAACCACCACTGACGAAGATGACATCACAACAGTTTCTACAAACACTGGTTGATCAATTCAACACTCATTCAAAATCCGACCTTCTGCTAACTAAAAAGTGTTCAGAACTAAAAGAACAAAAACACTACATTATTCATAACATCAAGAAAGTGGAAACCACACATGGAGAAGCAATTCTAGTTTCATTGAGCGAAGGACCTTTCTCTCCAGGAGATGAGCCGAAGTTTCAAGTATTTCTTCCAAAACGATTTGTTCAACTGCTACAAAATGAAGATTTGCGAGATATTCAACCGGGGACGTTGTATTTGGTATCACACGGTGTAAGCGGCAACAACTCGACGGAACTCACTCTGCACATCACGCATCCTTGTACATAATGTCTCTGTTTGTATTTTATTGTTTGTATTTCTAGTTATCAATGTTAAACTTAAGTTTATTGTATTGTAAGATGTTTGTATAATAAAGAAAATAAAAAAAAATAAAATAAAATAAAATAAAAAAAAATAAAAACAGCAACACAGCAGTATATTATTTTATATACTGCTGTGTTGCTTTTTTTTAAATTCAAATGGATGACCTTGAACTTTCATTCAGGGTTAACTTATGAAGAGGTATAAAAGAGAGGGAGCAGTGAAGTTAGTCTCAGTCTTGTCTAACACACGCTGCAGCTAACATGTCGGTGTCACCTATGAAAAATTTATTTTTCGATAACAATTTGAAGACATATTGTTGCGAGTTACAATGTTTTAAAATACCAGGCGATCAAGTTGACGGGAAAGCTTGTCGTAAGTGCAAGTGTTTCAGCTATTGCATATGTAGATGTAAAACGTATCAAATGAACCGACAAGATAAACTACAAGAATTACGCCGAAGGATTGCATTACTGTGGCGGCGAATGTAGTAGCAACCAGCTGCCACCTGCCGCCTGCCATCTGCTGTCCGCCATCTTCTCCGCCCCACCATTTTGTTTGATACCAGAACGCTAGCTAGCGAATAGTCAGTACACCTCCGGCTCTCGACTGGTGAACATCGAGTGCTCTTCACAAACGTAAAACATTGTATTAAAATGTCCATTAAAATTAGGTGTATTCATTATGACTCTATTCATCTGGCGACTTTCCAAGACCTCGAGGTTTTTAATGAAGAGTTAAGACTTCTCATTGCGTCCGGTTACGATTTATCTTTGGAACTTTACGCATCAAAAAACAACATGGACTCTGCGCAGGAATCGAAGTATATACCGTCTTTCTTCAGAAAGCGAAGTGATGGCCGCAACTCGTCCGGATCAACAACATCGATGACAACCAACAACGGGGAACTATTGTAAACATGAATTATTGTAAACATAACTTATTGTAAATAAAAATAAAGTAATATTTGTATTAGTACTACCTCGCACTCGTATCATTCGATTGCTTCATTCGATAATTTTCATTCGATATTTTATCGAATTAAAACTATCGAATCACAATTGGATTTTACGCGTGCGAGGTAGTACTTTTTTAAAATTACCTCCCCGTGACCTTGAACTTTGAACTTTAACTCATTTCGTCACAAAACCGCCTACGTCACTGGCTCAGCCCCAGATGACGTCTTTCATGACTCAGCGCATGCGGTCACGTGACCGGATGACGTCACTTCCGGCGCAAAACCCGCAAACCCACACTACTGATGGGTATAGTTCTCTCTGTCAAAACTATACATCTGGCCGCGTGAGGTATTTTGCAACCGTACTCCAACATTTTTAAAACTATCTGAGCAAAATTAATACTACCATGCTGGTTTCTTAAAGGCAATACTTTACCAAATATATCCGGAAAGGGTCTAAATCTAGATATTAAATTTTGGGGGTCTCTCACTGTTGCATTTCTCATATCTTCATGATAAATCACTAGTTCTAAGGGTACACTCTGTTCTTCACACTTTTGTAAAAAGTTTAACCAAGTATCTCTATTATAAGTTCTCTCACTCGCAGATATCATTAATAAAACTACAGGTGGTAGCCTCGCAGTGCTTGGAGGTTTTTTATGTCTCCAGCATCTGTTATTGAAGGGATGGCCGTGTTTACCCTTTCTACTGCAATAATTACCACAGAATTTATTTTTGTCCTTGTAATAAAAAGAACACAGGTTAGACCTTACGTTATGAAGTTTCTTATCAAATCCCCTTAAATCATTATACACGTAGATGCGTACCATTATACCTCTGCTATAAAAGTGTCCATTCCCACTCTGTACCTTCCCTTAAATGGATCTAGAGTCTTGTCAATAACTAGAAATCCAAAATTGTCACGCCACGCCTGAGCGCATATTTCTCTAAATTTTTCAAATGTCATGTCTGTGGTGATATGATCGTTGTGTACATGTCTTAGGTTCATTTCGTCTTGTTTGAATAAAATAACAAAGTTACAATTGTCCCTCACCAGCTGCTTGGGAATAGCGCTATATGTCTGTCCCAGATAGAATGAATCTAAATTGTTGTGTCTCCCCATAGTAAAAACGTTGCGTATATTGTTATGTTTTTCGGCTGATATATCATCAAAAATCATTATAGAGTTTGGTTTAGCTTGATTTGGGTGTATAACTAAACTATTATCGTCAAATTCATGATACCCAACCTCCTTAGGCATAACCTTAAGTAATTTGTATTTAGGTTGATAGAGGAATTTTGAAAATATATAAATATTCTCAAATCTTAGACCGTTTGGGTCAAATAATAAATTAAATAAAACATTGGTCTTCCCACAGGAACTCGGCCCCGCGATTATACAACGTATTGAATCTGACAGTAAAGCGCCATGTTTGTTCTGTTTAACCATTCCGGCCCCCGAGAAATAATTGTCAAAGTTTTTTACAGAGAACTTGACTTTCTGCTTAATAACCCGCATTGTGACTGGTTACATACTACTAATTGCTCTGCCTTTTAAGTCATCACTTCACGGTAGAGTGACATGCAGGCTTTTATGCTGGTTTCACATGAGACTTTTTCCCATTTAGTGGCACACGTGCAGGATTTACGCTTTGTTGGACATTAGTGCGATGACCCAGGAGTTAGTGCATTCGCCTTTATCCAAGAATTATTAGAAGAAGGAAAACCAGACCAATGAACAAGTGCTAAATTACCCTTCCGCTTTAAGATTTTGTCAATCAAGTAAACATTACCTGTTTTTGACTTGCTAAGTTCTTCTGCATAAAACCCGCCTTTTAATATTTCCCCTCTGTTGTCTTGTAATATGTATGTTACTGGTCTTGTTGGTTTAATCGCGTGTACTGTAAACGTCTCATTTGACCAATTTGGTAAATAGCTTTTTTTGAACACTCGCTTGGTTTTACTGATTCTAACACTGTCGCCTACCTTAAATTTGTGTTTAAGATTTTTTGCGTTACTAACTCTATTTATTCTATTCAAAATATCTTGAAAGTGTTTTTTTTAACATCCCGTGGTTTCATACCTATAGTCCTGTGCTGTGAATTGTTGTAAGTTTTTTAAATTTTTGGCAAAATACTTAACCATTCGTAACTTCCACGGGCAGTAAATATCTTGTACATTTTTGTCTTGAGAGTTCTGTTTAATCTTTCCACTATACTAGCTTTAAGTTCGGAAAATGTATGATAATGGTTGATTTTGTATTTTTTCATTAAAGCATTTACATGTTTATTGAAAAAGTCTGTTCCCTGATCTGTTTGGAAATGCGTCATTTTATATTTAGCTAAGATAGGAGCGAGTGCCATTGCCACTTCTGGCCCTGACTTGTTTTTTAACGGAACGGCAAAAGCTAGTTTTGACAAACAGTTATTCATTGTCAATATGTACTTGAACCCTTTATTGACTCTGGAATAAGGCTTCATTTCAACCAGGTCAGCCTGGTATAGTCCGGGAAGAGTAACTTTACGCCTGGGATAATTTCTCCTGGCAGGCCGGTGTAGTTCGTTAGCTATAGCGTCCATTGTCAAAATAACTTATTTATTCGGTAAACATTAGTTTTATACCAGTGTCTGTTTGAATGGAGTTTGAGACCATTCGTGCAGTGAGCACCCAGGTTCAACCTTTATTTCGTGCGTGAGCCAATCCAGATTACCTGGTTGACGCCCAGTACAAAATAAAAGTCCTCTCCCTTTGAAAAGACAAGTGGGAAGAGTTTTTTATTTGCTTTATATTTATTTGCTTTTTTGCCCACCGGACAAGTCCTTCTTTCACCCGAGGTCGGTTCGATTAAGTAGTCTGGGTGTTGGCCAAACGCCTCTAATCTACTGGACCCCTCATTCACACATGAGCTATTCAAAGGAGCAGTCAAGCGATTAATTTGACTGTTCAATCTACTAGGCTCCCTTTCAGGTTTACGGGGTTTTTCGTCACCCGCGCCAGTGACCTTAATTCACACACACACATTCATACAGTGGGACTTAGGCATTATCTAACACATGTTCAACAATATTTACAAAGTTATGTGAGGTGAGGATGTTATTATGAGCAGAATCAAAGTGCATGCCATAACTCCTCATCAACTCTTTAGCTTTATTTACAACATTTATCCCGTTAGGGACAGATGATTTTACAAAGCATGGTACAAAACCTTCCTCCTTTGCTTTATTTAATGCCTTGTGAAAACTTACTTTTTGAGTACGGATACACTTGTATTCGCAGACTCCGTACAACTGCAACATTGTGTCTTTAATAAGAATACACAATACGTGGCTAAGGTCTTCTTCTTTAGGAAAAACTGCAATTTTTTATGCTTGGTCAGTTAACATTTTATTTATAGATTCTTTTTCTTTTTCCAGTTGTTTGTTAATTTCCAGTGATTTTGTAAGTGATTGTAACAACTGATTATTCTCCTGTTTGATTTTATACATTCCATATTTTCTTATGGAAGGCAAGACTTTACTTGTAACCCATCTTTTGAATGCTTTAGCTTCTGGTTTCAAGGAGCGAAAAATAAGAGAATACAAACCAGATTCATTGATGAAGTTAGACTGATCTTGAAAGTTAAAGGGGGGTTTATCGATAGACCCCCCTTCAGAGAGTATATTTATAGCCTTACACTTATCTTCCTCATCAACATTTATCCGCAACGCCTGTTTCGTATTTTGATACCCCAAAATTTTAGCAACATCTTTTGCTTTGAACCAAGGATTTTTTTCTCTGTCAAACAGTACAGCAACGGGTTTATCATTTAATATATAAGAGGTTAAGTGAGACATTTTTATTTGTATCGCTGGAAGCTCTTACCTGTGCAGGCGCAAGGGGCAGAGTGAAGTTATTTCTTGAGAATAAAAAGCGCTAAAAAGTATCGACCAATCAGGGCACAGAACGCTAATTACAACCAATAGAATGCATTTTTATTATAACCAATTACAGAGCAGTATTTTAACAGGTTACAACTAGTTGTCAGGTATTTTAAATTTAATTAACACATGGTGCACGTGTTCTTTATTAAATTCATCATAAATTGTAAGGTCGATGCATGGGCGATCTTCCGGTTCGCCCCACTCGTCATTTAACACAAATGAGTCAGTCAGACATCCTAGTTTTTATGCACCGCTGTCAAAATAAATGTTATATTCTAATTCATCGTACTTGGAAAATTTAGCTACTTTTTTCATAACACTTTCTTTAGAGAATCCGCTATTTAGCATCGCCTTACCACTCAAAAATTAAACTTCTATCCTGTCAAAGTCTGCATTTGATAACAATTTTAATGGTTTTCCTTCAAATTTTATTTTTCGTACAGGTTTTTCGTCACAAAATATATTTATAATGATCCAACCAATATTTTGTTCCCAATCCTTTTCCTCACACATTGTACAGCAAACTGACACACGTCTGATCGCAACGAAAGCTGGATATTATATGTACAAAGGGGGGGGGCAGTTGACTGCTCCCCCCTTGGGGCGGGGTGGGGGTTACTCCAATCTTTGACTCTTTTGATATCCGTAAGGTAAAGTTTCATACTCGCTCTCGAGCCTCCTTTTTGGTCCTGTAATTCTAAACTTTTTAATTTCACTCACTGTTACGATATTTTTGTCTTTAGTTCTCCTGATTCTATTCTCTTCAATTTCTAGTATCTCTTTTGTTTCACTGAGGACCATCTTTTTTAGAGCTTCACAGTTTAATGTTTCGGAGGTTTTCATGTTTAATGTTAGGCCCTTGATTTTACAAACTGATTCTAACTTTTGTTTTTTGGTTGACCAGTTAAAGGTAAGCGTAGGTCTTTGGTCCCCCAGAAACAAACTCTACAATATAAGAGCCGGGCCCGTACTCGCTTGCCAATTCGTCCGTCATTTCCCCGAGGTAATCTCCCGTAGGGACTCTGTACAAACCACCACGGTATACGTACAAGGTCGAGTCAGTATCATAGTAAATTACTTGGCCTCCTAAAGCATCGAGATGTTCATACAACTTTAATCTAGCCTGGGCTGTAGTGTAGGCCGCAATCACAACATTTACATTTCTCAAAGGTTCCCCAACCTCTTCGAGATACTCCCAACTAAAAACCACTACCGTCTCATTAATTATCTGAATCCTGTTGACTTTTACTTCTGGGTTTGTCATCATTTCAAAGAGTGTTTTGGGATCTCTTACAATCATTGCCTTAGTTTGGTTCTCCCTCTGTCCGAATTTTCCCCAAAAACTGTTTAACATTAATTTAGCCAATTGCCTCAAACCCCCGTTTTTAGCAATTTTGTCTTTGTGTAATTTAACTCCCTCGTGTTGGAAATAGTCTGAAATGTACTTTTCTTTATCATGTTCAGTCTTACACCAAGCGGGATAGCCTGAGGCTTCCTGCTTGATTTTTAAGAATTGATTTATAAAATTTGTAAACAAACCTCCGTTTTCATAAGTGGCTACCTCGTACTCCCACAACTCGTACATGTCCAGCACAACGTAACCTTTCTCTATAGCTTTTCTAATTTCATCCATGGTCCATGTTCCTACCATTGCCCTTTCCTCACTCTCATGTTCACAATCTTCTTGGTTTAATGTTTCCCCACAAGTTTTACACAAAACAAACATTAATTTATTATTCATTTTAGCGGGGAGTACGGGATGGTAGAGATCTCGAGGTGGCAGAATCATACATTTTAACAAACCATCTACCTGCATACCTCTCTGCCTGCACTCCCTATCTCCCACATAGATTGTAGGGTGGCCTAAAGGATATTTTCCATATTTATTTACAAACGGATAAAGGGAGCAAACATCTACATACTGTATCGTTTCTCCCTCTTTACATTTATGATATGTTTTTGTATTGCCCGTTCTGCCTCCAAATAACGCTTGCCTAGGGTCGAGGGGCAGATTGTTGAGAATCGGAAGGTTATTTAAATGTTTAAGTTTGTTATCTTTCTTTAATGCTCTAAATTCACACTCCCACATTTCTATAGTTTCGTAGTCACTCATTTTTGCCATTTTTTTCAAAGTTCTTTCATACCTTAGGCGAGTGAATCAGAGGGATCCTCCTTCAGAGGAGCCTCTCTGTTATAAGGAAAACATTTCGGGCACCCGTGCCAGTAACACCCGTGAAACTCGTAAATTCTCTCACCGTCAAACCCATCTACTTTCATTCCATTAATTTTAACTTCTTTACCCCGGCCCGCGTGTTGAATCCTCAACCCTCGTTTCTCCTCTTCCCATGTTAACCATTGTAAAGCAACGGCTGACTGATTGTCAGTCAGTCTGTAACCGTTTTTAGGAATCAAACCTATTGTGTTTGGTTTTAGAAAGTTACGCCGAAAAGCTAAGTTACAGGCGCTAGCAATAGTTACGGCCTCGAGAAATGGGTCTACGTTACATTGTTCAAGAAGCAAGGCTCTAAATTTTATACACGCTTGGGGTAGGATTTCCACGTCAGAGATACAATACTCCAAGATTTCTTTTTTTAAATCAAACACGTAGTTACTCGCCACTTGCTCGTCGTACCAAATCTCGAAAGCTTCGTGAGGTTTCTCAAACATTGATTCCGGGCAGTAATACTTTTTGTCGGGTATCGGGCCTACATAATTTTGATTTGCTACAGTGTTAAAAAGATGCGGGAAATAACCTTTCTTTTTCTCGGGAGGCAGATCAAAAGCTTTAGGGAGTGCAGCGAGGGCCATGGGAAAATAACTAAGTGAGTCAACAAATCTCAAATTGTCCAGTTCCATAAGAATGATTTTAGTTCCCCTCATTACCAGCTCCGGCGTGAATTTTGTTTCTTCCATGATGTACTTTAACAAAAACTGAAAATCAAATCCTTGCCCGTTGTGAGCAATCACACAAACATTTTTAAACTGTTTTCTAACACTCATTACATAGTCTATAAAATCTTTAACCGGGTCAGAGTTGAAGACTCTTGTACGGTTGTTACAGGTCGTACAAATTTTACCTTCTATACACTGATTGCAATATTGTTGCGAGACGCACAGGTTAACTTTGTGAACTTTTTTATCTGGATCTGAGGGGAGTGACTCGTCCTGCCTTGTTTCAAAGTCTTTAGATATAGGTTTTCCTTTATTGGGCTGAATGTAGCATTTATGATTGGGGTCCTTGAACGCTTCACAAGGTTTACAATAAACTTCTCCGCATTTGTGAGGTCCTGATCTCTCTTTTAAATTAATCAGTTTCCCGCAGTCTAGACACTTTTTTATTGTTTTGCATTTGTCAACCTGATGGGCAATAAAACAGTGCTGGTTTCTCAAAGTCATGTTACAGTCCGGGCAAATTATTCCCCCATGTTCAAGTTTACAGGGTGGAGAGATAGTTTGGCATTGAGGACAAATATTAGTACATCTGTGATATGCTTTGTGGTCATAGGGAACATGACATTCTTCGCAAAAGTAGTTACAGGCGAAAGCAGCGGTCAAACTGTTGATTACGTTATAGTGCCGATTGTGAAAGAGCAGATTTATTTTAAATTTAGGATTTTCAACACGGCCTTCAAAGTAGACATCTCGGCCTTTTCTATCATAATTATAAACTGTGATTTTGTAATCTTTTAACAAGTCCTGAATTTTTTCCAATTCGGGGATCCCTGCACCTTCCTCAGAGATCTCTACCCTAGCCCGCCGAATAAGTTCCTTGGTCCTAAACGTTTGTCTTTTTCCCTTGTCTTCACGTATTGCTTTATACTGAGGATCATTAGTGATTTTAGCCATAGCTACTACCAAAGCCCGAGGGAGACATAAATTGTCTTTATTATTAATCACTACAATTCCCTTCCTGGCTTTACACTCTTCGACAAAGGTATTATAAAATCCAGGTCGTACCCTCCCGGAACCCACAGGGAGATTAACTCGGGTACATTCCACTTTAAACGTATCGGTAGATTTAATAGATTCAGAATTTGATTGAACAATTCCCCCGAAAATTTGCCAAAGGATATCTTCATTAATTTCACCTGCGGGCCGAAAAGCAATATACCCGGGCTCTGTATTTTTTAAGTTTAGAGATTGTAGTGTAAATCCAAGCTGATCATTTTCATAGGCTTGGCCCTTCGTCTCATTTACAATTTTGGCAAAACCCTGTCTGAGCCAATCAATTTCGTTTGTTTTTGCAGGAGGTTTGGTGAATTTAAAAATAGTTTTTGTTCCGTAAAGTCTAAAGTGTCTAATATATGTATCATCGGTACTTATAATTTCAACAGGGTTTCCTGCCATTGCGAAGGTAATCTCGACACATACAAAATAAGCCAACAGTTACGCCGATAGCAACAAACAGTAATGGCTCTTACCTGCACGAAGGCCAGAGGCAGAGTGATGGAGTAACAATGTTAATTTGTGTTCTCTGTATTTGTGTAAACCAATCAGAGCGCAGAACGCTAATTATAACCATTAGCATATATCCTTATTCCGACCAATCACGTAGAGATTGCTGATCACATTATTTGTTATGTTACAGGACCCCACCGCCCCCCGGCCACCGCTCACCGACTCCACGGCTCCACCTGCACCCCACCACCCCCCGGCCCCCGCTCACCGACTCCACGGCTCCACCTGCACCCCACCGCCCCCCGGCCCCCGCTCACCGACTCCACCATCACGCACCCACGGCTCCACCATCACCGCACCAGCGATGGCGGAGCCCAGCACCACCTGCCACCTGCCAGCTGCACCACTCACCGTCACCATGTACAGCACTTAGAATAAATTAATTATTCACCACACTCTGTGTCTTGATTACCTGGGGTGGGCGCTGAGGTGTGACGCGCGGGCGCTGGGGCGTGACGCGCAGGTCTGCGCAGTCACTCACTCACTCTCACGTAGTATAATATATATATATATATATATATATATAATTATGTATATATAATTACTATGTATATATAATTACCATGTATATATATATTATTACTATGTATATATTACTACACAGTATAACACTCTGGGATTTTTTTTTCTAAGTTAGCAACTAAGTTGGTACCACTGGGTAATTTTTTGAGGTCATGGCCCCCTTTTTTTGGTCACGTGGTTGACCCTCTGAGTGAAGCCACCACATCAGCTGTGCTCCATATACCTCCATGTTAGAGTCAACCGACTGCGGCTCCTACTAGTATGTTTCTTCGATAAATCCTGTGATAAGTGTTCGCATCTCCCAACGATATCTACTCTTAAGCTTGTTTTCGTCTTCCAAAGGGGTTTATCCCGAGGACTTCAAGCCCTCAGACTGTCTTTAGAAAAATTCACAAGTTTTTAGGTCAGTGTAGCAGAACTATTGATGATAGTTTTATCCCTTATTCTGTTTAATAACATAAATTTTTAATCTTTAATAACATACCCTAAAATATTGGCATTATTATAAAAAGGAGTTACTAATATTACTTCGAACATTCAGGATTTTAATTTGTATGAAGTTGTTATATTTAATTTTATATACCATTTCTATTTTTATTATTTAGCAGATAAACGAAGATTTTAAAATCTCTTTTGTATTGTACTCCCTAAAAATGATACATATTTTTCAACTCCAGGAAAATGTTTAGTGTTGTAAACTCACATCGTTAATGGTAAGGGTGATTTTGAAAGTGTTTATCAATTAATAAGTGGAATATTAAGCTATATAATGTACGTAGAGATTTAGGTAAAAATATGTTATACTTGATCAAAAAATATTGTTATTCTAATTTAATTAAGTAGACAAGTCGAAGGTAATTTCAAGTGACTGGGTGAAAATGTAGGTTATGAAAGTTAATTCACGGATATGCAAACAATTCCCACTAAGACTTTAAAATACTCATAAACGTGACAAACTCGTTTAAGAAAATAAAGTTTAATCCACAAAGTAAAGAACAAGTTTACTGTAATGAAAATACCTCAATTGCGTAACGATGAGGTATTCTACATAAAGCAATTTCTGATCTATTTGGAAGTAAGTACTCTTTGTAAAGAGATACCAACCCACGTAGATTGTGATTAACAAACAAAAACACCACAATTATCTATTACTTATTATTTGCATATTTGCTTTATTACATGTTTCCAACTAATTATCTTCTTTTAGCGAATTTCCCCTAGAGGGAAGAAGCTATTACCGTAGGTCTCATAGTAAGACTTAAGCCCGAGACCATGATTATTTTTTATTTTGAGGTCCCCAGATGACAAAAACACTATTCGTTCAAATTTATATATATGTATATATCTATATATATATATATATATATATATATATATATATATATATATATATATATATATGTGTGTGTGTGTCCGTGAATGCGATAACTAGAGTAAAAAACTTCCGATTTCGATGAAATTTGGCTCAAATGTGTAAAATGACATTCATGACTTTAAGTTCGAAAACCAGAAAAATCGGACTATGGGAAGGGGGGTTTATGGGGGTTTTAAATTGTTCAAAAATCAGTTTTTTGCATTTTTCACCCTAAAATTTTTGGACAACTTAATTTTGGTTTAGACCATGTTAAACAGCTTAAAAAAACAAATAATATAGTATTTTGAATTATTAACCTAGGTTAAGTGGTTGCGGAGAAAATCCAAAAAACCTACTCAAAAAATCTCCCATGTTAATCTTATGGGAAAAAGGTTTTTGGTTTTTCCTCAGTTTATTTTAATGTAAACTTCACATTTGCTTTTACAAATCTGTTCAGTTCAACAAAACGATCAGTTTGGTGTTTAAATTGTGATTCTACGCCCAACCGTTGCTGAGATATTCAAAGTGCTAAACACAGTACGTTGTCCAATGTTGTCCTTATGGAGAATAAATAAAATTTGATATCTCAATTATTTATAATTGTATGTTGATAAAACTTGGTATGTGGCTTCACGTAGTACTGATATATTGATATTTGCACAACAAATTGATTTTTAGCGAATTTCCCCTATAGGGAAGAAGCTATTACCGTAGGTCTCATAGTAAGACTTAAGTCCGAGACCATGATAATTTTTTGTTTTAAAGTCCCCAGATGACAAAAACACTATTCGTTCAAATTTATATATATGTATATATATATATATATCTATATATGTGTCCGTGAATGCGATAACTTGAGTAAAAAACGTCCGATTTTGATGAAATTTGGCTCAAATGTGTAAAATGACATTCGTGACTTTAAGTTCGAAAACCAGAAAAATCGGACCATAGGAAGGGGGGTTTATGGGGGTTTAAAATTTTTCAAAAATCAGTTTTTTGCATTTTTCACCCTAAAATTTTTGAACAACTTAATTTTAGTTTTGACCATGTTATAGGGCTTAAAAAAACAAATAATATAGTATTTTGAATTATTAACCTAGGTTAAGTGGTTGCGGATAAAATCCAAAAAAACCTACTCATAAAATCGCCCATGTTAATCTTATGGGAAAAAGGTTTTTGGCTTTTCCTCCGTTTATTTTAATGTAAACTTCACATTTGCTTTTACCAATCTGTTCAGTTCCACAAAACGATCATTTTGGTGTTTAAATTGTGATTCTACGCCCAACCGTTGCTGAGATATTCAAAGTGCTAAACACAGTACGTTGTCCAATGTTATTCTTATGGAGAATAAATAAAATTTGATATCTCGATTATTTATGAATGTATGTTGATGAAACTTGGTATGTGGCTTCACGTAGTACTGGTATATTGATATTTGCACAAAAAATGGATTTTTTGTTGATTATTCCCATAGCAGCAAACCTGCATACACAGCCCCCATGTTATTCTTGTGGAGAATAAGTAAAATGTAATGACTCCCTTAATTATGAACATGAATTAATCAAACTTGGTATCTAGCTTCACTTGGTTGAGTTATATTGATAATTGCATAAAAACCCATTTTTTTTGTTCCTCTTTGCAGCAAACCTGCTTACTCAGCCCCCATGTTATTCTTATGGAGAATAACTAAAATATTATATGGCGCTTATTTATGATTGAATATTGATGAAACTTGGTATGTGGCTTCGCCTAGTTACATTATATTTATATTTGCATAAAAACCAATTATTTATGTTCCTTGTTTCAGCAAACCTACGTACTCATTACCAATGTTATTCTTATGGATAATAATTAAAATCACTTATATGTGAATATATTTTTATGAAACTTGGTATGCGGCTTTATGTGGTATTAAGACAAATATTTTGCATTTGAAATTCGCTGAGGATGCAGGTTTGCTGCGACGGGGGTATTTATTAAAAGTAAAATCATTAATCGAATCTCTGAAAAATATAACGTTTAAATCTATGTATCAATTAGTGCTAATTAAATTACCTCTCACTAGTTGGTAACCATGCATTTTCAATTCCATTTAATTAACTTTGATTTATAAACCAATATAATTAGCCATTTCCATTTCATTAAAATGCCATCAAAGATGGTTAAAGTAACTGTTAATATATCGTAATATATGTTAATGAAGAATTATGGATTATTTTATGCAAGCTTGTGTTTTTCATGCTGCCATTTATAAAACATATTTTAGCAGTGGGCCCTATACACTTATTAAAATGGCACGTAATATTTTTAAATACCAAGTCGTCCTTTTGATTTCAAAGGGGGGGGGGGTCTACACTCCAGACTACTTCTCTTTTAATGCTCTCAAATGTCGTTGAAATACCTAGAAATATGTTCGTGACCAATTTGAAACTCAAGCTATTTACCATCAATACAAATAAGTAAATAGATGTATGGTTTTGGGTAATCTGTAGCTTATTTAGTCAGTCCTTCTTATTTATTTTTACTTTTTGTCTCATTTCGTTGCTTATATGGCAACCTAAAGGCCCAATGATTTTTCCACTTAATTTGTTTACCCCCTAAGTTATTCTTATAATTTACTTATCTTTTAGTATAAAACCTTTTTTAGCTTTTACTATGTTGAATATATCTCGTATTTTTAATAATAGTTGTCTGAAACAATACCGACATAGATATACTACTTTTTAATAACACAAATAAGCCAATGCGTTTCTGAGTCAGGTACCCAACGTTTCACTTCTAGGTCATTAGTGTTTGCCTAAGTAAACCTATAATAGAAAACATTTGTGTGTCCTCTATTCTTTGGTTGATCAGTTAGCTACGAGTGAATCATCATCAGAACAAAACACTGGACAATCAGTGATAAAAGAGCATTACCTTCAATAAGATCAATGTTAGAACTTTGACAGACTACGAGACATAAAAACGGACCCATAAGCAGAACATATAAAAAATAAAAATGTTCTTTAAAATTTGTCATGCGCACAAACATACAAAAAAGAAAAAAAAGAAGATTAAGGGTAAGGATAAGACTCTTTTTAAAAAAATTTTAAGATAAAAGTGATGAACAGACACTAAAATAGGAAACTAGAGTTTTATTTACATTGAACAGTAGTCCTAATCTTCTATACACATGATACCTTACACGTTGTGCCTTTAAACACCTATTGCAATTTCAATACTGATTACGAAAGGTTATTTGATTCCTCTTGTAAATCCGAAACAAATTGATCCAGTTTTAAAACCAAATTATTTAACTCATGTGGATTATGGGCGTTATCATGTCATTAATCCAGTTTAGGTAACCCTTACGTCGAGTTTGACTAGCGAATTATGAAGTCGACAAAGGTTTTTATGAAAATTCCATTTATTTTGTCTACATGAGTCTATTGGTCTGACTCACTATTTAAAAGCAGATTTTTAACCCAGATATTTTGTATGTTCTTTTCACCATGCTCAGTACTCTAGTTATTTTCACTGTTGTTGACTTGTCTTGTATTCCGTCTTATTCCATGGGAATCAACGTGTCATAGGTAGTTTAAAACTATAAACAGTACAGTTAAACAGTACATTTTAGTTGCTAATTATTAGTTTCATTGCACAGATAAGGCTCCAAAAGCAAAAAAAACATGAATTTATGTTCAACAAATTACGAATATTTGTCGTTAAAGATTTCACAAAAATTACTAATAGGCTAATCATAAATAATCATAGTAATTTAAAATTAATTCCAATTTGACTAGGAGGTACAACAACAGCATAATAAATACACACATTAGGCTGTTTCCAATACATTAATAAGATTCATTAACAAATATGCTTCCAAATATTACTTAACACCTATTACTTATTGCTTGTTTATAAGCATTAGACTGATTTAGCATTTACACTAAAATTGCATTGTACATTTATACATACAGCTTTTTAAATTTAATTATTTGCAATACTTTTTAATGTGTCAAAATTAGAGACGATAAAATATTCTTCTTTTAAATAAATATTATTTCATATTTAGCTCTTCTTGTAAAAACAGATGATTTAATAGCCAACTTAGTAGTAAAATTACTTAGTACAGAAATGTTTAATTCTAAACCAAATTTAATTTTTCATGGTAAGTTTCTCGAGGTAGTCAGTTGATTATTTGTATGTCATTAGTATTATATTCTCGAAAGGGAAAAGGCTAGTAAATGTTAGTAAAATTCTATAAAATGACCGAATTAGTTTACTAAACCACACTATCGAAAGAGTACATAACAAGCAAAAACAAACTGTATCCGAAAACTGACACATATTTCCTCCTGTTCAGCAGATTTGTGATCAATAATTATACTTACTAAACATAGAATATAATGTACAATGCCATGTATAGACAATCTTCTAATACAACGTTTTGAAGATATATCCACCCAAAAACATCTTTTAAAGCACTACAGAATCATTTGCTCCAAACAGTGGTTTTATGTGGGGAACCTAACCCCCTCCTCCCAGGGTTAGGTGACAACATATTCCGAATATCTTCTTTTAGCCAATAAACAACTTGAACTACATACGATGTTTTAATTAAATTAATCAGTACATAGAGAAACACATTTTCCCCATAAGAATAACGTTGGTCAACGTATTGTGTTTACCATTAAGAAAATGTAAGTTTTCTCCGTAACCATTGATTGTAGAATAATAGTACTAGATATTATTTTCTTTAGATTTTTTTTATATAAGTACATCTTATTTTACGTTTATGGTTTCATGACAATCAAACAAAAAACTGAATTTTGGGACTTTTAAGATATAAAAATTTCTGAATCAAAATTTCCCCAGTGCTGCCATTTTGTTATAGACCTCAAGCACTATAAACATTCCATTTTTAATCAAACCGTGCATGTGTTTTTTGAGAAATTAATGTATTTGCCATATTTCATAGTGGCTTTGAGGAGATAATAATTTATTCTTCAAAATCCAAAATTCAACAAATTTCCGTGGATTATTACATACATATCAAATTTTGTCAAAATCGGTATATTTGTGTGGTATCTAGCTCTGTACTTAGACAGGCATTACCTAAAACAACTCTTTTTTGAGTCAGGGAGCACTAAATAAATGTTTCGTCGAATATCAAACACAAATCTCAAATTCTAAAATTTTGATGAAAACAATACTTTCCTCATTAACTATTTATATAGGAGGAAAAAGTAAAAATCATGATCAAACCTACTCCGTACTATGAGAAAGTAAATATATGTTTTATTCACAAATCGTGAGTTAGTGTGTATAAATTATGCCTTTGAATCCCTTTGCTTCTGAAATGATGTGTAGAAAGTTAAGGAAAGCGGTGCCCTGTAAAACAATGAGCATTTAATATTATATAAGAACTTTATTCATGGCATTTATTACGTAGATTTTCTTGTGTAATATTTTTCCTTATATCATTAATGTAATTTTAGTGACATAAGTAGATGTGAATTACGGGGGAGGCGCCACTTCCGGCGTTTTTTTCCCATGTTATTCTTATGGGGAGCCGTTTTTGCGCCAACGCCAGCTCCCGCCTATACTAATAAGCCACAAGTTTCCTTGTTGGCCTATATTAATACCCAACCCTTGCCTATATTAAATATATTGTCCCCATCCCTCCTCTATATTTTTAAAAATTAATTTTCAAATTCTAAAAAACTATCTTTGGTGTGGGTGTTTTAATAAATTCCCCCAATACCGCCGCCAACTGATTTAAAATTTGTGGGTGTTTTAATAAATTCTACCCAAAATACTGCCGCCAACTGATTTAAAACTTGGATATGTTATTGGTGTTTTAATCCCAATTACGGTCGAACTGCCAACTGATTAAAACATCCGCCGCTTGCACGCGCAACGATCCGCTGCCTGCACATGCAACAATCCACCGCTCGCTGACGCGCTGACATACTAACACACTAAGTCGGTCATGTGCAAGCACGCGTCACATTGACCAGAATTTCCACTTACCATAGAAAGTCCAGCCAATGTGATTTCCTGGTTAAATTGAAAATCTGATGTGTATATAAGGTGCCACCAACAACACACAACAACAGTGACCTCCACCACCAGCACCGGATGAAGACACCGGACGCGCCACCAGCGACACAAGGCACCGGCACCAGATGACGTCACCACGCCGCACTCTGGCTCTCACCTCTCCACGTCTCTCGGCCCACCTCTCCACCAAGGACTCTATGTTAGCAGTGAGTGTTAGCGACGGTAGTTGTAATCTGTCTTCAACGGAGGGACAATGGTTAATCCATCACTATGGCAATTTTTGAACTCTCGTAAACTTGTAAAATATAATTTAAAAACCGCTGTTAAATAATTTAAAAAAAATTAAAAATTTAAAAAATTTAAAAATGGTAATTTCTTGTTTATAAAAAGCAGAGTAATGTCATCTCAAAATTTATTTACATCCAACATGTTGTCCTGTGCAATCTGCTCCACGCCCTGCTCCAAAAGAGGCAATTTAATCAGACACTATCGTAACATTCACAAAGTTATTCCTAAAATTTGTAAAAAATGCCATCAAATATTTGATAATAACAATCACTTTAAAGCGCATATGCTAGAAAAACACAATAGTTGTAATGTGTGTAAGAGAGTCATCACTCGTGACAAGAAACGACACCACCTACGATGTGACAAACGACCTTACAAGTTGTATATTTTTAACGGTGAATCTGTGGAAGTATTAGACACTCTTCAATCTTGTCCCCTACCTATCAAATGGATTCTTATTAGGATGGTAAAGTTCATCAAACACTCGGTGGACAATAATGGTGATTTAATCACTGACAAAGAATGTATTGCTGATTTTCGAAGTTTAACTAATTTATCAATTGAGAAAGCACAATTAAAGACTCAAATTAAAGAAGCACTTTTTAAAATTGATACCTCCATGCACAAGTATCAAGCCCAAGGCAGTGGATGGATATATGACCACACTAAATACTGGCAGCTACATGTTTACAAATATAAGCCCCTAACTCCCAAATCATACATTCCTACACCAAAAAGTATAAAATCAAAACACGCTGTTTCAAATATTAAAAACAGTGATAATAAATGTTTCGTGTGGAGTGTTTTAGCAAGCCTGAATCCAAGGAATAGTAAAGAACATGCAAATCGAGTATTTTACTACAAACCCTATGAAGGCCAGTTGAATATGTCAAATATAAAATATCCAGTAAAAATATCCGACATTGATAAATTTGAAAAACAAAACAACATAAGTGTTAACGTATATGGAATTGAAGGACAATTAATATATCCACTGAGAATAACTAAACTAAATAGTAATACGCACGTCAACCTGCTGCTTTTACAACAAGGTCGGAAATCACATTACTGTTTAATTCGTGATTTTGATAAGTTAATGTTTAATTCTACAAAAGACAACAATAAGAAATATTTTTGCAAGTTCTGTTTGCAACATTTTTGCACCAAAGATATATTGGAACTTCACACAACATATTGTAAAACCTTTGATGCCCAAAGAGTACAAATGTCTAAAAAAGATACACTACAATTTACGAATTACAAATATCAACTTAAAGCTCCCTTTGTGATTTATGCAGATTTCGAATGTTTTATAAACTGTGGCAAAAACACGCCTTCTGGATTTGCTTATGTTGTGGTGAGAGATTCTAACATTATTTACGAAGAGTTGTACAGCGGTGAAAATGTGATGGATGTGTTTTTCGAAAAGTTATTTAAAACTTATGACTTTATTAAAAGTCAGATGGGAGTATATGTTCCCCTTGTAATGACTCCAGAGCAAGAGATGTTATTCCAAAACTCTACACACTGCCACATATGCCAACAACCGTTACTGTGTGATAAAGTGCGCGACCACTGCCACCTAACGGGCGAGTTCCGAGGACCCTCCCACAACTCTTGCAATTTAAACTATAAAGTAACCAAGAAAATTCCAGTATTCTTCCACAATCTTAAAACCTATGACGGTCATTTAATAATGCAACACTTGGGAAAATTCAATCGCAAATTGAATTGCATAGCCAAAGACATGGAAAAATATATTTCGTTCTCTGTTGATGATTTGGTATTTTTGGATTCCTACAACTTTTTGTCTCTTCCCTTAAGCAAATTAGCTTCCAATTTAAATACGTTTAGATTTATAGACAATCCACTACTACAACGTAAGGGCGAATTTCCGTACGAATACATGACAGGACCAGAAAGGTTTTTAGAGCCCCTCCCACCCATAGAGGCATTTTACAGCAGTCTAACTAAAGAATGTATATCTCCTGCACAATATGAACATGCTAAAAACGTATGGAATCATTTTAATATAAAGAATTTAAAAGAATATCACGATTTATACCTTAAAATAGATGTGTTGTTATTGGCTGATGTGTTTGAGACATTTAGGGACTTGTGTTTAAAGGATTATAAACTCGACCCTGTCCACATGTACTCACTGCCCGGACTAACATGGGAGGCGTGTCTTAGAATGACCGGCATAAAATTAGAATTATTTCAAGACATTGACATGCATTTGTTTATAGAACACGCCATTAGAGGCGGTGTAAGCATGATTTCCACGCGCCACGCTAAAGCCAATAATAAGTACATGGGCGAACATTATGACCCAAATCAAGAAAGCACCTATCTTGTATACTTAGACTGCAACTCGCTATACTCTACAGCAATGTGCGAGTCGTTGCCCGTTGATGGCTTTAGATGGACAAATGAGAAAGATTATAAATACAATCAAAATGAAAACTTTGGATTTATTTTGGAAGTTGATTTAAAATACGATAAAAGTTTACACGATTTGCATAATGACTACCCGCTCGCACCAGAAAAAATGAATGGAAAATTAATACCAAATTTAAATGACAAAACCAAATATATTTTGCATTATAAAGCACTAAAAAAATACGAAGAACTGGGTTTGGTAGTTACAAAATACCACAGAATCTTAAAATTCAGACAATCAAAATGGCTCGCCCCCTATATTAATTTTAATATTGAAAAGCGACAAAAAGCTGAACATGATTTTGAAAAAGACTTTTACAAACTGTTAAATAACAGTCTCTTTGGTCGAACAATTATGAACCAACGCAAGTTTCGTGATATACATCTTGTAGACGAGTCTAAGTTAACAAAGTATGTTACAAAGCCAAGATTTGACTGCAGCAAAAAGTTCGATAACAACCTGCATGCTGTGCATTTAAATAAATTAATTGTAAAGTTTGATAAACCAATATATTTAGGAATGACCATTTTGGATATCAGCAAAGTAATAATGTATGATTTCCACTATAATTATATGTCAAAATTTAAGAATAAAAGGTTCTTAATGACAGACACAGACAGCCTTCTTTATTCTATAGTAACAGAGGACTTTTACAAGGAAATACAATGTGACTTGGACCGTTTTGACACCTCTGCATATAGTAAAGATCATTTCTTATACTCTGATAAAAACAAAAAAGTTACGGGCAAGTTTAAAGACGAATTAAATGGTCAAATTATGTATGAATATTGTGGTTTAAGGCCAAAATTATACTCTTTCATTCCTTTACAATGGTTATACGAAAAAGAAAAGCAAAATGAGCTAGAGGTTAAGAAGGCAAAGGGAGCTGACAACGCCACAGTTAAACATCTCTTAAGACACCAACATTACTTACACTGTCTTGCAACCGGGGAAGATTACTATGAGAATGTTACAAGAATTAAATCCACAAACCACCATCTGCAAACATTAACGATGAACAAAAAGGTACTCTCTTTTGATGACGACAAGAGGTTTATTGTGGATGGCATCAACACCCTTGCCCTTGGTCACTATAAAATTGGTCAAACATAAATCTGTATTTGCCATTATTCTTTGGCCTTTCCTTGTCTATTACAAAAAAGCCATATTTAGACCTATCCCAGCATTGATGGCAGAGATTTCTAAATTGGTTAAATGAAAAATCATTTCCCACATGATTGTTATACACATGTTTTAAATTTAAATCGTCTTGTTTAAATAATATTAGAAAATTAACATTGTCACGTAAATGTTTGTGTACTTTACTGTAAGATTGACACAAGTAAAAACTGTTAATATTTTTGTGTCTGCCCATTGAGAAAAATTGTGTGATATTTGGACTATTTATGTCGTCAAATACAACTATTGAGTGTGATTCTACATCATTTGGTGTGATTTCACAGTTTGAATATGTGTGTAATTTAACTTCATCACACAGACGGAATATTTCAATTATTTTTTTATATTTTTCTTGTTCTAAAGATTTGGATATTATATATAAATTTGTAAACTTTAATCCTTGTTTTTTTACAATTAAGTTATAAATTACAACAGTCTTCCCCGAACCACTGGGCCCTATTATAAGACAGCGAATATTATTAGGAAATAGACCCAACTTCTTTGGTGTATTTTCTTTATGTGCTATTTTAAATTTGTTCTTTTGTTGAATAAATGACATTTTTTATATAATAAAAATGGTGTATTTTCTTTATGTGTTAAATTTGTTGAATAAATGACATATAATAAAAATGGTGTATTTTCTTTATGTGTTAAATTTGTTCTTTTGTTTAATAATTTTTTTATATAATAAAAATGGCAAAGAGAAAGTGTAAGAAGGGTAAGGGATTATTCTTAAAGCCATATAGAGGCCGTGGCTTGTTAAATACCCTTATAAACAACCTTCCTTTCCCTCTCCACCTGCCGTCGTATATGTATTGTGGTCCTGGAACTAATATACGTGAAAATTTAGCCAGAAATGTACCTCCAAAAAATAAGCTAGACTCTTATTGTAAAGAGCACGACATATTCTACATGAATAATCCTGATACAGCCGCCCGGAACAAGGCAGATATGAGATTAGCGGACCAGGCTTGGACTAGGGTTTCGGCAAAGGACGCCAGTCTGGCCGAAAAAGCAGCAGCTTATGCAGTGACAAATTTGATGAAGGCTAAGGCAAAAATGGGAATGGGATTAAAATTTAATAAAAAAGATGGACAACTTTCAGCTGTTAGAGGCAGCAAGAGACGTGCCTCACTTTCGAGGAGTGTACCTAAAAAACGAGCTAAAACATCTAAGGCCAAAAGTAAGAGAATGTGGAATTATTAATTTAGACAGTGACAGGGGCACACATTGGACAGCGTATCGTAAAAATAAAGATATTGTAATATATTTTGACCCTTTCGGAATACAGCCTCCAAAAGGGGTAATTGAATATTTTGTACCATCTAAAATCTACTATACAACTGATCAAATACAAGATTTAAACAGTTCCATTTGTGGAATTTTATGTTTATCATTTCTGAAAAATTTTAGTTTATAAAAATGGATTCATTTACTATAACATTCACGGGTACAGAGCCAGAGTTGAAGTCGGTGTTCTTTCCTCCTATAGAATTAAATGGTGATTATGTAATTGGACTGGTAGATTTTCAAAGTTATAATTCTATATTTAATGTTAAAAAACCTCTAAATACTTTGACATATTACAAAATGCACAAAATTACAACCCCAAAAGGGGAGGTCACAATTGACGAATTAAACCGGGCATTAGATGGTAAAGTTGAAGTTATTATACAAAATAAAGTAGCATTAATTAATACAAAAGTCAAACTTATATTTTACAAAGGCCTAGTTCCAAAATTAAATAAACTTAAAGACACAAAATTAACTATAGACGAGGGTGAGGATGTGTATTATTACGATCACAAAGCTCCAAATGTAATTGAAATTGCTGAAGGTACATACGAAGTGTTTGAGCTTGCGAAGGAAATTCAAAAGCAACTCCCAGATTTTGTACTTATAGCCGATAATAAAACTATGAAAGCCACATTACATTCTAGCCATGTGTTTGATTTTACAAAACCGTGTTTAGGGTCTGAATTATTGGGATTTAAAGGATTTTCTACTCCAGATATTGCGTTTAAATCTGTAAATAAAATCAACATAAATAATGTAAATGTGATTAGAGTAAAATGTAATATTGCGAATGGGTCTTATTTAAATGGTGACAAATCACACACCATACACAGTTTTTACCCAGAAGCTCCTCCCGGCTACAAAATTATTGAGGTTCCCAGAAATATTATATACTTTCCTGTAAATAAGAGAAGTTTAGATGTTGTTAGCATTACATTTGCAGATCAACACGACAAGCCAATTGACTTTAATAAAGAAGAAACTACAATTACTTGTCATATAAAAAAGATATGAGAATTTACAAGAACGGACTGAGTGTACAAAATGCCAGGTTTCTGCGATCAATTGGGTTGAAGTTAAAATTTTCTATTAATAAAAATGGAAGATTTTCTAGACGTTACAGGAAAATTCCAATACGACGATAGCGTGGTTAAAATTACAAATCACTCCTATGTTCCACACAACACTTTAGCAATAAATAATTCCGATGAAATTCGAATATGCATATATAATCAAGATTTACTAACACTCCCATGTAGGAGTTATCTGTATATTAAAGGAGAAATAGAGAATCATGATAAAGGACATTTTATAAATAATGCATTTGCATTCTTATTTGACGAAATTAGATACGAAGTTGCTGGTAAAGAAATAGATATTGTAAGAAATCCGGGAATTTCCAGTCTTATGAAAATATTGTGCTCTTACAATAAAACAACTAAATTGTCAAATGTAGCATTTGATTCTGATGAAAATTTAAAGGAGTTCCATAAAAGCGGCAAGTTTAGTACTTGTGTCTCGTTAGAGCTGTTAATGGGTGTGTTTGAGGATTTTAATAAGGTTTTAGTAAATGTTAAACAAGAATTGGTGTTGAAAAGATCCAAAAACGACTTAAATTGTATATTAACAACAACTGGTGTCGATCCTATTCCTAAAATTACGCTTAAATCGATTCAGTGGGTGATGCCGCACGTGGTGCCATCTGATGGGGAGAAGCTTAAATTACAAAAAATGTTATTGCAAAATAAAAATTTGCAAATTGCATTTAGAAGTTTGGAGCTACACGAACTCCCATCATACCCCGAAACCAAGAGACATACATGGTCAGTTAAGACGTCTTCGAGTTTGGAGAAGCCCAGGTATATTATATTTGGTTTCCAAACAGGTAGGGACAACAGTGCACGAAAAAGAACTGATGAATTTGATCACTGTAAATTGAAAAATCTCAAAGTGTTTTTAAACTCTGAATATTATCCTTATAGTGATTTAAATCTCGACTTTGAAAATGGAGATGCCTCTAAAGCTTATGAGATGTTTGTGAGGTTTAGGGAGAGTTACTACAACACCGTCCCCGATCCTATGTTTAACAGAGCTGACTTTATAAAGAAATATCCTCTAATTGTAATAGATTGTTCTAGGCAGAATGAATCGGTCAAAGAGGGGGTTGTAGATATTAAATTAGAAATTGAAACTGCAGAAAATGTCCCTTCAAACACATCTGCATATTGCCTAATAATACACGATAGGGTGTTTGAGTATAATCCTTTGACAAATGAGATAAATAAAATGTAAATAAAATGAAAACAAATATTCAACAAGAATTGGTAGAGTCTGCAAAACAAATAAGAGAAAAATATAGGGCGTTAAAACGTGGTAAATTTCTAGAGGCTGAAGAGAGGTTCCAAACATTCCAACCGTTAATAGAGCCTTTGCAAGAATTAAAAAATTTAGCCACAAAAACAGAGAGGCCAGTTCTCCCAATGATTTTAGAAAAGACCCCGTCTAGAATACCAAGAATAACACAGATAACACCGCACAAATTAGATTTTGGTCTTTTAGCATCAGACTATTTAGGAAATTACCTTAGTAGAAGTAGTATGACAGACACCACATATGGTATTAGGCGAGAAGGAAATAAATTTTTTATTGGGAATCAGGAAGTTCAAATTGCCAATGACGATGTTACAGTTGGAGAAAAAAATTATAAAGGGACAAAGGGATTGTGGGAATTGTTAACTTTAAAAGAACCCGTAAACTATAGTCAGGCTGATTTGCAAAATTATAAAGAGATTTTGGAAGCTAAAAATGCACATTTAAAGGGTTATAAAACAGGTGCGGCGATGTCAGGTAATAAACACACTAAATATCTTAATATAATTAAACCCCTGTTTAAGACTGTTGGTGAAGGTTTAAGGCAGGTAACTGGTAATAAAATAGACTATGTTTATTGGGACGATCCTAATGAGCTTGTAGATAGGTTAAGACTGCTTTGGTTAAGCCGATTGGCGGGAAATTCTGGAGTGGATAATGAGATAGATTCTATCATAGAAGAATTGAGGGAAAGTGGAATTGTTTATTAAATAAAAAGATGATAGATAAATTTTATCGCGTATATAACCCGTATAGTAAACCAGAAGCTAGAAGTTTTAAAGAAACTACTTTAAATCTAAAAGATGATGGTTGGAATGCTTTAAATTATAAAATTAGTAATGTTAAAGGTGGGGAGTTTACTGATGATGTATCGACTTTGGGGCAGACGTTAACCAGAAAAGGTGATGCTTTTGTACAAGGTAATACTAAATATAAGTTTTTAGAATCCAAGAGTAATAATTGGAACGCGAATAAACGCAAAATTACTAATGTTAAACGGGGTGAAAGCTCAACTGATGTACCCACATTAGAGCAAACTTTAATAAGAAAAGATGGTGTCTTTGTACAAGACAAAAATAATTATGAATTTTTGGAATCGGAGAATGGTATTTGGAATGCCAAAAAGCGAAAAATAAGTAATTTGTTGGCTGGTAAAGAAAGCGATGATGTTGTAAACGTCTCTCAAGTACCAAAAATGGATCTAAACTTTTGGGATTTTAATAATAAAAGGCTAGTTCGTGTTAAACCCGTTGTTGATGAGAACGATTGTGTTACAAAACATCAGACTGTGACTTTAGATGGTCTTAAATTTGATGGTAAAAATAAGCAATTAACAAACATTTTACCTGGAACATTGCCAAATGATGTGGCTGTTGTTAATCAAATATTAACAAAAGGTGAGAAAAGCATAATAAAACAGGGGGATAAAAATTATAATGTATTAACATTAGATAGCGATATGTGGGATGCAGAGGACAAATTAATAAAGAATGTACCTGAAGGCAAAGATAGGAGTGATATTTGTTTAATGTCGCAGGTTTTGAGGTATGACGATAATATTAAAACTTTTAGACAAGACAATATTAAATTTGATATTTGTTTAAAATCACATGCATTAAGGTTTAACAATAAAACTAATAAATTTATGCAAGACAATAATGAAATCGATTTGATGATGTACAATCCTAAATTGTTGGTTGCAGACCCTACATCTTTAAGCGGATTTAAGACTTTAGATGGAGGGGCATATTTGCCAAAAAACTATGTATATTAAAGAATGAGTGATGGTATGTTAATTGGTAGCAATGGAGGTGTTTTTGAAACGACAGAGACTGGCAGATACGTTAACATTAAAAATAAAGAATAAAAAATGGAAAAAATTGCTTACGAATTGCATAAGCCCGCGAGAAAGAACTTTGTTAGAAGGTCTTTTGAGGTGTTGGGTATAAACGAAACTGTTCAAATCGATTTAATAGATATGCGGAATTATGCTAGAGAGAATTCTGGGAATAAATATATTTTAACTTTAATAGACACATTTTCTAAAAAAGCTTATGCCGCTCCACTAAAGAATAAAACTGGATTAGTAGTCACAGAAGCTATAAAAACTATTCTCCCAAAGGGAGTTAAAAATATTCAATCTGATAACGGAAAAGAATTTTTTAATGAACATTTTACCAAACTAATGAAAATTCTAAATATTAATCACTACCACACTTACTCTACAACTAAGGCGGCTATTGTGGAAAGGTTCCAGAGAACTTTAAAGAATTGGTTGTATAGAGAGTTTAGTGCACAAGGGAGTTACAAGTGGTTGGATTTACTTCCAAAGTTAATAAGGATATATAATAATAAAGTACATAGATCCATAGGGATGAAGCCTAACCAAGTAAGTGCTAAGAACTCTAAAGATGTACATGAAAGGTTAGCATCTAAAGTACAAGTTAAAAAGCCAAGATATAAGGTGGGGGATAGTGTAAGGATATCTAAATATAAACATGTATTTAGTAAAGGATATACCCCCAACTGGACGGGAGAGCTTTTTACAATAGCAGAAGTTAAGAAAACAAAGCCTGTGACTTATATTTTGAAAGATGAGAATGGCAATATAATCAAAGGAGGATTTTATACAGAAGAATTGTTAAAGACTAAATATAAAGACATGTATTTGGTAGAGAAGGTAATTAGGAGGAGGGGTGATTTATTATATGTCAAATGGCTCGGGTTCCCAAGTAGCCAGAACTCGTGGATTTCTGCAAAGGATGTATTAAAATGAATTTTAAAATAGGGTCAAAATTGGCAGTTGGGATTTATTAAAACACTACGACAATCAAGAAGTTGGCGGCAGTATTTTTTAATTTGGGGGAATTTATTAAAACACCAATAACACATCCAAATTGCAGACAAATCGGACAGTAAATAAAGAAGTTGGCAATTGGCAGTATTTTTCAAAAATAATTTTTAATTTGACCGTAATAGTGAATTTGGGAAATGTAAGTGTAATTTATTAAAACACTTGCCTACGACAATAACATATCCAAGTTTTAAACAAATCGGACCATAAACACTAAAGATAGTTTTTTAGCCTGAATTTGAAAATTAATTTTAAAAAATATAGAGGAGGGATGGGGACAATATATTTAATATAGGCAAGGGTTGGGTATTAATATAGGCCAACAAGGAAACTTGTGGCTTATTAGTATAGGCGGGATCGGGTGTCGGTCCAAAAACTGATCCCCATAAGAATAACATGGGGAAAAAGCGCCGAATAGTATGCCTCCCCCGTATTTCACATCTACTGACATAAAATGCATTTCAATAATTGCTATGTGCAAAACTAAATTACTAGTATAAAGCTTAACTATATTTTTAAGTTTCAGTTCTAATTCACTTAATTCTATTTAAGGAGTAAATTGTTGCAGAGAAGTATTGATTTTGATCAAATAAAACCTTTGTATAATATTCTCTTGCACATTATTGCGATTATATGCAATATACCTTTGTTCGGTAAAAATTTACTTAAATCATCTGTATATTTTAATTTCCAATCGTCATGCATTTTACAATAAAACGTCCTAAGTGCTTAACATACAAACGAATGGAACATTGCTATATAAATGTAATGTAAAATTTGAATATTATAAAATCATGTTAAACTACTACGTTCTTTGCCAAGGATAACCAATGTGTGCTTCAGCAAGAGGTGGTAGGTCGTTAGAGTGAGCCGTGTTCGTGTAACGAGGGTCATCACTCCTGGCTGTTCCCCACAATCAACTGTAAAGAATATGTGTGAGGCTGTTATAAGCACATATAAAACACTTAACAACAAAATTAAACACATTTTTAATACATATACCTAACAATAGATAAAGGGTTTACTAATATGACGTTATGTAGCAAAACGTAGCACGTTATGTAGCATATTCCTGGGACGTACGGGTCGCGTAGGTTTTGGCGTGTAAACTTCCGCTTTTTGTTCTGCCTTGCATAAACGATGCGAACTAATGTGTTTCATATCGTTAAAGGATAGCTAAATGCTATGACCTTGTACATTTACCCAATATATTTTAAATTAAAGGCATCAGGGTTTGAATGGAAGATAAGAAACGATTGATTTGAGTTGACAGCTTCTTTCAACATACATACATTCATAATGCACTAGAAGATAATTATTGGAAATAATTTAAATTTTTAACTGTGAAATTAAAACACCAGTATTCCAAATAAAATTAATTTTTATTGGAATTCTGATGTTTTTATTCCACAGTTCAAAGATTAAACATTCACTCGTTTCTTCATATTACATTATATTATTCTGTAAGAGAAAACAGTAATTAGGTACAAAAATTGTAGCCTATTAGATTGTGTTTGAAAAAGAATAAATGTTAATACATTTTTTGAGGTAAAATTTTCAAAATTTCAGTAAATAGTGTATTTTATTTTCATTACATTCACTACTACATTATTACTTTATTTTTGTTATTTATTTATTTAAACCCCCTAAAAATGCCCGTATTTAAATGAAATATTAAATTACATCTCATGTTCAACTTAGCATAGTTACGACATCAGTAATGTCGTATAATGCGCCGTCCAGCGGGCTGACACGGCCTGCCATCAGGCCAGGCCGATCGTGCTGCTGGTCACCCTGGACGTTAAAAAAGCTTTTAACTCGGCCCGTTGGGTGGACATGCTCGAGGCGTTGCAGCGGGACTTCAGGGTACCCGACTATCTCTTGGTCGTGGTACAGGACTACCTGAAGGAGCGCAGGCTGCTATATAGCACAGAAGCAGGGGTCCGTTCCAAAGTGGTCACCGCCGGCGCGGCGCAAGGGTCGATCCTTGGCCCTGACCTTTGGAACGTGGCATATGACGGAGTGCTTCGCCTCGAGATGCCACCACAAGCCTATCTCGTGGGCTACGCAGATGATGTAGCCGCAGTCATCACGGCTCGGAATCCGAAGTTAGCCCAGCTTCGCCTCAACCAGGTGATGTTTCGGGTCAACAGATGGATGAGCGGTCATGGACTTGAGCTGGTGGTCGCCAAGACCGAGATCGTCATGCTCACGCGACGGAGGATCCAAACAGTAATCCCTATGACTGTTGGTGACGTGGAGGTCCAGACGAAGACTGCGGCGAAGTATCTGGGAGTGGTGCTTGACCGCCGCCTCACATGGTGGGAGCAGATCCAGGCGGTTTGCAACAAGGCAACGAGGGTTGTTCTGTCGCTCAGCAGATTGATGGGGAATGTCGGAGGCCCGAGGTCCAGCAAGAGGCGACTTCTCATGTCCACCGTCAACGCCACTCTCCTGTACGGCGCAGAAGTGTGGGCGGGTGCCATGAGAGTCAAAAAACACAGCAAGAGAATTCTCTCCGTTCAGCGCAGGGCGGCTCTTAGGGTTGCCTGTGCGTATCGCACTGTGTCTGGACTGGCTGTAATGGTTGTGGCTGGAGTGTTTCCCCTTGATCTGCTCGCCGCTGAGAGGCAGAACATCTTTCACCGTGCTCCTGATCTCGGAAGAGACCAAGCTGCTGTGGAAGCCAGACTCGAAACTCTGCAAGTTTGGCAAGAGCGTTGGAACGGTGGACTGGAAGGGCGATGGACGTTTCGTCTCATCAGAGACATAAGCCCGTGGTTGAGCCGTGCATTTGGGGAAATTGACTTTTTCTTGTGTCAATTCCTGACGGGCCACGGGTACTTCAGGGAATACCTTTTCCGCATGGGGAAGGTGAGGTCACCTCAGTGTAGTTACTGCCCGGAGGAGGTGGATGATGCTCATCATACTTTCTTCCGGTGCAGTCGTTTCGCTGAAGACAGGAGGAGGCTCGTCTCTGCTATCGGCGATCTGTCCCCGGACGTCGTGGTGGGGGCGATGCTTCGAAATGAAGACTCCTGGAGAGCGGTTGCGCTCTTCGTGCAATCCGTTCTTCGGGGAAAGCGAGACGAGGGATGCTTAGGTGACCTCTAAGTTTCCCGAAACGGTGACGTGACCCGTCTGGGTGCAAGACACGCGGGCCAGTGCCGAAGTTGTCCGATAAGGGTTCCGGCCTGGTTTTTCCCCCGCGACTCCGTAGGAGGTTTAGGGGGTATACCTCGTAAGAGGGAGTCCCACACTGTTCCTTTGGGTCCGCGCATTAAGCGTTCCTCCTACGTAAAAAAAAAAAAAAAAAAAAAATGTCGTATAATAATGTTATTTGTTATCGGCTATCAGTGGAGGGAGAACTCAGAGACAGTTCACACTCCACGCCTCAGTTCTAGATTTTGGTCCTACAGCTTACGGTGGGTTGCAAACCACCGGTATGTGGCATTATCACATAGCTCATTGTTACAGCAATTAAGTAACCATTTAAGACTAGCGGAGATCAAACCCTGGAACCATGCCCAACAAAGTCACGGGCTCTTACCACTGCAATAGGCCGCTCTCCTATTGTCGTAGTCAAAAGAGATTAAAAAGTTTAATAAATAAAATTTTAGAAAAAATAATTATATTAAATATTATTGTATACAGGTCTTGCCTCCAATAAGGTACATATTTTTTTATGTATAATTCAACGTCAAAAGTTTCATTTTACTAAGCTGGATGAGAGAAAAAAAACTCCACTTTTAATTGCAAAGAGGGTTAACAACTTTTTTAATCAAAATAAATAATAAAAACTCAGAAATATTTCAACCTTATTTTTGGTATCCTAAGTTGTCCAAATTAGAAAAGTTGCGGCAAGACGCGTTTCGTATCAATGACAATACATATTCATTTGCATGGTTGACACAGGTTAAAACTAAATAAGTTAACAATAAATCTAAAGCTGCATGTAAAACTCCGAATAGGCTAAATACCTTGGTTCATCAATTAAATTAAATGTTTGTACAAAAAGGTATCCGATTTATTAAGCAATACCTAATCAATAAAGGTCCGTTTAGATCCAAGGTTACAAATATTAATATGATGAGACAATCAGGAAGACTAATGAGTGTGTAAATAATAAGAGAGAATTGAAAGCTAATGTGCTCCAGAGGAAATTAAACAAACTAATCAAGGAGGAAAAATATTCTGATCACAACATGAAACACCCTCACAAGTTCAACAATCAATCTAGTAACGTATTCAAGTAACGAAGGAAGTATGACCATAGGCCTACAACCTTTGTGCGGTACCGAGTGTTGTCCTCCATAATACGACGTGTCATTTTCATTTTTGAAAATTATTTTTTACATCTTAACGAATTGTGTGAACAATTTTTCGTGATGTGTCCGTGTATTTAATATATCTAGATCTCTGACAAACCCCCCGTGTCAGACCTCTGTCGACAACGCGAATAAAGGTGTATCGTCAATTAAATAAAACACGTTTTGCCATAACTACTTTGAATACCTTAGGCTACCAAAAAAATATAACATATTTTTGAATATTTGATAGGTGTGTAGGCTTCAATGAAGAATGAAAACCTGATTATGAAAGATTGCTGTGAGGGGGCTGGCTAGGATTGCAGGTGAGGAGTAGAGTATATCCACTTGTCCATGCGCAGATTACTTTTAATTTACAAAAAAGACCATCGGTCAAAGTTAAGAGCTTATCGTGTCGTCTTTTTTGGTCCTGTCGAACGACAAGCATTTGATGCGGTGCTTGGGGCTTTACCACAATGGATCACGCGTCGCAGACAAGGCTAGTGGACAAAATGTCCGTGTCAAGGAAAGCCGTCGAATCCAGATTTCGGCCGGCCTTAATATTGTCGGTTATACTTAAGTGACAGCAATCGGCTACCAGTAACTTACTCAGCTCACATTAACAACAGTGAAAATAACTAGAGTACTGAGCATGGTGAAAAGAACATACAAAATATCTGGGTTAAAAATCTGCTTTTAAATAGTGAGTCAGACCAATAGACTCATGTAGACAAAATAAATGGAATTTTCATAAAAACCTTTGCCGACTTCATAATTCGCTAGTCAAACTCGACGTAAGGGTTACCTAAACTGGATTAATGACATGATAACGCCCATAATACACATAAGTTAAATAATTTGGTTTTAAAACTGGATCAATTTGTTTCGGATTTACAAGAGGAATCAAATAACCTTTCGTAATCAGTATTGGAATTGCAATAGGTGTTTAAAGGCACAACGTGTAAGGTATCATGTGTATAGAAGATTAGGACTACTGTTCAATGTAAATAAAACTCTAGTTTCCTATTTTAGTGTCTGTTCATCACTTTTATCTTAAAATTTTTTTAAAAAGAGTCTTATCCTTACCCTTAATCTTCTTTTTTTTCTTTTTTGTATGTTTGTGCGCATGACAAATTTTAAAGAACATTTTTTATTTTTTATATGTTCTGCTTATGGGTCCGTTTTTATGTCTCGTAGTCTGTCAAAGTTCTAACATTGATCTTATTGAAGGTAATGCTCTTTTATCACTGATTGTCCAGTGTTTTGTTCTGATGATGATTCACTCGTAGCTAACTGATCAACCAAAGAATAGAGGACACACAAATGTTTTCTATTATAGGTTTACTTAGGCAAACACTAATGACCTAGAAGTGAAACGTTGGGTACCTGACTCAGAAACGCATTGGCTTATTTGTGTTATTAAAAAGTAGTATATCTATGTCGGTATTGTTTCAGACAACTATTATTAAAAATACGAGATATATTCAACATAGTAAAAGCTAAAAAAGGTTTTATACTAAAAGATAAGTAAATTATAAGAATAACTTAGGGGGTAAACAAATTAAGTGGAAAAACCATTGGGCCTTTAGGTTGCCATATAAGCAACGAAATGAGACAAAAAGTAAAAATAAATAAGAAGGACTGACTAAATAAGCTACAGATTACCCAAAACCATACATCTATTTACTTATTTGTATTGATGGTAAATAGCTTGAGTTTCAAATTGGTCACGAACATATTTCTAGGTATTTCAACGACATTTGAGAGCATTAAAAGAGAAGTAGTCTGGAGTGTAGACCCCCCCCTTTGAAATCAAAAGGACGACTTGGTATTTAAAAATATTACGTGCCATTTTAATAAGTGTATAGGGCCCACTGCTAAAATATGTTTTATAAATGGCAGCATGAAAAACACAAGCTTGCATAAAATAATCCATAATTCTTCATTAACATATATTACGATATATTAACAGTTACTTTAACCATCTTTGATGGCATTTTAATGAAATGGAAATGGCTAATTATATTGGTTTATAAATCAAAGTTAATTAAATGGAATTGTAAATGCATGGTTACCAACTAGTGAGAGGTAATTTAATTAGCACTAATTGATACATAGATTTAAACGTTATATTTTTCAGAGATTCGATTAATGATTTTACTTTTAATAAAAAGAAGATAATTAGTTGGAAACATGTAATAAAGCAAATAGTATAAGTAATAGATAATTGTGGTGTTTTTGTTTGTTAATCACAATCTACGTGGGTTGGTATCTCTTTACAAAGAGTACTTACTTCCAAATAGATCAGAAATTGCTTTATGTAGAATACCTCATCGTTACGCAATTGAGGTATTTTCATTACAGTAAACTTGTTCTTTACTTTGTGGATTAAACTTCATTTTCTTAAACGAGTTTGTCACGTTTATGAGTATTTTAAAGTCTTAGTGGGAATTGTTTGCATATCCGTGAATTAACTTTCATAACCACCATTTTCACCCAGTCACTTGAAATTAACTTCGACTTGTCTACTTAATTAAATTAGAATAAGAATATTTTTTGATCAAGTATAACATATTTTTACCTAAATCTCTACGTACATTAAATAGCTTAATGTTCCACTTATTAATTGATAAACACTTTCAAAATCACCCTTACCATTCGCGATGTGAGTTTACAACAATAAACATTTTCCTGGAGTTGAAAAATATGTATCATTTTTAGGGAGTACAATACAAAAGAGATTTTAAAATCTTCGTTTATCTGCTAAATAATAAAAATAGAAATGGTATATAAAATTGAATATAACAACTTCATACAAATTAAAATCCTGAATGTTTGAAGTAATATTGGTAACTCCTTTTTATAATAATGCCAATATTTTAGGGTATGTTATTAAAGATTAAAAATTTATGTTATTAAACAGAATAAGGGATAAAACTATCATCAATAGTTCTGCTACACTGACCTAAAAAATTGTGAATTTTTCTAAAGACAGTCTGAGGCTTGAAGTCCTCGGGATAAACCCCTTTGGAAGACGAACACAAACTTAAGAGTAGATATCGTTGGGAGATGCAAACACCAATCACAGGATTCATCGAAGAAACATACCCCTTATTATAACGCTTTAAAGGCTGACTGAAGTGATGCATTGGTTATGCTCCACCACGGATCTCAACATTAGCGCTTGTGGAGAGTTACAAGTAAGTAGTCTTAACAAGCTACGACCATAGACTGAGTGGCTGGCTGAGGTTCGTTCTTTTAGTGTGGCTCTTTAGATAAAAAATAACAAACTAGTCCACTAGTGCTATTAGCGATATAACTTCCCAATAGATACATGACGTTTTAATCTTTAGTTTAAAAGATTATGTAATTTTTTTAATAGACAAATTGCTTTAATAAGAATATACTGGCAAAATGATTTTGGTGAATTTATTGCTAGTACAATATACCCTTCTATTATAAAAAAATAATCAACTCACACTACATGACCTCTGATGATTATATCATTTACACATTCGAAAATTGTGAATGTCAGAGATTAACAACTAATTTCAATAAAAAAGTATAAAAATTAAACCTTATTTACAGTTGCACACGCAATTATCATAGTATAATGTTTATTCTATATGATTGTTTTTTTGATTGATAATAATTGCCACCTATATTATTTTGATATGTAAAAATAAACCGTCTTTGAAAAATAATCTGCTGGATATATTCTTAGTGCTATTGTATTCACATTGGCAATTTTGTGAATGAAATGTAGTTCCAAATACGACAAACTTATCATTTACTAATTTAATAATTTATTTTGTTGAAAAAATTGAATTTATTTTGTTGTTATTTAAATGAATACCCTTTAAAATTATTAGGCTGGTAAATTTGTATTACCGATTGCATTTATTTGGCATTTTTCTAAGCGTAGAAATCTGCCATTGGATGTATACACGTATGACATTTCCAATTGTCTAACCAACTATTTTCAAATCAAATCTAACTTTTGGGTTAGGAGTAATTTTCTTCTGGTTTCTTTTGGTTTAATTGTAATTCAAGCATTTATTTAAACCTTTCTTTTAAATTTTTAAATCTTTTGTGCTGAAAATGGTATTGCCATTTGTTGTTATATACTGTACTATATTAATACATTTATTATACTCGGAGGCTAAAAATAAATCTAAACGTATGACAGCTTCTTTTATAGTTTACATGTATGTGAACGATACAATAATATAGTTTTCAGTGGTTTGCTATACCACCACGTTAGAGCTATACCCCTACTGCAGATTCATTGTTGTCTTACAGTGTTTATATTTTATACTATGGTCTGGATAAAGATCATAACAGTTTTATAATTACTTTTATATATGGGTTATGTTTTAATGGAATCTTCGCTAAAGATATTTTATGAATTCACGATTGTAAATTATTTCAACGATAATGTAAGTAGTGGTGAACTAGCGGGGAGGCATACTATTCGGCGCTTTTTTCCCATGTTATTCTTATGGGGAGCCGTTTTTGAACATTTGCCAGCTCCCGCCTTACACAAGTTTCCTTGTTGGCCCATATTAATACCCAACCCTTGCCTATATTAAATATATTGTCCCCATCCCTCCTCTATATTTTTTAAAATTTTCAAAAACTATCTCTGGTGTGTTTTGTGTCCTTGGATGTGTTATTGTCCTAGTGTTTTAATAAATTCCCCCAAATTAAAAAAAACACTACCACCAACTTCCTGATTTAAAATTTGGATGATTGTCGTAGTGTTTTAATAAATCCCAACTATTACGGTCGAACTGCCAACTGGTTAATTAAAACACGCAACAATCCGCACCGCTGCCCACTAACCATGACGCCACGGCACACGCAACAATCCACCGCTCACTGACACACTGACATACTAACACACTAAAGTCGGTCATGTGCAAGCACGCGTCACATTGACCAGAATTTCCACTTACCACAGAGGTAATTTCCTGGTTGAAAGTCCAGCCAATGTGAGGTAATTTCCTGGTTAAATTGAAAAATCCGGCCTCTCGACGTGTATATAAGGAGCCACCGACAACACAGCACTATTGTTCTACAAGACCACCAGTGACACAACATCTCACCACTGACACGTCACCACCGGCACCAGACGACGTCACCACCAGCACTGGACTCGTCACGGCTCACCTCTCCACCGGACGTCTCGGCGTCACGGCTCACCTCTCCACGTCTCACACCCAGGACTTCGGTTAGCTGGGAGTGTTAGCGATGGTAGATGTAGCTAAGGTGGTGTCTTCAGGGACAATCACAACTGTTAATCAACCCGAAAATTGTGAAATAGCCTAATATTCCAATTCCAATTCACCATTTCCAAATTTTAAGGTTTCCATATTTAAATATCCATTTATAAATCATATTTCGAATGTGACTGCATTTCGAATATGAACTCTCGTAAACTTGTAAAATATAATTTAAAAACCGCTGTTAAATAATTTTTGTCTAATTTAAAAAATGGTAATTTTTTGTTTATAAAAAGCAGAGTAATGTCATCTCAAAATTTATTTACATCCAACATGTTGTCCTGTGCGATGTGCTCCGCGCCCTGCTCCAAAAGAGGTAATTTAATCAGACACTATCGTAACATTCACAAAGTTATTCCTAAAATTTGTAAAAAATGCCATCAAATATTTGATAATAACAATCATTTTAAAACGCATATGCTAGAAAAACATAATACATGCAAAGTTTGTAAAAAGGTTGTTAACAGTAATAAGAAACGCCACTACATAAGCTGTGACAAACGACCCTACAAGTTGTATATTTTTAACGGTGAATCTGTGGAAGTATTAGACACTCTTCAATCTTGTCCCCTACCTATCAAATGGATTCTTATTAGGAGGGTAAAGTTCATCAAACACTCGGTGGACAATAATGGTGATTTAATCATTGACAAAGAATGTATTGCTGATTTTCGAAGTTTAACTAATTTATCAATTGAGAAAGCACAATTAAAAACTCAAATTAAAGAAGCACTTTTTAAGATCGATACCTCCATGCACAAGTATCAAGCCCAAGGCAGTGGATGGATATATGACCATACTAAATACTGGCAGCTGCATGTTTACAAGTATAAACCCCTAACTCCCAACTCATACATACCCACACCAGAAAATATAAAATCAAAACACGCTGTTTTAAATATTAAAAATAGTGATAATAAATGTTTCGTGTGGAGTATTTTAGCAAGCTTGAAACCAAGGAATCGTAAAGAAAATGCAAATCGAGTATTTTACTACGAACCCTACATAGGCCAGTTGAATATGTCAAATATAAAATATCCCGTAAAAATATCCGACATTGATAAATTTGAAAAACAAAATAACATAAGTGTTAATGTATATGGAATTGAAGGACAATTAATATATCCATTGAGAATAACTAAACTAAATAGTAATACACACGTCAACCTGCTGCTTCTACAACAGGGTCGGAAATCACATTACTGTTTAATTCGTGATTTTTATAAGTTAATGTTTAATTCTACAAAATATGACCATAAGAAATATTTTTGCAAGTTCTGTTTGCAACATTTTTGCACCAAAGATATATTGGAACGCCACACAACATATTGTAAAACCTTTGATGCCCAAAGAGTACAAATGTCTAAAAAAGATACACTACAATTTACGAATTACAAATATCAACTTAAAGCTCCCTTTGTGATTTATGCAGATTTCGAATGTTTTATAAACTGTGGCAAACACACTCCTTCTGGATTTGCTCATGTTGTAGTGAGAGATTCTAAAATTATTTACGAAGAGTTGTACAGTGGTGAAAATGTGATGGATGTGTTTTTCGAAAAGTTATTTAAAACTTATGACTTTATTAAAAGTCAGATGGGAGTATATGTTCCCCTTGTAATGACTCCAGAGCAAGAGATGTTATTCCAAAACTCTACACACTGCCACATATGCCAACAGCCGTTACTATGTGATAAAGTGCGCGACCACTGCCACCTAACAGGCGAGTTCAGGGGGCCCTCCCACAACTCTTGCAATTTAAACTATAAAGTAACCAAGAAAATTCCAGTATTCTTCCACAATCTTAAAAACTATGACGGTCATTTAATAATGCAACACTTGGGAAAATTCAATCGCAAATTGAATTGCATAGCCAAAGATATGGAAAAGTATATTTCGTTCTCTGTTGATGATTTGGTATTTTTGGATTCCTACAAAATTCTGTCTCTTCCCTTAAGCAAATTAGCTTCCAATTTAAATACGTTTAGATTTATAGACAATCCACTACTACAACGTAAGGGCGAATTTCCGTACGAATACATGACAGGACCAGAAAAGTTTTTAGAGCCCCTCCCACCCATAGAGGCATTTTACAGCAGTCTAACTAAAGAATGTATATCTCCTGCACAATATGAACATGCTAAAAACGTATGGAATCATTTTAATATAAAGAATTTAAAAGAATATCACGATTTATACCTTAAAACAGATGTGTTGTTATTGGCTGATGTGTTTGAGACATTTAGGGACTTGTGTTTAAAGGATTATTAACTTGACCCCGTCCACATGTACTCACTGCCCGGACTAACATGGGAGGCGTGTCTTAGAATGACCGGCATAAAATTACAGTTATTTCAAGACGTTGACATGCATTTGTTTATAGAACATGCCATTAGAGGCGGTGTAAGTATGATTTCCACGCGCTATGCTAAAGCCAACAACAAGTACATGGGCGAACATTATGACCCAAATCAAGAAAGCACCTATCTTGTATACTTAGACTGTAACTCGCTATACTCTACAGCAATGTGCGAGTCGTTGCCTGTTGATGGCTTTAGATGGACAAATGAGAAAGATTATAAATACAATCAAAATGAAAACTTTGGATTTATTTTGGAAGTTGATTTAAAATACGATAAAAGTTTACACGATTTGCATAATGACTACCCGCTCGCACCAGAAAAAATGAATGGAAAATTAATACCAAATTTAAATGACAAAACTAAATATATTTTACATTATAAAACACTAAAAAAATACGAAGAACTGGGTTTGGTAGTTACAAAATACCACAGAATTTTAAAATTCAAACAATCAAAATGGCTCGCACCCTATATTAATTTTAATATTGAAAAGCGACAAAAAGCTAAACACGATTTTGAAAAAGACTTTTACAAACTGTTAAATAACAGTCTCTTTGGTCGAACAATTATGAACCAACGCAAGTTTCGTGATATACATCTTGTAGACGAGTCTAAGTTAACAAAGTACGTTACAAAGCCAAGGTTTGACTGTAGCAAAATGTTCGATAACAATTTGCATGCTGTACATTTAAATTAATTAATTGTAAATTTTGATAAACCAATATATTTAGGAATGACAATTTTGGATATCAGTAAAGTAATAATGTATGATTTCCACTATAATTATATGTCAAAATTTAAGAATAAAAAGTTCTTAATGACAGACACAGACAGCCTTGTTTATTCTATAGTAACAGAGGACTTTTACAAGGAAATACAAAGTGACTTGGACTGTTTCGACACCTCTGCATATAGTAAAGATCATTTCTTATACTCTGATAAAAATAAAAAAGTTACGGGCAAGTTTAAAGACGAATTAAATGGTCAAATTATGTATGAATATTGTGGTTTAAGGCCAAAATTATACTCTTTCATTCCTTTACAATGGTTATACGAAAAAGAAAATCAAAATGAGCTAGAGGTTAAAAAGGCAAAGGGAGCTGACAACGCCACAGTTAAACATCTCTTAAGACACCAACATTACTTACACTGTCTTGCAACCGGGGAAGATTACTATGAGAATGTTACAAGAATTAAATCCACAAACCACCATCTTCAAACATTAACGATGAACAAAAAGGTACTCTCTTTTGATGACGACAAGAGGTTTATTCTGGATGGCATCAACACTCTTGCCCTTGGTCATTATAAAATTGGTCAAACATAAATCTATATTTCCCATTATTCTTTGGCCTTTCCTTGTCTATTACAAAAAAGCCATATTTAGACCTATCCCAGCATTGATGGCAGAGATTTCTAAATTGGTTAAATGAAAAATCATTTCCCACATGGTTGTTATACACATGTTTTAAATTTAAATCGTCTTGTTTAAATAATATTAGGAAATTAACATTGTCACGTAAATGTTTGTTTACTTTACTGTAAGATTGACACAAGTAAAAACTGTTAATATTTTTGTGTCTGCCCATTGAGAAAAATTGTGTGATATTTGGACTATTTATGTCGTCAAATACAACTATTGAGTGTGATTCTACATCATTTGGTGTGTTTTCACAGTTTGAATATGTGTGTAATTTAACTTCATCACACAGACGGAATATTTCAATTATTTTTTTATATTTTTCTTGTTCTAAAGATTTGGATATTATAAATAAATTTGTAAACTTTAATCCTTGTTTTTTTACAATTAAGTTATAAATTACAACAGTCTTCCCCGAACCACTGGGCCCTATTATAAGACAGCGAATATTATTAGGAAATAGACCCAACTTCTTTGGTGTATTTTCTTTATGTGCTATTTTAAATTTGTTCTTTTGTTGAATAAATGACATTTTTTATATAATAAAAATGGTGTATTTTCTTTATGTGCTATTTTAATTTGTTCTTTTGTTGAATAAATGACATTTTTTATATAATAAAAATGGCAAAGAGAAAGTGTAAAAAGGTCCAAGGTAAGGGATTATTCTTAAAGCCATATAGAGGCCGTGGCTTGTTAAATACCCTTATAAACAACCTTCCTTTCCCTCTCCACATGCCTAGAAATTATAAATGGTGTGGACCTGGAACTAACGTGCGTGAAAATTTAGCCAGAAATGTACCTCCAAAAAATAAGCTAGACTCTTATTGTAAAGAGCACGACATATTCTACATGAATAATCCTGATACAGCCGCCCGGAACAAGGCAGATATGAGATTAGCGGACCAGGCTTGGACTAGGGTTTCGGCAAAGGACGCCAGTCTGGCTGAAAAAGCAGCAGCTTATGCAGTGTCAAATTTGATGAAGGCCAAAGCAAAAATGGGAATGGGATTAAAATTTAATAAAAAAGATGGACAACTTTCAGCTGTTAGAGGCAGCAAGAGACGTGCCTCACTTTCGAGGAGTGTACCTAAAAAACGAGCTAAAACATCTAAGGCCAAAAGTAAGAGAATGTGGAATTATTAATTTAGACAGTGACAGGGGCACACATTGGACAGCATATCGTAAAAATAAAGATGTTGTAATATATTTTGACCCTTTCGGAATACAGCCTCCAAAAGAGGTAATTGAATATTTTGTACCATCTAAAATTTACTATACAACTGATCAAATACAAGATTTAAACAGTTCCATTTGTGGAATTTTATGTTTATCATTTCTGAAAAATTTTAGTTTATAAAAATGGATTCATTTACTATAACATTTACGGGTACAGAGCCAGAGTTGAAGTCGGTGTTCTTTCCTCCTATAGAATTAAATGGTGATTATGTAATTGGACTGGTAGATTTTCAAAGTTATAATTCTATATTTAATGTTAAAAAACCTCTAAATACTTTGACATATTACAAAATGCACAAAATTACATCCCCAAAAGGGGAGGTCACAATTGACGAATTAAACCGGGCATTAGCTGGTAAATTTGAAGTTATTATACAAAATAAAGTAGCATTAATTAATACAAAAGTCAAACTTATATTTTACAAAGGGCTAGTTCCAAAATTAAATAAACTTAAAGACACAAAATTAACTATAGACGAGGGTGAGGATGTGTATTATTACGATCACAAAGCTCCAAATGTAATTGAAATTGCTGAAGGTACATACGAAGTGTTTGAGCTTGCGAAGGAAATTCAAAAGCAACTCCCAGATTTTGTACTTATAGCCGATAATAAAACTATGAAAGCCACATTACATTCTAGCCATGTGTTTGATTTTACAAAACCGTGTTTAGGGTCTGAATTGTTGGGATTTAAAGGATTTTCTACTCCAGATATTGCGTTTAAATCCGTAAATAAAATCAACATAAATAATGTAAATGTGATTAGAGTAAAATGTAATATTGCGAATGGGTCTTATTTAAATGGTGACAAATCACACACCATACACAGTTTTTACCCAGAAGCTCCTTCCGGCTACAAAATTATTGAGGTCCCCAGAAATATTATATACTTCCCTGTAAATAAGAGAAGTTTAGATGTTGTTAGCATTACATTTGCAGATCAACACGACAAGCCAATTGACTTTAATAAAGAAGAAACTACAATTACTTGTCATATAAAAAATATATGAGAATTTACAAGAACGGACTGAGTGTGCAAAATGCCAGGTTTCTGCGATCAATTGGGTTGAAGTTAAAATTTTCTATTAATAAAAATGGAAGATTTTCTAGACGTTACAGGAAAATTCCAATACGACGATAGCGTGGTTAAAATTACAAATCACTCCTATGTTCCACACAACACTTTAGCAATAAATAATTCCGATGAAATTCGAATATGCATAAATAATCAAGATTTACTAACACTCCCATGTAGGAGTTATCTGTATATTAAAGGAGAAATAGAGAATCATGATAAAGGACATTTTATAAATAATGCATTTGCATTCTTATTTGACGAAATTAGATACGAAGTTGCTGGTAAAGAAATAGATATTGTAAGAAATCCGGGAATTTCCAGTCTTATGAAAATATTGTGCTCTTACAATAAAACAACTAAATTGTCAAATGTAGCATTTGATTCTGATGAAAATTTAAAGGAGTTCCATAAAAGCGGCAAGTTTAGTACTTGTGTCCCGTTAGAGCTGTTAGTGGGTGTGTTTGAGGATTTTAATAAGGTTTTAGTAAATGTTAAACAAGAATTGGTGTTGAAAAGATCCAAAAACGACTTAAATTGTATATTATCAACATCTAATGTTCCAACTGGTGTCGATCCTATTCCTAAAATTACACTTAAATCGATTCAGTGGGTGGTGCCGCATGTGGTGCCATCTGATGGGGAGAGGCTTCAATTACAAAAGATGTTATTGCAAAATAAAAATTTGCAAATTGCATTTAGAAGTTTGGAGCTACACGAACTCCCATCATACCCCGAAACCAAGAGACATACATGGTCAGTTAAGACGTCTTCGAGTTTGGAGAAGCCCAGGTATATTATATTTGGTTTCCAAACTGGTAGGGACAACAGTGCACGAAAAAGAACTGATGAATTTGATCACTGTAAATTGAAAAATATCAAAGTGTTTTTAAACTCTGAATATTATCCTTATAGTGATTTAAATCTCGACTTTGAAAATGGAGATGCCTCTAAAGCTTATGAGATGTTTGTGAGGTTTAGGGAGAGTTACTACAACACCGTCCCCGATCCTATGTTTAACAGAGCTGACTTTATAAAGAAATATCCTCTAATTGTAATAGATTGTTCTAGGCGGAATGAATCAGTCAAAGAGGGGGTTGTAGATATTAAATTAGAAATTGAAACTGCAGAAAATGTCCCTTCAAACACGTCTGCATATTGCCTAATAATACACGATAAGGTGTTTGAGTATAATCCTTTGACAAATGAGATAAATAAAATGTAAATAAAATGAAAACAAATATTCAACAAGAATTGGTAGAGTCTGCAAAACAAATAAGAGAAAAATATAGGGCGTTAAAACGTGGTAAATTTCTAGAGGCTGAAGAGAGGTTCCAAACATTCCAACCGTTAATAGAGCCTTTGCAAGAATTAAAAAATTTAGCCACAAAAACAGAGAGGCCAGTTCTCCCAATGATTTTAGAAAAGACCCCGTCTAGAATACCAAGAATAACACAGATAACACCGCACAAATTAGATTTTGGTCTTTTAGCATCAGACTATTTAGGAAATTACCTTAGTAGAAGTAGTATGACAGACACCACATATGGTATTAGGCGAGAAGGAAATAAATTTTTTATTGGGAATCAGGAAGTTCAAATTGCCAATGACGATGTTACAGTTGGAGAAAAAAATTATAAAGGGACAAAGGGATTGTGGGAATTGTTAACTTTAAAAGAACCCGTAAACTATAGTCAGGCTGATTTACAAAATTATAAAGAGATTTTGGAAGCTAAAAATGCACATTTAAAGGGTTATAAAACAGGTGCGGCGATGTCAGGTAATAAACACACTAAATATCTTAATATAATTAAACCCCTGTTTAAGACTGTTGGTGAAGGTTTAAGGCAGGTAACTGGTAATAAAATAGACTATGTTTATTGGGACGATCCTAATGAGCTTGTAGATAGGTTAAGACTGCTTTGGTTAAGCCGATTGGCGGGAAATTCTGGAGTGGATAATGAGATAGATTCTATCATAGAAGAATTGAGGGAAAGTGGAATTGTTTATTAAATAAAAAGATGATAGATAAATTTTATCGCGTATATAACCCGTATAGTAAACCAGAAGCTACAAGTTTTAAAGAAACTACTTTAAATCTAAAAGATGATGGTTGGAATGCTTTAAATTATAAAATTAGTAATGTTAAAGGTGGGGAGTTTACTGATGATGTATCGACTTTGGGGCAGACGTTTACTAGAAAAGGTGATGCTTTTGTACAAGGTAATACTAAATATAAGTTTTTAGAATCCAAGAGTAATAATTGGAACGCTAATAAACGCAAAATTACTAATGTTAAACGGGGTGAAAGCTCAACCGATGTACCCACATTAGAGCAAACTTTAATAAGAAAAGATGGTGTCTTTGTACAAGACAAAAATAATTATGAATTTTTGGAATCGGAGAATGGTATTTGGAATGCCAAAAAGCGAAAAATAAGTAATTTGTTGGCTGGTAAAGAAAGCGATGATGTTGTAAACGTCTCTCAAGTACCAAAAATGGATCTAAACTTTTGGGATTTTAATAATAAAAGGCTAGTTCGTGTTAAACCCGCTGTTGATGAGAACGATTGTGTTACAAAACATCAGACTGTGACTTTAGATGGTCTTAAATTTGATGGTAAAAATAAGCAATTAACAAACATTTTACCTGGAACATTGCCAAATGATGTGGCTGTTGTTAATCAAATATTAACAAAAGGTGAGAAAAGCATAATAAAACAGGGGGATAAATATTATAATGTATTAACGTTAGATAGCGATATGTGGGATGCAGAGGACAAATTAATAAAGAATGTACCTGAAGGCAAAGATAGGAGTGATATTTGTTTAATGTCACAAGTTTTGAGGTATGACGATAATATTAAAACTTTTAGACAAGACAATATTAAATTTGATATTTGTTTAAAATCACACGCATTAAGGTTTAACAATAAAACTAATAAATTTATGCAAGACAATAATGAAATCGATTTGATGATGTACAATCCTAAATTGTTGGTTGCAGACCCTACATCTTTAAGCGGATTTAAGACTTTAGATGGAGGGGCATATTTGCCAAAAAACTATGTATATCAAAGAATGAGTGATGGTATGTTAATTGGTAGCAATGGAGGTGTTTTTGAAACGACAGAGACTGGCAGATACGTTAACATTAAAAATAAAGAATAAAAAATGGAAAAAATTGCTTACGAATTGCATAAGCCCGCGAGAAAGAACTTTGTTAGAAGGTCTTTTAAGGTGTTGGGTATAAACGAAACTGTTCAAATCGATTTAATAGATATGCGGAATTATGCTAGAGAGAATTCTGGAAATAAATATATTTTAACTTTAATAGACACATTTTCTAAAAAAGCTTATGCTGCTCCACTAAAGAATAAAACTGGATTAGTAGTCACAGAAGCTATAAAAACTATTCTCCCAAAGGGAGTTAAAAATATTCAATCTGATAACGGAAAAGAATTTTTTAATGAACATTTTACCAAACTAATGAAAATTCTAAATATTAATCACTACCACACTTACTCTACAACTAAGGCGGCTATTGTGGAAAGGTTCCAGAGAACTTTAAAGAATTGGTTGTATAGAGAGTTTAGTGCACAAGGGAGTTACAAGTGGTTGGATTTACTTCCAAAGTTAATAAGGATATATAATAATAAAGTACATAGATCCATAGGGATGAAGCCTAACCAAGTAAGTGCTAAGAACTCTAAAGATGTACATGAAAGGTTAGCATCTAAAGTACAAGTTAAAAAGCCAAGATATAAGGTGGGGGATAGTGTAAGGATATCTAAATATCATGTATTTAGTAAAGGATATACTCCTAACTGGACGGGAGAGCTTTTTACAATAGCAGAAGTTAAGAAAACAAAGCCTGTGACTTATATTTTGAAAGATGAAAATGGCAATATAATCAAAGGAGGATTTTATACAGAAGAATTGTTAAAAACTAAATATAAAGACATGTATTTGGTAGAGAAGGTAATTAGGAGGAAGGGTGATTTATTATATGTCAAATGGCTCGGGTTCCCAAGTAGCCAGAACTCGTGGATTTCTGCAAAGGATGTATTAAAATGAATTTTAAAATAGGGTCAAAATTGGCAGTTTTAATTCGACCGTAGTTGGGATTTATTAAAACACTACGACAATCATCCAAATTTTAAATCAGGAAGTTGGTGGTAGTGTTTTTTTTAATTTGGGGGCATTTATTAAAACACTAGGACAATAACACATCCAAGGACACAAAACACACCAGAGATAGTTTTTGAAAATTTTAAAAAATATAGAGGAGGGATGGGGACAATATATTTAATATAGGCAAGGGTTGGGTATTAATATGGGCCAACAAGGAAACTTGTGTAAGGCGGGAGCTGGCAAATGTTCAAAAACGGCTCTCCATAAGAATAACATGGGAAAAAAGCGCCGAATAGTATGCCTCCCCGCTAGTTCACCACTACTAATGTAATATAACAAATGTTTCTCACTATTATTTAATACATTGTTTATTATCTGTAGTTTAAAGATGACAGTGTCTTCCTTTGCAAGCAACACTGATATGTTTGGGGGCGTAAAAATCAGATTGTTTGTGTTGCGTTCTCATTAAAACTAAATATAATGAAGTAAAGCGTTCTAAAATTTGCTGACTTTTTATTCCAAAGAGTTACAATAATAATTGACTAATTTGTAATTAAAAATAAAATAAATGAACTCCTTTCATAAAGTTCAACTTCAACCTTAAGGACTTCTACTTGATATCATAGAGTTAATGTGATTCCGGGAACTATAAGTGAGTGTGTACGTACTTCCTAAAATTAATGTAACTAGCTTTGAATTTTGTTATTGAATAAGTAGATTATTAACAGTTTTAGACTAATCACATGAAATCAAGATTAATCATTTTACTGGCATTGAGCTAACAATTCAGTTGCTATTACATGAGTTGCTTGTTACTGCAGAACTTGCAAACCTTTCAATAACAGTTTGGAACGGCACCTATAAATAAACAAAATAAGTATCTCTAGCTCGCATCTCCTTACCATGAAGTTTACGGGAAAAACTATATAACTTGATACTATTTAGCTGTTGAACTATTCCACGCTTATTTCCCACAGGCTTGGATCTGATATTCCTTAACTTTCATTTCATTGCCTAAATGATAGGTTTAAAATAATTTATACACCGCTAAGTGTTATACAGTGAAAGTTTTTATGAAGTATTTTTTTAAGTAGTTACTTATAATCCAGCTTGAAAGAAACCAAACTTTAAAAAGTTATTTCCCGGAAGGAAAATGTGAATAAAGCTCACTAAAAAAATACAACGATAATAACTTTTGACAACTAGAAAAACTATCGTTAATTAACGTTCCACTCCGGTTGCAATACATGAAATTTCTATATTTTAACAATTTAAATGGCTGACATTACACTTATAACATTACAACTCATAAATTATATTTATATTATTCTTATTTATTAATTTTGATTGACGTGGTTAAGCTATGGGTCATTCGCGGAGTTAATGTTTAGACATTTTATTATAATTTGTGGTACTTTTTTTAACTTAAATATGTATTAAATATGTTCTTAACTTCTGCTATTTTTGAAGTTGTATATTAGAAGTTTCTAGCTAATATTGGTACACCATTAAACAATGCTAGGCAAGAAGGGAAGTGCCTGTAACAATAACCATTAAATGTGGACATAAGTTATATTTATTAGATATTTTTAAAATACAAAATTGGAATTTTATATAAAAAAGTCTAATGTTATTTTAATGGGAAATATTTTTTTATTTCTCTATAATTTACTGAAAAGTTTTATGCAAACTTTGATAAGTTAACACTGATCAATATTGCACTGATCTAATGGTTATGTGGTCATTTGGAATATTGTACCACCTACCCTGTGGGGTCGGAGAGGGATTTGCCACCATAAAACCACTGTGAGTAGCAGGTATATGCTCTGTAGTGCCTCTAATGGTAGGAATTTGGATCGAAATTTATAAAAAGAATTATTAGAAGATTTGATGTACATGATTATCATAATTTATAAAATATAAAGGACTTTATTTATTAAAATAGGGAGAAGGTAGGTGTCAGTTTTCTTATATCATTTATAATATGTTGTGTTAATGTTCATGGTAGGCATGTTTATTATATAGCACCTTCATTATTCTTTTAAGTTTGGTAAACAAAACTATACCTCAACGAATTATTACATTAAAAAGCAATTGTATTGAAATGCAACAACTAAGCTCAAAAAAGTATCATAAAATATTTAAAGAACAAATATGTTGATTTGGTAGCCTTGAACAAAGTTGTGATCTATGATCTATCTAAACGCGATCCACCCCACAAAATTCTACAAAATATTTTTTATTGAATCGCATTTTATTTTTGTGACTAATTCTATCCATTGTTTTAAAAACTCATTTACTATTAAATAAATAAATCCGTAATTGACATCTCGATGTAAGTATATTATGATTCTGCACTCTTTATAAATTACCAAAAGATAATTGCAATTATTATTTTAAATAATGTTGTTATTACTGCCAATCAATTAAATATCTTAAAATAAAAAGCTGAACAGGAAACTATAGATAAGTTGATTTAATAGTATATTGTTTATATTGTTGTCATATGCAGTATATCATTTCGAATCGTTCTCAAAAGTACTCATTTTCGATGAGTACTTTCCATTGTGAGTATACAAATTGCTCAACCGGAAAATCTAGGTATGTTGCTTTCAGTTCACGCACGTCAGCAAATCATGCACTCACTGAAAATACTTCATACAATGCTGTATATTTCCCTCGAGTGAAGTGTTTGCAGATTTCATTCAGCCCTTTCCTCTTTTTGTTCTGTTAGCATTATTGTGGATGCAGTGTTGCCACATTGATACATAATGACGTACGAAATTCGTTGTATTAGATAATTATTGTGATTATTTTAAGTAATAAAGTCAATATTTTTTGTTTAATTGGTTTATAATTTGTTCACTAATAAAACAAATGGTGATAGCTGTTTGAAATAAGATGTTTTAAAACATATAGTGAATGTTTTAGTTAATCTAATTGAAGTCTAAAATGTTTATCTGTAGCATATACATATACATATATATATATATATATGCTTTTATTCATATTGTTTTATACTAAAGTACTCTAATTATTTTATGTACAATTTTATTTCTGAAGTGATAGAAGTTAAAAGTTGTTTTAAAAAAGTGCAACAATCCTGTACTCATAAATATTAACAAACAATATCTAAAACCCCTCCGTATTTATAATGTTGTTTTCTAACTTTAAATGTTAACCCTAAGGAGATGTAATAGCAGTTACATTGTACAGTTTTCAATCTCTTAATCTTTACAATCACTCTCTAATTCAAACAAATAAAGAAGTATTACAATTAAAGGTAAAGTCTATAGTGTTTAACTGCAGAGTAATTATAGTGTATTCATCAAAAGAGTTTTTGAACAGTTAAACAAATTATAGCTATACAAATGTAGTTAATGACTATATTAGTTATAGCCAATAATAGCATAATTATTAATTACTAACATGAACCTGAAGTACTGTGGTGTTTTGACGGTGACTTTATGACAAATACAGGGTATATGGCGTTATATTCTAATACTTCCCTGACATTCTGTGAGTTAACTATTGGTAAGATCAATACGTTATACAAAGGAGTCACACAAATGATAATAACTTTGTCTAAAAGTAAAGTATTTGAAATTTTTTTATATGTACCTTTTATATGTACCTTATTTTAATATTCTCTAAATTTCCTTGATTTGGAAGTGTAAAACATATTAAACTACCGATTTAATCTTAAAATGTTGTTTATTATTGTTGTAAACGCAATATAATATGGGTGAGTTTTCTACTTATGATTCATAATTCTAATGGTTATTTTGAAAAGATATTCTTTCAGGAGATGCGTCCTTTGAACCTTTTAGCAAAAAGGAGTTAAATTCTGGTACAGTCTTAAAATGGAGCGTTGCAAACTGCCAAGTCTTGTCGGGAAGCAGCGTCTTCTTAGTTGAACGAAGCTGTCTGCGGTTCCGACAACAAAGTTTTACAAACTACTTACTAATTGTTCTCCTTAAACTCTCTTTTTTTTCATTTTGTATTCTTTAAACGATAGAGTGAAAAATTAGCACGTTAGAACAAATTCATATCATTTTAGATTTATATGAATATATGAAAATGTGGGAAAGATTGCCGATTTATTAAAAACCCTTGAAACGTGATAAATCTATTTAGTTTCATGAGAAGTAATGCTAGTTCAAAATTCAAAATGTAGCAGATTTTTAAGTTTGTTCTTTGCATGTTATCCTTATCGCGATTAAGGCTTACTGACATATCAACTTTATTAAGTTGACATAAAGTATATCAGATTATTTAAAAAAATTGTTACAAGACAATTCTAATTATTATATTCCATGGTTCTAATAAACAACTACAGTAGTATACACTAGCAAAAATAATGTTTTGAGGGAATTATAAATTATCTTGTAGGCGGTTGTTTATCAATAATGCTATCTTTTGAGAAACTTATTTTAGTTTACATGATGTTTAATTATCAGCTGTTGAAATAGAGTGGTTTATACAAATCTTTAAGTTAATTCGTATATGCACAATCGGGAGTCACATAAACAACTGTTGGTATAATACATTGTACACAATCACTTCGAGGGAATGTTATGGTGTTATTTTATATTTTTAAGGTTTCAATGCGGAAATTCACTTCCTCACGTCAGCGTACTGCGTGCAATCTCGTTTAGTTGTATTGTAATACAATTATTTGTATTGATCAAGTGAATATTTATATTCCTAAGTATACCAGATACGGGAGCTCAGAGGTAGAGCCCTACCTAGGCTTGCAACTCAGCCGTGGTCAATCGTAGGGGCGATCACGGCCGTCTACAATGATACTCTTTCACTAGCGGTCACTACTAGCTTGCCCATGGGACTATTTACCGTGACTGTACCTCGCTATCTTTAGATCGCCGCACAGGCCTATCGACCAATGTCAGTTGAGGTTTTTTTAAGAAAAGAAAGACAAAAACAAATTATAAAAGTTGCTAATTTGTTGCACAAGGGCTTGGTTTTAATATAAATTGTGAAGATGTAAACAATCTTTATTCAGCTTAGAAACTTTTTATATCCCTATTATGATTAATAGGAATAAGTAAACACGTTATAGATTTCAGTAGTTCATATAACGTTGTGGAACAAAAATTTGTTCAACACCATAGAATTGTCTTTACTAAACGACTTTATTGATAACATAAGTGTCCCACCCTAAAATATATCATATGATAAACCCTGGTCCGTTCTTGCTCATAACAACGGCCCTACAATTGTAGGACTGACGTGGAGAAATCCGAATTTATATTTTGAATAAATTACACAAAATCATAAACCGTACTTTTGAAATTTAACAAACTACTTTGTTTCTATTTAGAATGTCAGCGGACTTTACGTCAGTGCTAACAAGCTGCTCTTTCTCTCAGCCATGCATAATGAGTGAACGAGGGTCAATCAGTTTATGGTAAGATAACATGGCTTAAAAATCCATTAGTTACCAGTAGTGGCGAAAGGGGGCTGCTGGCTCACTTGATTTATGGCTTCCGGTCACGTGACCGGAAGCGCTGAGTCATTAAACACGTCATCTGAGGCTGAGCCAGTGACGTAGGCGGTTTTGTGACGTAATGAGGGAAAGGTTAAAGTTCAAGGTCACGGGGAGGTTATTTTAAAAAAGTACTACCTCGCACGCGTAAAATCCGATTGTGATTCGATAGTTTTCATTCGATAAAAATATCGAATGAAAAAATCGAATGAAGCAATCGAATGATACGAGTGCGAGGTAGTACTATTTCATGTATTACTTTATTATTTACATATATTTTTATTTACAATAAGTTATGTTTACAATAATTTATGTTTACAATAGTTCCCCGTTGTTTGTCGTCATCGATGTTGTTGATCCGGAGTCGCGGCCGTCAGACGCAGTTTTCAAGTGCTGCGCTTGTTTGTCCAATCGGTCCATCCCGACTGTGTGTTCCTCGCCTATTTATGTGACCGCAGGGAACACACAGTCGGGACGAGCAGCTCGATGTTCACCGGTCGAGAGCCGGAGGTGTACTGGCTATTCACAAGCTAGCGTTGTAATCGTACTAAATGGTGGGGGTAAACGTGTGGTGGGGCGGAGCAGATGGCGGACGGCAGGTGGCAGGCGGCAGATGGCAGGCGGCAGATGGTAGGCGGCAGGTGGCAAGTGCGCGGCAGATGGTTGCTACTCCATTCGCCGCCAAAGTAATGCAAGCCGTCGCCGTAATTCTTGTATTTTATCTTGACGGTTCATTTGATATGTTTTACATCGACATATGCAATAGCTGAAACACCTGCACTTACGACAAGCTTTCCCGTCAACTTGATCGCCTGGTATTTTAAAACATTGCAACTCGCAACAATATGTCTTCAAATTGTTATCGAAAAATAAATTGTTCATCGGTGGCACCGACATGTTAGCTGCAGCGTGTGTTAGACAAGACTGAGACTAACTTCACTGCTCCCTCTCTTTTATACCCCTTCATAAGTTAACCCTGAATGAAAGTTCAAGGTCAACCATTTGAATTTTTTAAAAAAAAAGCAACACAGCAGTATATAAAATAATATACTGCTATGTTGCTGTTTTTTGTTTTTTTTCTTTTAATGTTATTCTTTTTTTATTTTTCTTTCTTTATTAAACAAACATTCTACAATACAATAAGCTTAAGTCTAACATTGATGACTAGAAATACAAACAGAGAAAAACAAATAGAGACATTATGTACAATGATGCATGATGTGCAGAGTGAGTTCCGTCGAGTTGTTGCCGCTTACACCGTGTGATACCAAATACAACGTCCCCGGTTGAATATCTCGCAAGTCTTCATTTTGTAGCAGTTGAACAAATCGTTTTGGAAGAAATACTTGAAACTTCGGCTCATCTCCTGGAGTCATAGGTCCTTCGCACAATGATACTAGAATTGCTTCTCCATGTGTGGTTTCCACTTTCTTGATGCTATGAATAATGTAATGTCTTTGTTCTTTTAGTTCTGAACATTTTTTAGTTAGCAGAAGGTTCGATTTTGAGTGAGTGTTGAATTGATCAACCAATGTTAGTAGATATTGTTGTGATGCCATCTTCGTCAGTGGTGGTGTCTTCTGTGATGTTGCCTCTTCGGAGTCTCGAATAATACTCATGCTGAAGCGGTGTTGTCTCCTCGTATTTATAGGCCCCGCTACCCCCACCACATTTCTGTTCTCCGCTATCCCCACCACATTCCTGCGTTTGTTTCAAGTAAGCAGCCAAACGATATGCGTTGTACAATGCACAGTTTGTTTGACCGTGTTTAAGATCTTTTGCAGCGACACAAATATTACCGAGATTAATGTTAAAGTCCTTACTGATAGTTATATCTAAAACATTACCGTGCGTATACTTTTGTATCCAGTTCTTTTTTTCTAATCCTCTTGTGTATATATGTGAATATTGTTTGCAAAAGTTAAACATAATACTGTGCAGATTACTGTAGCTTATAAATCCTTCATACCAATGTATGTGATGAAAGTAGTTTGTTATCCATTTGTTTGTACTTTTTGCTTTGGTGTTAAGTTTGTTAAAAGAAAAAGGAGCTTCAAACGTGAATGGGTAGGCTACAAATGTAAGCAAGTCTAAAATTACTAATTCCTTGATAATAAACCTATCGTCATTATTTCGAAATGCTTGAAATTCTATTACACAAGGCTTTACACTCACTTCTTCATCCCCTCCGCTCATCATGGCACCTAGCGATCAACTAAACTGTTTTCCACACCACGGTAGGTTAAATACCAGGCCGTACAGTTGCAGGCGCGTTGGTGTATATTTAACGTGGGCACCGTCCCCAATAGGCCTACCCCACGTGTGTTCTTCTTTACTAAGTCAAACTTTAGTCTTTTTTAACTTCTTCTTCTTGTGTTTCGTTTTCTTCTTCTTCTTGTTTCTCCGTTTCTTCTTATTCCTGTGTTGTTTCTTCTGTAGCTTCTGTAGCGATTTCTACAAGTGGTTCAAAATCCTTTAACTTTCTCCACATGCAAACTTCATGAGGTATTCTATTAAAAATAGATGTATCCACAGGTCCGTACACGATGGTGCTATCAGGTTGTTTTTCCAAAGTATCGACCAAATATTCTTTAATAATAGCGCTTGCAAATACCAACTGTCTCATGTACCTTGTAATAGGTTCTGTTGCGTAGTTTAAAACGTAGAATTCTTCACGTGACAGTAGAATCTTATTTTCATGTTGAGTCAAGTCTCTAATTCGCACTTGTAGTTGTCCGCGATGTTTAACAATATCGATTTCATTGTCACAATCCAAAAGTCGAATATGTGTTTTTCTTCCACACAAACTGTTAGTTAAATAACATTCTATTAAATGTACATGTTTCAAAAATGACTCCCAAGCATTTTGCGAAAATAAAACCTTTTTTGTTCCATGGTGTAGTATTACTGTAGGGGAATAATCCAATGATTTCATCAATCCAACTGATACACTTTTACTGATGCATGCTGAGATGGGGTAAAAGATTCGCAGAAAAACTTCAGTTAAAATGTGAGGAGGAATATTTTCTTCAACTTTCTTCTTCCTCTTTGGTACTACCTTTGATGGGTCTGCATTAATTTCCTCCTCTCTATCTCTTTTACCAAACTTTAAAAATGCAGTTATTTCCTTGATGATTTCTGCTTCACTAGTATTATCACGTTCCAATAACGGTGCTACCTCTGCATCACCTTGTACAACAGATGGAGAACTCATTTTGTAGAAGATGTTACCCATGCGCCGATAGACGATCAACTGAAGACCTGCATTGCTGCTCCGCTATTTATAGGTTAGAGACAGTGGCGGTGCCGGTGGTGGTACAACGTTTTACAATACTGTCTTTACAATACCGGTCAACGGTGTGTATGTAACAATTTTATCGTGCAAAATTAAACAATACGCAGATGTATTTGCAGGTACGTTTTCTTGAAATTCCATTTCTATTTTTATATCAACACTAGACGATTTTACAGATTCATTTTGTTTGGAACAATCAATTACAACAATCGGAGCTTTCGATTCAAACTGAACGGGAGATAGTAGAGGTGTATTTGTTTTGCCGTAATATGAATTTTGGAACCTAGCGTACATGTCGTATAAAACACTGTATCTTTTCTTATCAAAAGAAATATTAAAGTTGTCGTAGGGAAAGAATTGTGAATTCAGGAACACTTTACAGTTTGTTAATTTACAATGGTCAAATTCACCAGCATTTTCAGTTATTATACTTTTCTTCTTCGTTTGTAATCTAAATATTACATATCTCGCTTTTTCCAAATGAGTAGAAGTTTTTACAGTCCATGTATGTCGTTGTGTTGTAGGTAAAACGGGGTATTCATGAAACTCCCAGCTTCTGAATGGCATTACAATGTCTCGATCTGATTTTAACTTTCTTAATAATGTAATCCTGTGTTCATCATTTAGTCGCACATGTGGTACTCTCCAAACAATCTTGTCTAATGTTAGTTTCCAGTCTAAATTGGCATCAGTTGTTCCAGTAGCTGTTTTAATAATATCTTTATCGTTTGATGATCTTAATAAAACTAGTTCTTGTTTTACATTTATTATTATTCTTCTGTAGTCTTCAGCAAATCCTAGGAGTAATCTTAAAGGTACGTAGAAATCAAAGTTTCCCGAAGAGTCAGGAGCGATTGTACTTTTGTCTGGTGCAACCCATCCTGCAACAGCTAACAGGTTCTTCTCATTTGGTGTTAAAGACGCTAATCCTTTCAATGTACTGGAAATTCCAACCTTTTTTGTTGAATCGACTGTAACTCCTGAAATTTCATATCTAATCTCGTCAAACAAAAATGCCATAGGATTATTTATGAACGGAACAGTGGTTCCAGCAGTACCATCATTTTTTGTTACTTTTCCTTCAATATATAAATAACTTTCGCATGGAAGAGTATAAATGTCTTGTTGTTGTATAGGAATCCTAATTTCATCGTTATTGTTTAATTTGGACGAAGCGTAAGGGTTGTGCGTGTGATATTCCTTTTCCCATAAGGTCTCGTCGAATGTTGGACCCTGCGCTATATCCAGTATATCCATTGTTAATGAGTTTTAATCCAATTTCTTCTAGAAAACGAATGTTGTCACTTGTTAACCCTTCTACAGCTGATGAGCTACTGACCTCTTTGCTTGTTGGCTCTCTCTTTTTAAATGATAACCCCATTGTCTAAGCGGATGATTTTATATGTATTCTTACAGTAATAGCTTCTCCTCTAAAGTCAATAAGGTTTCCGTCTTGATCCACTATGTTCAGCACGATGTCTGAAATGAAACTGGCGTTTAACGGTAGGTACACAAGGTTTTGAGGCTTTTCTACTATCTTGAAACCCGGTGCAACTGATGGGTAGAATGTGTGTAATATATGACGATTCTCTCCATCTCTGTAGGATCCTTGTATAATGTTACATGTAATGTCTATGCTATTAACTTTGATGATCGTCACAGTTTTATTCCCAGAATGAGTTTTATTAGGTTCTAATACTTTTGTTTCCTTAGAAAACCCCAATAAACTACCAATTGAATGTTCTTGACTAAAACCAATATAATACTTAGATGTAATTTCGGCTTTCATTGTATTGTTATTGCCTTTTATCGTTATATTTTCTTTTCCCATATGTTTTTGTATAACTTCATTTATATTATCAATTTCATAAGCTCCTGTTGGTAAACTGAATTCTTCCAAAGCTGAATACTTTCCTTTATCATCTTTTGTCTTGTAATAATGTATTTTGTTATTAATTCCTTCACTAACGCTTGGAATAGAGTTATATGTTGTTAAATCCAATAATGCGGCTTCCCATAGTCTTCCTTTTTGCAAACGTAGCGCTGGAAACAGAATACTGCGCAAAGTACATGAGTTACCGGTTAATGACACTGTATACGAGGACATCTTAAAGTTGACTAACACTTTTAGCTAAAAAGTCTAAACATAAATGACCGCAAATGGATGTATCATCAGGTTGTTTTCTTGTATGATTGTAAAAAACATTTTCTGCCGCACGAAAGTATTGTTGAAGTTCTTTCGGTGGTGGAAGGTCTCCAAAACTGTCGAAATAATAAATGGTTTTACCAAGTTTCTTGTAACACACCCAATGAGTGCCTAATCCTTCACTATTATCCAAATTTACAATACCAGTCTCATTTTTCCACATTTTAACCGGTAACTCATCTTTCATAAATACTCCTCTAAAAAATGGGATTTTCAAACAAGAAGCATATGTAATCAGTTCTTCATTGGTCAATTCTTTGTTTTTAATTATTAATTGCTCTTTCTTATTTAATACACACGATACGGTCTTAGGTATAATCCTCCTCCCTTTTTTATCATTGACCATATTGTTGGTTTCTTTTTAGCTTTACCACTGGTAGATCGAGGTTTGTTCTGATATTACCTCCTTGTTTTTTAGCGGGGTTTTTCCCACGCCTTCTTCTCTTTCCTCCTCCAAACGTAGTTTTTGCTTTCATTGCTGCTGTTACTGCTAAAGACGCTGCTTTTTCACCAATACTCGCGTCACTAGATTTTACTCTTTGCCAAGCTTTCTCAGCAAGTGCTTTATCCGCTATTGATCTATTTTTAGTATCACCAAATTTGGAATACGCTATATCGTGCTGTTTACAAGCCTGATCGAGCTTATTTATTCCAGGATCTCCTCTAGCAAGACGTTTCTCTAATTTGGTTCCAGGACCACAATATTGATATCCTCCAGGTAAATGTAATTCCACAGGTAATAAATCAATCGCCTTGTTAACTATAGCTCCAACCGGTTTACTCTATAGAGAAAATGCTGTTGATGCTATTCCCCTTCCTCTCTGTAATCTCTCTCGATTATGACTGATGCGTTTAACCCTGGACATGGCTATTTATAGCAAAACTTACAATCAGTAGGTGCACTCTATAAATGTTTTACAATGAATGTAATATCAGTTTTGGTTTCTTGTATTATATACTGTTTAAAATCCATTTATTATATCGAAATGGATGTATTAATTAAATGTAGACATATTAAATAAAAGTAGTAAAAATAGAAATAAGGTGTAATTGAAGATGTTCCAGATGTTTCTCCGCTGGTGATGGTATCGTTGTCTTCGGTAAAATGAATAAACTTTAAATATTTGTCATGTTCCCTTAGAAACTTGCCACTTAATCGTTGATAATTGAATAACACATCCCAGTCTAGTTTATCTTTAAAATTGTCAATGTAATTCTCAGAGAGATTTTGATATTTACTTATTACTTCCCAACAGTTATTAAAATTCGATGTCATCTCTACGAGGAAGTCTGCTGAAAACTGTTGTCTTTGTAAAATATGGATCCAGTTAACTCTGTGAAAATAAATTCTTAACATAGTCATTGTAAAGAGGTAATGTATGGAAAGTTGTTCCCAATCCATATATCTATCAAACCGTTGAACAAAACCATCTGTCAACACTCCTTGGGGAAATCTCGGCTCTTGAGATATTAAACTCCACGCAGTAATATTGGATTCCATCATCCTCTCTGTATCGTCTCTCGAATATGACTGATGCTTTATCCCTTATCATGGGGGGTATTTTAAATTCTTTTTTCTCTTATGTAATCTTCATTGTTTTCTGTTGGTTCATTAATCACATTCACTTTATCCTCCTTTCCTAATGTCTTGACTTTAGAAGGCTTAGACGGTTTATCTCGTTGATTAGGTTTCTCTGGATTGTGTATATTTTTCCAGTCTAAATAATTGTGACTGTCAACATCTGAAGCTGCATCTCTTCCTGAAGCCCGATGGATATAATGGAATAGAGCTGCACCAAACCTTTCCAAATGTTTTTCATATTCCGTAGTCCATTTCTTGTGTACAATATCAAACATTTTCTTATTTACAGCGTCTCCATCCTGCTCACAATCACCTACATTTGATAATTTTAATTTTTTTACATCATAGCTTGTGTCAGTTTTATTCCTTTTGTAAATCGTTAACAATTTTAGAGTAGCTAAATTTACTGCTTCACCATCATAAATGGGATATTGTATATCGCTTAACCTTTTACCGGAAAACCCCCAATGATCTTCGTGTACAGTTGGGGTTCTTTTTTTCATGTACTGTACTGTAACCGCATCAGACGACATAAGCGGATCACCAACATTTTGAATTACTTTTCCTTCAAAATTATAGTTGCCGTCAGGTGTTAACGGAAACCCAGCTTTTTTTTCACTATATCCAGATTTTACTCCAAACTCGGAATACCGTCCAAACTTGTCCACACTCATGATGTAACTGAATCGCTATCGTTTAGGTTCTTATTATATATATATATATATATATATATATATATATGCGTCTACTGAACAATTATTCCTTGTTTTCGCAGTTCATCAACCAAAGCTACCCATTCGTTTTCTAAACCAGTGTGCCCGGCTTCCATAGCTTCATGTAATAACCTCATTCGATCAACTAACTTATTTATATCGTTGTAATATATTATATTAGTTTTATACAAATTTTTCAATAATCCCCTTCCAGATGTGGTAGGATCAGTTGTTTTTCTCTTTTTATGCAAAACATTTAATTCAGCAGAAGATAAAGCTCTTCTTTTAATTTGAGCTTTTTTTGATTTCGAGGGGAAAAGACTAGATATAATACTTGTATATTTTATTGACCGATTTCTATGAATAGGTAGGTCTTTGGAATACTTCTTTCTATGTGCATTTGTATACTCTAATATATTTTTAAACAATTGTAAATCCCTTTTAGTATATTTACCAGGATTATTTTTAAAGATGAGTTCAAACAAACCTTTAGTACCTTTATATTTCTTATCTCCAATAACTATATCATCATTTTCGTTTATATCTAACTTGCTATCTCCAATCATTAATCCTTTATCCTCTATTCTAGCTCCATAGGTATGATAATTTCGATTAGCATGTGTGGCGTGTAACATTTTTAACGTATATGTTCTTCCAAGTGTTCCTTTAAACATAATATCCGTGCCTAATTTGCTTAAGTTGGATGGGTTAATATCCTCTTCTTCTGCTCTTGTATCTTCTACACTTGTATCTTCTGTACTTGTATCTTCTGCAATGTCCTTTTCCTTTAAATCCTCTATATCTCCGCTTTCTTCATACTCGTCGCTTTCTTCAGATGTTTGTAACTGACCAAAACTTTCATCATTCTGAAATTCTTCTTCATATTTGGAAATTGGTAGCATTTTGTCTCCTTCGAAGCGAATTGAAGGTTTTTCCATATTTTGTGCTAATCGCTTTAAAGGTTCAGTAACAGGTTTGAATGTTGTTTCTAAAAATTGCTCTCTTTCATTTATACCTGATTTTAAAGCTCGGTTCTTTTGTCTAATAGAATCACTAAGTGATTTTATTTCCTTTAATAGCTTTTCCTGGTTAACCATCTTCACACCTTGACGACTTGTACAGTAATACCGCTAATCAGTGTATTAAAACAAATTTATCAAAACCTATTCTATAACGACCATCTTTTATAGCTTGATCTTTCATAATAACCAAAAATCCATACTTTTCCGCCCATGCTTTTCCGCAAAGCTCTTTAAACTTTTCAAATGGCATATCCGCATTCACATGATCGTTATATATATGTTTTAGGTTAGTATCATCTTGTTTGAATACAATTAGAATATTTGCATTATCTCTGATAAGTTGTTTTGGGATTTTGCTATAAGTTTGTCCTATATATATGCTGTCGATGTTATTATGTCTTCCCATGGCAAAGTAGTTTCTAATAGTATCCTGATTTTCACAAGATACATCGTCAAATATAAATACAGAATACGGTTTCGCTTCGTTTGGTTGCATAATACTATCACTAGCGTTAAATTTGTAAAAATTAACATCAGACACATCAGATAGGATTTTATCCAGCAATTGATACTTTGGTTGATGTAGAGACTTTGAAAAAATATATAGGTTATTAAACCTTAATCCCTGCGGATTAGTGATCAAATTAAAGACAACATTGGTCTTTCCGCAGTTTGAGGGGCCACTTACTATACATCAAACAGTGTTTGGAAGTAAACTACCGTGTTTACCATTGTTAATTTTAACGTTATCCACAGTTAAATCATCTATGTTATTAATATTGAATCGATCTTTATGGTTAATAATCTCCATCCTGCTCAAGGGTTAACGATGAAATGAGTTGCTTGCATTAAACCAAGTCCTTTATAGGTATCCATGAATCCTCAGTTTTGTTAAACCCTAACCACCGCATTTTAACTGCGTCCTTTTTTCTTTGTAACACTTTTTCAACAAGATATACATCACCTACTGTTGACTTTAACATTTCATGTCCATAAAATGCACCTTGCAACAAATCTCCTTTGTTATCTTTTAGGATATACGTTTCAGGTACAGTCGGTTGCACTTTATACACTGTAAAAACTTCATTCGTCCAATTGGGAAGGTATTTCTTGGTAAACACTCCCTTATATTTACTAATCCGTACTTTATCACTTACATTAAATTTTCTTGGCTGCATTTTTTCTACTTTAGGCTTTGTATTTTTCTTTATGCGTTTTAATACATCTTTTGCATTTCTTCTATTTACTTTGTTAGGTTTCATACCGATAGTTCTATGAAACCTGTTGTTATAATCATTTATTAATTGTGGTAAAACATCATACCATACGTAAGAACCTCTTTTTGAAAAATGTTTATACAGTGCTCCTTTTAAGGTTCTATTGAATCTTTCTACAATAGCTGCTTTTTTCTCTGAATTTGTAGAATAATGATTTATTTTATAGTTATTCATTAACTGTGCAAAGTTTGTATTAAAGTATTCTGTTCCATCATCAGTTTGTAAATCTTTAATTTTGTTTTTATCTCTTTTTATGGCTATTTCCATGGCTTCTGTTACGCTTTTACCAGTCTTGTCCTTTAGAGGCAAAGCGTCTGCAACTTTTGTAAAACAATTAATAATTGTGAGTATATATTTAAATCCTTTGTTTTTTCTGCTATGCGGTCGCATTTCAATTAAATCCGCTTGGTATAGATCATTTATCCCTTTTATAACAGTATTTCTTCTTGGAAACTTTATTCTTGCAGGTTTGTGTAGTTCATTAATAATCTTCTCCTTCAGGTCTGACATGATGGTTTCACGAAGACAGCTGATATGATATTAAATATTCTTTTGTATAAATCTGCTTATATAGGTCAAGGTCATTCTAAACTAATGTATAAAAGGGGGAACACAGCAAAATACTGCTGTGTTCCCCCTTTTATACGGAAAGGAAAAGGAAAAGGGATGTAGGACGATGAAAGGGTTACTCGTCAATAGGGTTGAGGGAATAGTGGCCGAATGGTAGAGTGTGGATGTTGTCTGCAAGGATGTGTCGTTTATCATCATTTGAAGAGAGAGCTTTTTTTACTTCCGTCACGCTGTACAGCTGATGGTTGAAACTTCTGATTGTGTTGAATTTTGCTGTTATATCTTGATCTTCAAATAAACATTTCTTATAGTGATTAAAATGCACATTCTTCTTTAAATAAAAACTTTTTACTCCTTTAGCTTTCTTAATGACTTGGTTTTCATTTAGTTGTAAAGAATATAATTTTGACATTAGTGCAACAATTTCTTGAAGTATAACACCATTGGCTTCATCTTTAAATTTGCCAAGCACTTTTTTGTTTCTGTCATTGTCGTAGTTTGGATGATCTTTTGGATAGTCGGAAAAGTCAAAGTCGTTTTTGTAATCAAATGTTCGAAGGTCTTCATACATATCGTTAGTAATTATCCAATATATAAAAGCGTCTGTATCCATGTAGGAGATGCCGATGTTTTCTCGTCCATAAAAGGTGACCATCTTTTTGTAATGAAAATCGTACATATGAGTCTTGGAGATATCCAGGATTGTCATACCTATATACGAAGGACGATCCATCTTCACACTTGTTTTCTTCATAGATACAGCTACAAGATTTTCGTTAATAATTATAGATGTTCCAAAGTTTGGCTGTTGTACGAGTTTTTGTAGTTTGTTCGGATCTGTAACAAGTTTAACATTTTTATGTCTTCTTTTGTTTTCCAATGTTTTACCGAATATCGCATTGTTCATCAATTTAAAAAAGTCTTTTTGAAAGGCTGATGTAGCGGCTGCTCTTCTGGTAGTATTCGAGTCAATGTACGGTTTCAACCAGCACGATTGGGAAAATTCTACAGCTCTATTAATTTTAGTAAGACGTAAACCTAATTCGATAGCTTGTTGAACAACCCAATAGTGAGCTACGTATCGTTGTTTATTGTTAAGGGTCATCATTAATTTTGGGTGTTTTCCAGTTGGTGAAATTTCTGTTCTTGCAAGGAGTGGAAGGTCATAATGAAGATCGTGTAAATGTTCTGGATATTCAAAGTCGCAATCCAAAATATATCCGGTATCTCCTTGTTTTGGAATTTGTGAAATATCGCTAATACAGTCGGGATCAACCCATTTAAAGTTGTCAAATGGAAGTGGGTTCGACATGGCCCATCCATACAGATTATTCGCGTCGAAATATCCCAAGTACGTTGAAGGTTTCTCTTGATCATGGTCAGGTAGATATTTGTTGTTGGCTTTAACATGTCTCGTCACGCTTTGAGTTAATCCACCTCTAACACCCGACTCAACCATTAAAACCATATCTATATCTGTTAACAGCTGGAGTTTGCATTTTGTTTCTTTCAGCATTGCTTGCCAAGCTAGTCCTGGAGATGTATATGAATGTAGAGGGTCTAAACCGTATGCTGTAAAACAGGTTCTTCGGAATTCTTCCATAACATCGCAGAGAAGAGTCACGTCAAGTTTTACATAAAAGTCTGAGTATTCTCCTAAAGTCTTCATATCCAACTCGTTCCATACTCGACATGCGTGTTGATAGTCTTCAAGTGAAATCTCCGAATCATTAAGATTGTTGTTAAATTGTTCTGGTGGAGGAAGTGATGTTTCATTAAATCTATGAAGTCCATCGATGTAATCGTAGGGGAAGACTCCTTTTCGAAGAACCAGATCCATTTTACTACTGGCTACAATTTTGCTTGTTTCTATCAGATCTTCTCTTTTTAAATTATCAGTTAATTTCATTAGACTAGAAGGCATAAATCGAAACGAATCTATAAATCTAAGTTTTATTTTGCCAACCTTTTTAGAGAAACTTATAAATTTTTCCATTGTTGTTGCCAAAACATCTATTGCTCCATCATCTCTTCCTAACTCCGGGATTATGAAATGAGAGTCATATCCGCTAAGGTTATGTAGAACAACGGGTATAAAAGATGGTACTTTGTAATTTAAGTTGCAAGCGTTACAGGCTGCACCTCTGTAGGCTCCTGTAAGATGGTCGTGATCACGCACTTTAACGTTATCTGGTGTAAATAGGTTATTACACAGATATCATGTTGTTGCCAAATTGTGATGTTGAAGTTGGTGTTCATCCATAGGTTGCATCGGTATTTTAATTTTGTAGATTTCTTCCACCTTAGAGGCAATGTAATACAACACATCTACAAAGTGTTTCGCTGCTTGTTCACCACGATAAATCTTCGGAGCAGATGATAGTCCAAATTCTTGAAGATGTTCTTCAGACAGCGTGGATTTTGTTAGTATACAATAACTGTTTGGTGCATGTTTTTGATATTTGCTTCTTTTTGTGATATCCTCTTCTTGTTGTTCAATAGGAAGTAAAGATGCTTCGAAGTCCGCGTACACAACAAATGGAACAGGGTATTGTTGATTTACTTTGTCAAATTTTATCTGCGCTCTGCTGGGATGTGGCAATTTAATTCTTACCTCATAGTTTCCACTACATAACCTTTGATGTTCTACTAGCCATTCTGAACCTCCCCTTCTTAATGACTTGCCTATATGACAAAAACACCTTTTACAGATGGTTTTTTCAACGCGTTTTTTTGATATTTGTTTAGAAACAAGAGCTCCAAAGTTTTGTATGTAGACATAGTGGGATATGTCCCCTTTAGTGATCAATAGCAAATCCGTATGATCTCTGCGCTCAATAGGTGTTATGCGCAAGGGGTATGCATTGTTTGACGAATCTAAGCCGAAAATGTTGACAGAAGCTGACGGATTTTGCTTTTCAAATTTTGATATATCAGTAATTGCAACAGGGTAAGTCATTCCCTGGAAATTATACTTATGTTGTACTTCTTCATATTTGTGACTTGGTCTTATCGGATTGTCTGTTACATATTTGGTCAACATGGCATATTTAAAACATTCGTTATCTTCATTTTGCACATTAATACAGGATTTTGTATCACTTACTTTTTCAGAAGAGGAATATAACTACTTCCTCTCATTCCATAACCGTGTTTATGAACTCTAACATCCAGACTTGTTATACTTAATAAAGTCCATCCAGATCCTCTTCCTTCATGCTCTTGTAGTTTCGTCAAAAGTTCCTCAAAACATTCTGTTACGATCTTTTCAATATCTGACGCAGCCATGATGGTTCGGTTTTTTGTCATGAATCCTCTTGGTGATGTTTCGTTTTGAATGTTAGTGAATATGGCATCTAGCAACAGTCCAAATTTGATAAAATTTAATCTTTTTTGTTCATTCTTTAGTGTTTTGGCTACTAATTCTTTGGCGTTATGTAAAAAGTTTTCGAGTTGTAATTTTACGTTGTCAATTTTAAAATGTGTTACTACCTTACCAGGTAGTGCTTGAGCGTGTAGTTCCACATCTACTGCTGTTGATGTTGAGGGTCGGTGAAGTGTAGACATAGCAGCTGTTGATGTTGAAGGACGGTGAAGTGTAGACATAGCAGGCGTTGAAGTCGATGTTGATGGTGTTGATGATGAAGGATGGTGAAGTGTAGACATAGCAGACGTAGAAGTCGATGTTGATGACGTTGATTGTGCATAATGAATGACACTCGGTCTTAAAACTTCATTTTGTTCTTTTTGATTTAGGTTTGCAAATTGATGTTGTGCTAATTGATGATCGATTGAATCTAATTCTTGTTCATTTTGTTCTTCTTTTGTATTTGTGTTGGAATTATGTTTTAGTTCTTTATGAATGGCTAAAAGCCAATCATCTCTAAATGAGGCTTTACAAATATCGCACCGATACATATTATAACTGTGTCTTCCTCAAAGGCTAACCAGCAACTAATAACACTCCAAAATGCACCTCTATTTATACCCGAATAAGAACAGTGGTGGGGGGTATACATGCCGGAGTATATGTGTTAGTGAAGAAATACCAAATTTTACGCAGGAAGTACATTTTGCATCAAACCAAGATGTTTTCAAGTCCCCAAAGTGGGTCAAGGTCGTTTGAACATGTTGCCAAAACGGGGAATAGAGCAGTAAGTGATTCTCACTTGGACCACAAACTGATCTATTCCCCGCTTTGTATTATTTAACAGATCTTTAAGTTTTCTTTTAATTATCCTGATCTTCAAAAAGTTGTTTGTATGAGGGTTCTTCAGCAAAGAAATGTTGAACCGCCAAGTCATCTTCAGTCAAAGGACATGATTCCAACAGTTTTTGATCGATTGAGGGAGCTGACAGCGGTTCTTGGAGTTTTTCATCTTCAGTCAGAGGACATGATTCCAACAGTTTTTGGTCGATTGAGGGAGCTGACAGCGGTTCTTGGAGTTTTAACTGTAAACTTTTGATATATTCCATGGCCTTATACAAAACGGTTATTTTTGCATCTCGAGGATTGGCGAATGGGATTACACTTTGTAATCTCTCATATCCAGAGTTAATATTCACTCTCCATTTCTTTGAGTGTTCAGCGTTTCTCTGACTGTAGCCAGATCTGGAGTTGGATGTGCTTGCTTGCGAATCCATAGCTGACTAATACGTGTATTCCAAAGTGCATGGTTAAATACCTGCTTACCCCCACCATTAGAGTACCCCCCTCTTGGAGCATATGTTTGATTTAGTAATAATTATTGTATCAAAAGAAGTTGTTTCCAAGTCCAGATATAGGTCAAGGTCATCTGAAGATATTTCCAGAACGGGGAATAGAGCAGTAAGTAGTTCTCACTTTGACTACAAACTGATCTATTCCCCGCTCTGTATTTGTAGTTGGAAGGTTAACGAAGAAAACTAATCAGACTCATCTGACACATCCGACTCATCAAACGGAAATAAGCGACGGGGGAGAAAGCTAGTGACGTAGGTACCCTCAAAAAGGGTCCTACTACCACTCGGAGTTGCCTCCATGTGTTCCAAACAGAGTGACTGTTGGTAACACTCCGCATCGTCCGAATTCGAGTTTTCCTCCACGTCATCCGCTACACTAGAGATATCCTCATCACTCTCCAATTGTTCCATCCAACTCACGGCTTCCATCTCTACGGAATCAACTTCTTCATCTTCCAACACCGCATCTTCATTTTCATCTTCATCTTCTAACATAATGTTTTTTAACATTAGAATTACCTCTCGTGGATGAGGAAAGATGATGTCTCTTGGTGCCATGACTAGACTGATTCAACCATTGATACAAACTCGCCTTTTATACCACAATATTTAGAGGGGGGGAGCGTTGGGGAGGGGATATTGTTGTTAAATATATATTTAGTACTAAACAAAGTTGTTTCCAAGTCCTGAAGTGGGTCAAGGTCGTTTGATCATGTTACCAAAACGGGGAATAGAGCAGTAAGTGATTCTCACTTGGACCACAAACTGATCTATCCCCCGCTTTGTATTCCAGACGTCTTTAATTTTGTTAACCCAGTTATTCATCCTGGTCTTCATCCATGAGGAAGATTTGTTTGTAGGCTGACGGTTCTTCCTCAAGAAAATGATGTTTCGCCAACCTATCTTCCACCAGGAACACGCATTCTATCGGTTCAAGAGAGACCGGTTCTTCAGAAGGAACTTCTGCAACTATTTCCTGCAGATGTTTTATGTATTCTATTGCCCGATATATCATGTCCTTTGTTTTAGTAGTAGATTTAACGCCCGGAACTTTACTTGATAATCTCCGGTAGGCTTTTTGCATTGTCAGCTTATATGTTTTTGTTCTTAATGTGTTTTCGGCTCTTCGGTTCCGCAAGCAATTGTTGAACTTCAAAAACTCTGATAGTTCATCTTTATACTCTTTGGATGTGCTTGCTTGGGAATCCATAGCTAACTACTGGGATATTCCGATGCGGTCGCTTAAATACCATGTTTACGTGGTGGGGGTAAATGTCAAGGATATTATTGTAGGAAGTACATTTTATATCAAACAACGATGTCGCAGAATGACAAGTCTTGTAAGTGGGTCAAGGTCGTCTGAACATACCACCAGAACGGGGAATAGAGCAGTAAGTGGTTCTCACTTAGACCTCAAACTGATCTATTCCCCGCTCTGTTTTTAATCTCTCTCCTTTTTATTGATTCAACAATGGTTTGGTTTAATATAAAATGTTGGATTGATGATCCATTTCTGCCGGAGTAACCTTTCCATTATACCAATCATTTTAAGTAACTTTACATTGTTTTTATAGCTTGTTTTCCATGCTTCCTGTTCACTATTATACACTGGAGCCGTAGGCTTCCACATATACAAATCACAACCAACCTCCCAATCGAGAAACTTGTGCAGTAATCTTCTTAAGACAATTAACTGATCGTGATTTTCAACCTTTCTGCTTACTACTAGTGTTGCTGCAGCGATAGGGAGAGCGGGTGTACTCATTTTCAGCAGAATGATTTTACCAGTGATAGGGAACCCCTTTTATACTACGTTTAAATGGTGGGGGTTAGTGGTGGGAGTACAAGGGTTAGAGAAGGGGTATATCGTGTTAAGAAATAAATATATCTTCCATTATTTTACCACACGGAGTGTAAGTCACTACTATACACGAATATTCTAAGTCTTTTTAGTGGGTCAAGGTCGTCTGAACATATTGCCAAAACGGGGAATAGAGCAGTAAGTGATTCTCACTTTGACCACAAACTGATCTATTCCCCGCTTTGTTTTTTTTTGTTTTTTTTTTTTTGTTTTTTTTAACCCCTCTCATTGTTTAGTCATCTTCTTTTTTAAGGGTCGGAGGTTCGACAAAAACGTTCCCTAATTCTTTTTGTAAGATTGAGGGGGGCAGCGGTTCCTCAGGCAGTTCAGCTTTTATACAAGGTTCTTGAAGCTGTGTTTGAAGGAACTTAATATATTGTACTGCCTGTCGAATTTTTGAAATCCTAGAATCACTAGGATTAGCAAATGGTACAGCGACTTGTAATCTTTTGAATCCTTCTCTTACTTTATTTTCGTTTCTTCGCGAACGTGCACTATTTTGTTTCGCTCTACGTTTCCAGATTACTTCCATATCAGTAGCTGATGAGTTGGATGAACCTGCTGGAGTCTCCATATCTGACTAATGAATATGTTCTACGATGCCACGCTTATATACCCGCTTACCCCCACCTAAAAGGTTGGTGAACAGGTCAATGTTTTGGTTTGAAAAGGAATTTAAACAGAGCGAAATGTTTCTAAGTCCGTTTTCTAGGTCAAGGTCGTTGTAACATTGTAAAAAAAAAGTGTGGACAACCTATTTACACTCTGCAGCATATGCTACAAAATGTAAATAGGTTGTCCACACTTTTTTTTTTTTAATTTGGAAAAAGAAAGACTTGATTTAATTTGGAAAAAGGTTATTACAATTTTTTCCACACAGTGGTTCCTGAATTGTCTCTGATTAGATAGTGCTTTTTCGTGGGTTTGTAGGGATGACGCATGGCTTTAGGTAATCTTAAAATGTAGAGTTGGTCTCCACATTTTAACATGACCTTTAAGAAACCCATTATTTTGACAAAGAAGTATTGTTTGTTTTTACAAAGCCTATTAATCCGAGTTTTGGCTGGTTTCACTGTTGGATGTGGTGTGGAAAGAGAAACGGTACCCTTGTGTTTTTGTCTTAAATGAAAACTGCATAATTCTTCATCTAAGACACAAGATTTAGCACAACGTTCCCCTTTCCTTGCACCTTTTTTAAAACTGTATTTACATTGTTGTGCAGGAAGTAAGCACTTCCTTCTCAAGGATTTTAATTCATTAAATTTCTCTGAAGGAGTTTGATCATTTATGCAGATTACTGACGGACGAAAACTTGTGGAAGGTGGAGTGATGATTGGAGAAATGATCTGCGGTATAGTGGGTGTTGAAGATCTTGAACTCGGTGATGATGATCCTGAGCTCGAAGATGAAGAAGAAGAGGACCTCGAGCTCGAAGATGACGAAGAAGAAGATGACGAAGAAGACCTTGTCCTTGACCTTGGTGATGGGGAAGATAAAGATGATTGTGTTGGTGACTTGGGTCTTGGTGGTGGAGAAGATGGAGACCTTGGTTGCGACTCTTCCGGGATTATCAAGGACATCAGTAATGCCTGGCGGAGTATGGACGCAGGACCGGATGATGAAGAAGCAGGCGATGAAGAAGCAGGCAATGAAGAAGCTGGCAAAGATAAAACCTGGCGGAGTAGAGACGGTGCAGAAGTAGTTGGTGTAGATGCTGAAGAAGCAGTAGAAGAGGTAGTAGGTGTTACAAGAGCTGGTTTTGCTACGACCATCTTCTTAGGCTTGGTCTGCTTCCTGATATGCGCCATGGTTAAACACAAACAGCAGAATGTTTTACCAGTGATGGGGAACCTCTTTTATACCCAATGTAAGTGGTGGGAGATGTAAATGGTGGGGAGATGTAAGTGGTGGGAGTGGAGGTGATTGAGAAAGGTTATTTTAAAAGTATATTTCTTCCAATATTTGATCAAACGAAAGTTTTTCTAAGTCCCGTCAGTAGGTCAAGGTCATCTGACATAATGCCAAAGCGGGGAATAGAGCATAACATACTGCTCTATTCCCCGCTCTGTATTGGGGAAGGGGACAAAAGACAACAAACAAGAGACTGATTTTAAACAAGAGACTGATTTTATATTTCACAAACGTTTCTCATGGGTGAGATAGGTGGTGTCAACCGGTTTGCATGGCCGTATTGATCTTATTGACAAGGCCGGTTTTCAGGGCCGAACCTTATTGTCAGGGGGTTAGGAAAAGGATGAGAAACAAGATACATTACTTTTAAAATAAAGACTTTACCAGCAACTATGTAAAAGAAACAAATTAATCAGTTAACGTTATTTTTACAACAAACAGCCGAGGTCGGTTTTGCAAAGGTCAACAGTATCACTGAAACCCGGTGGGACGTAGACCCAAACACCCGGCGTCAGGCTGCTGCGAACCCAAGTTTTGACCAAGGTTGTTGAGGGACCTGTAGGGCCGGGAGTACATATGTTATTAGTAAATAAAACACTTCAAACCAATACCAAACACTAACATATATATTAGACTGACTACATTACCTAGCAGCAAACTACAAGCGTTATCTAACATGCTTAAACAAACTAACTAAACATGCAAGGGCGCGGATCTCTTAATTGCGCGTCGGGCCCAACGCACACTTAACAGACCTACGCTGCAGCAGAGTGCAACCCACTGGGACGTATATCCAAACAGCGGGCGGCAAGCTACTGCGACGAGACTGCGGACTGCTCCCGCTTATAAAGGCAAAGTGACGTCACCGAAGCGGAAGGGGGGAGGTCAAAGGGGGGGGGGACCTTGAACATGACCCAAATCGGGGGGGGGTTCGTCAAGGGGGGGGGCTCCGCCCGTGACGTCGGGGGGGGGGGGGGCTCCGCCCCGTGACGTAAGGGGGGGGGGTTGTGTCGTCACGGTGGAAGGGGAACAGGATGTAGACCGGTCTTTAGCTTTCTACCCGTATATGGAAATGTCACGGTTACACTTGGCGACCCGCTTTGCTCCGTCTGGTACCTCATTCCAGCTTTGCCTTGCGAACTGTATACACCTCTGCGCTATGTCTTCTCCCATCACACCCGAGAAACTGCAACGTTTGAAGGAGACTTTGAAGAAGTCTTCGGAAAAAAGGAGCGGATTCAAAAGACCTAGTTCTTTTAGATCTTGCATACAAAAGAATTTTCGAAACCACCCACTTTACTTTGACCAACGGCCTTCGACGTCTACTGCATCTTCGCCATCGCTATCGCCTCGCCCTTCATCGCTTCGACCTTCATCGCCGCCACCAACTGTTGAGGAGATAATGAAGAGGACGGCTACGGTGAAACTTACCGAGTTGGTAACGCCGCTGGAGTCTGTCACCGTCAAGTTTGCGCAGTTGAAATTAAACGTGGAGTATCTATTTGTGGGGAAGATCAGCGATGATGAGTACCTACTCCAACACCTCTTTGGCGGCCGTTACGTCAAGGTCCACCTTCCAAGGTCCACTCTGCCACCTCCTGAGACCAAGTGCGACTTGTTTTTAGTACGGCAGAAGGGACAAGTAAAGTGGGTTACGAAGAAAAAATAAACACTGTCCACCGCTCACCGCTCCTTATCCACCATCTCCTTCAAACACAAACGGTCCTTTTCAGGACCACCCTAAGCATTTCAAGTTAGGGACTTGGCCTGTACATAGGCAGGAGACTGTTAGTCTCATGTTTGTGTGCAGCCCACTTTGTGAAATTTTCTAAGTCCCAAGGTCCTTGACCTTGACTTGACCTTGAACATGACCCATTTTAGGGGGGGGGGGGTACAAAGTTTGTGCAAAGTATGTCATGTGGGTACTCAGATTACGCGGATTGATCAGACGAACAAGTTGGTGCAAACAGAATTCAAATCCGACCAAGGGTATAGCAGTAATAGCTAAAAACAACTATTTTGAAGGTTAAACCTAAATAACTTCTTTATTTACGGATTAAAGTGTATCACGTGGGTACTCAAATTACGCGGATTGATCAGACGAACAAGTTGGTGCAAACAGAATTCAGATCCGACCAAGGGTATAGCAGTAATAGCTAAAGACAACTATTTTGGAGGTCAAACCTAAATAACTTCTTTATTTACGGATTAAAATATATCAAGTGGGTATTCAAATTACGCGGATTGATCAGACAAACAAGGTGGTGCAAACAAAATTCAGATCCGACCAAGGGCATAGCAGTTATAGCTAAAAAACAGCTATTTTAGAGGTCAAACCTACATAACTTCTTTATTTACGGTTTAAATATATCAAGTGGGTACTCAAACTACGCGGATTGATCAGACGAACAAGTTAGTGCAAACAGACTTCAGATCCGACCAAGGGTATAGCAACTGTAGTGAAAAACAACTGTTTGAAGGACAAGGGAACGTTGTGGTGGGGATAGGTGTCTATCCTACAAGCTAGCGCTACATCATTATACTTCCAGCTGTTGTCGGATGAACATCTACCTATATAGTTTGTGTTAACGTTTGAACATGTCACAGTTTTACAGGAATATGAGTAAGGTGTCCTTCAGTAGCCCGCTTGCCACCACCTTCTACTTCTCCGACGATGAAGATAGAATGTCTACGCTTTTAGCGGACAATGAGCGGTTCCATCGTAGAATAGTCAAGGTTGAAACACTCTTAGCCAGTTGTCTGCTGCACAAGAAGCAACACATGGAAACATGCACTAGTTTAGATCATAGTGACTGTAATATTTATACACATATAGTGTTGAGACAAATTAATTGAAGTTTTCAGTTAAGGAGCTACGGTCTTGACAGTGTAAGAGCCAGACCCTAACTAATGCGTGTACGCTAGTTAGTGCGCGATGTAAGAACTTGGTGGGGGAAGTGGTGTGGTGGGGGAGTGATGTGGTGGGGGAAGGGACGAGTACCTAACCTACACTCAAACGCTGCATTACTATACAATCATTGGAACAGACAACACCATGAGCAGCGTCAACGACAATATTTGGGGAGATGCGGTTTGTGAGGAGGAGTTGATAGCAACTCTTGACGCTACCGAGGTTGAGCAAACTACATCTCAGCAGCCAACAAGCAACATCATAAGCCGTGGCAATAACATTATTTGGGGAGGTGTGATTAGTGAGAAGGAGTTGGTGGCAACTCTTGAGACTACCGAGGTTAATCAAGGAGCGGCGATGCAAACTATATCTCAGCAGCCTAGGACATATGAACAAGTCCTGGAGGAATATAAGAACGCGTATGATTATGCTTGCAAGAGGTGGTGTGCGCAGCCGCAATGTCCAGAGCAGGAGGATGAAATGGAAGCGGATTTTCGGCTGGTTACTAAACTAGAGGAGGAACTTCAACGTGCAGACCAGGGTTTTAACTAATGGATATTTTATCCAAAGTCTTCCTCCCCACGTCAGCTGCCATCTGCCGCGCACTTGTCACCTGCCACCTGTCGCCTGCCATCTGCCGCCTACCATCTGCCGTCCGCCATCTGCTCCGCCCCACCACACTTTTACCCCCACCATTTGGTACGATTGCAACGCTAGCTTGTGAATAGTCAGTACACCTCCAGCTCTCGACTGGTGAACATCATCCTCTCTCCGCGCTCTTCACAAAATAACATTGACATGTCACTCAAGATTCGATGTATTTATTATGACTCTATTTATCTATCAACTTCTACGGACCTGGAGGTTTTTAAAGAGGAGTTAAGACTTCTCCTAGCGAATGGCTACAGTTTATCTTTAGAACTGATCGCAACAAACAACATTGACTCTGCTCAGGGGTCAAAGTATCTACCGCCTTTCATCAGAAAACGAAGTGATGGCCGCGACTCCGGATCAACAACATCGATGACGACAAACAACGGGGAACTATTGTAAACATAAATTATTGTAAACATAACTTATTGTAAATAAAAATAAATATAAACAATAAAGTAATACATGAAATAGTACTACCTCGCACTCGTATCATTCGATTGCTTCATTCGATTTTTTCATTCGATATTTTTATCGAATGAAAACTATCGAATCACAATCGGATTTTACGCGTGCGAGGTAGTACTTTTTTAAAATAACCTCCCCGTGACCTTGAACTTTAACCTTTCCCTCATTTCGTCACAAAACCGCCTACGTCACTGGCTCAGCCTCAGATGACGTGTTTAATGACTCAGCGCTTCCGGTCACGTGACCGGAAGCCATAAATCAAGTGAGCCAGCAGCCCCCTTTCGCCACTACTGTTACCATCGTATCCATTCGGTTTCAACCGTCGATGTATTTTGATGCACAAATAAAAACGTTTACTGGCGATAACTTTAATTTTGACTCTAAATTGTAATTAAGTTCACGTGTTTGGTTAATAATAATATCAAAAATCTTTGTGCTATGAGTTTGTGTTTCAAATATTTGGTGTCAATGTAGTAAGGAAAATTGTATTAAGTTTATATTTATTTTTCGCTAATAGTTGTTCAAATTAATGCTTGGAATTTTTTTAGTGAACCTTTTTTTGTTTAGGACCTACTGACTTTATGTATATGAGTGGTATGTAGATTTTCTGATATATTTACCGTCAATTGACGTCACAGCTCTAGCGAGCACTAACTCAATATATTTTTAAACCTTCTCACCACATCCTACTGTAAACTTTATGGCATAGTATGTAAGATAACAAATATATAAAAAATATTGCAAAATAAGTACAATTTTTTTGGAGTTTAAATAAAATAAACAGACAATCAAATAAATATAATAGGTTTAATTTTAAAATAGTACATAGTACAAACTAATAAAGTTATTGAATAATTATTTACTTAAGTATTAGTTAAACATGTGCATACATTTTACCGAAAACTTTATGCATTATAATGTCATCTAGTTTTTATATATAATTTAATAATTTATCAGTAATAATCAATTGTACAATTTAAACAGGTTATTTTACATAACATGAAGTAAAATAAACAATTTTTTTTTGTATAACAAATTCAGGTAATTTTTAATTATTATATTATTAAACCGTTAGTTTAGGTGTTCATTTTCAAGTATTTAACAATATCGTGCTAAATGTACAGATTCCGCTTGATACAGTATTTATTACAGAATAGAGTCTAAGGAATTTCACGTAAGGTTATATAGCATTTTTTTAACAATATGCTGGTATTGTAAAGACAAGCGATTTAAAACTTGTTTTGTTAGTTTTACGATATAACTCAAAACAAAAATTAAATTACTCAATATTAGCTTATACTATAAATTAGTTGTAGCTGACTAGCAAATAAGGAATTGCAATATAATATATATTGAACAAAACAATCTCGATACAAATTATTTTTAATTAAAACAACTCAAATTTTTGGCTCAAGCCTTCATCAGGAGTACAATTTTGAAAAAAAACTAAATAAAACTGTAAACAAAGATAAAACTTTATAACATCTCACCGTCAAAATAAAACCTAAGTTTTGTCAGAGTGGACAATTGTTTCGCCCCTATGTCCCAGAGGCATCATTAGCAGGGCCTACACTGTTAAAACATTTTAAACTTTTGACGAGAACATCAAGTTAAAAATGTTTTAACCGCGAAGGTAAAACAAGTATTCCTTTTTGGAAAAATTGGGGTTGCTTTAGAAGGTGAGTTTTATTACAATATAAATTAAGTTATATTTTTCAAATATACAAGGAAAGTTATTACAAACAAAATTTAGATTTTTCCAAAATTGAGTATGAATGAAAAATCGTACTTAATATAATAGGTTAGTTTACCTACGAGTCACTGGAACAATATAAAGTATTGGTAGTAGCACTTATTAAAGGTATAAATTATTATTCCCAAACACGCATGGTGCTGTTATCAAAAAATTAGTGATTTTTAAATGTTTGCAGAATACTAACTTAATTCTTAGATTAACAATAATAACATAAGGCATTAATTTCTTCATGCATTATATCTCACATATTATAAATGTGCGTGAACAATCTAGGAATTACAAGCAAGAGGATTTACTCCCCTAATATCTTAACTTATAAGAGTAAGAGAAAAGAGGAAGATCAGAGTTTATATTTACCTCGCCATATGCAGTCAGTAGTTCAGATTTAAATAAAAATAATAATACTATGTCAGTTTGCTTATTATGCATAATCTAGTACGAAGAAGCTTTAGAGGAATAATGTCACCAGCTAAAGAAGTCTTATGCAGCTTACTTATATATTTATATATTTTTATTTGTATGAATAAGAATTGTTATCTGAACATACTGTTGATCTTGAGCCATATTGAAAGCTTGTCCATAATCTGACAATTAACACAGTCTACATAAAAACACATAAAACAAATAGGTAGGGCCTATATAACATTGCAATTAATTTACCAGCTGAGGTTATTCCAATGAGGTTATATCAATTATAGATATAAGGATGTCGACTAGTCATGTAATTTCGTAACGAATTTACAAACATAAACCAGGCTGTTAAAAAATCAATTTTAAGTCAAATTAAATATTTAATTAAACTTGTAGGTCAATAAAATAAATATGTAAATCTTTAAATAAATAAATCTGTAAATATGTAAATAAATATATAAATAATATGTAAATGTGTAAATAAATATATAAATAATATGTAAGTATGTAAATAAATATATAAATAATATGTAAATAAATAAATATGTCAATTAAATTCAGGCTACCAATATGATATATTTTAATTGTACAACACTTAAACTACGTTTCAACGTATTAAATTAATTTAAGAACAAAGATTTTGGTGTCTTTAAACATCAATACTAAACCCAGACGAAGATAGTAACAGTGCCTGAAGCAGAACATTGCATAAATTTCACTCAAGGGAAATGTGCAACGTAGCTTCTTCAGTATCTGACTGCTTTACTCTACTGAGATATCAAACAATTTACCTATAGTTTTCAGTTTCGTGAATTTTTAAATAGGACCATACAGCATCATATCACGAGGGTATAGAATAGAAACGTAGAATATTAATTCAAAGTTTGTGATAATCGATTAATTAAATTTAAACTGTGATCATTCAATGCAATTTTATGATACAACAGTTTTATGAAATAATGTGTAGTGCAATACAAGCGACCACGCCTGTGGACTCATTAATTTGTATTTTGTTTTTTAATACTGAGTTTGAGGATCATATTGTCTTAATTCTCAATGATGAGATACGTGTTTATTTGCCAACATTTAATCAACTAGCCCAAATTCTAATTCAGCAAAGCTCCATCTCACTTAGCCCTTTATTTCCTTTAGGATAAAATATTCATAATGTTAATTGTTTTTGAATCTTCTAATAACTTATAATGAACCACTACTATTTGCGTAAAATAAACTTTTACCTGCTTAAGTGGTTAGACATTTGATGTTTGGCTTAAGCCAAACGTTATTCGTATGCAGAATAATTTTGCTAATAAGTATTTTAACAGTGGGTCACGAATAAATCTTCTTTCTTTGGGTAGTCGATGAAGAAGATTACAAAGTAAAGTATAAGAACTTAGAAGCTTAAATTAGGCTTATTCGGAAACGTATTTGTTTTATAATCGAGTACGGACATTCATAGACATTCATATATTTCCGACATAGGGACATATTTCCGAAATAAATTTTCGAATAACATGGCTCTCAGAGTATATTTTCGGATTATAAATATAAGATAGAGGGAGGGACTGATTTATTGTATTTCAGTATCTCTGCTATTATTGAAATGGGTGGTTAGTAGATATTAAAAAAAAAAAAAAAACACTTGGACTAATTTCCATACAAAATAATAAAATGCATTAATACTGATTGCATTTTAGGTGTGTTATTTAGCAGTGTCTGGTCCTGTAAAACGTATTTGTATTACATTTATGTATCTATAAATACAAAGAATATATTAGAGAAACCTTACACAGGCTACAATTAGTAAATATTGTATTCTAATATATCCAGTTTCATGATGTTGTTCCTCTAAGACTTTTAATTGGTCGTACGGTACGTTTAGTGAGGATAATGTAAAGCCTAAACTATAATAAACATTAATACTACTGTTATAATCATACTAATTTAGGGTCACCTAAGAAGTTCGTTTATGAATTTATACCCAATGATGAATATCATTGAAGATAGTTCTAAACCCATCACGGAACTCTCCTTAGGTTTAGAATATTTAATGTGTATTGAACAAACAATTAAATAATTCAATAAAATAATGATTACATGTCAAATTTATATATTCTTTTGTTTTCATCCTCAAATTTTGGATATAAATCTTCATCTGTTAGTGTCATGGGATTACCACACACGTGAATAAACTATATGTAAATGTGCTAATTCTAAACTCTCCAATAGTTAATTAATGCGATCTAAGAAATACTACAGGCTAATCTTCATTTTGGGAGGGGAAGATAGCACGTCAAAACAGATAAAATATTTAATCTATACATATATTAACAATGTCTAAAATACATTGTGTTGTTAAATACTACCATCCTCCAGCAAAACCTTTATAATCATCAAAAATGTTACAAAAAGCTTTTTTATAAATTACAAGATTAAGACTATTATTATTCAGGAATCGAGTGAATTTGGGCCAGAGGTAAGGTAATAATTATTGAAATAAATGGGATGAATTTAAATAACTAATGTCATAGATTTATGATCACTGACGTGTTAGATAATGAGGAGATTAAACATAATAATTGTTTCGACTATAGTAAACAACAAAATTATAAAATGTTTGTTTTAATGCAATGGGAAAAACGAAAAGGTCGGTTCATCACTAGTGTGCTGTTTTGAGATATGTAACGTCTTGAAAATGGATTAAACACAAATAATCAAAATACATTTAAAACAACCATGCCTAACAATATTTAAATGCAATATAGTTTTATTTGTTATATATTATTTAACTGTTTGCAAAAAGACTACTAAGAATAATTAACCAATAAGAAAAGTGATAAATTTAATAATATTTATAACAAATTATTTTGAGTGGAAAAACATATAGCCGCGTTAATATATGCATTGAGCTACATTGTAAACTAACATAAGAAGTTAACGACTGAAATATATAAACAAATTACTTTTTATTTTTAGTTGGATAAATAATTTTGTATAAAGAATCGTGATTTAGAAAATGGTCGTGGGGTTCGTGATCAAAAAGTACCTGATATGTTTTCAATTACATAATATTAAAAACATTTCCTCGAGTAATAACATAAACGCAAAAGCATGAAAGCCTCCTTGCTAATGTGGTCCTGTCTTTTGGTTGGGCGTAATCAAAGGCCACTTACCTGCTGTAGTCTCCATTAAAACGATGATTGATCTTGGGTTAAAACATTACAATTAAAACCAAATTTTGTTATAGTATAGTAAATTTAAACTTAATACTATTTATTATTGATTAAAGCTGCTGGATCATTGAGCATTATGTTGATCGTCATGTTCGTTGATTATTATGAGGATCCCACTATTATAATTTAAAATGGATACTTTAATTTTGCCCTAACGTTAATTAGTTCTTATTGACTAATTAGAGCTATCGTTTACGATGAAATTTTACCCCTTTTATGGTAATATCTTCATGGTTTTCTGAAAAAAGCTGGAACAACGCAAACACGTTGAACATTTCCATGGGAGAAAAGCTTTATGTACAAAAATCGTGTGTAAAACTAGCTGCCCATAAACTCAGATGTGAAGTTAGAGGGAATTTAACACGCTTAATTAGTGAATTATATTTTTAATATAGATTTTCCGGTCATACAGCATATTATTATAATTGATCTTGTTTTTTCCAATATATATTATTTTACTGTACGACTGGTTGTGTTAATAAATACTGGTGTGTTCCATTAAAACAAAACAAAAAATTACGTTCATTGAAAAATAACGCATCAACCTTCTTGCCGGGCTGATAATGATATGTGTTATCAATCGAAATTGATTGTCTTGTGAAATCTTGCGTTTTAACGTGAGTACAGGGTAAGAGATATTACATTTTACAATGTTCAAACATATTTTGGCTTTTATTGTATAGTGTAAATTTAATTAGCAAAATTTACCCAAGCAGAAAAAAAGTTTCACTTAAAAAAAAAATACAAATCAGGAAAACTGTGAATAATACGGTAATATTTTAATCATATTACTAGTTTTTTTTAATTAACTCTTATTAAGTTTCTATTGACAAAATAATAATAATAATGTTTTTTTAAACAACTTTCCTTTTATGCCTAAAAGAAGTTTTAACACATTGTAAAAAATATCGTTTTACATTCAAACCGTTTACTAACCGAAACCCGTTATTGGTGTAAATCAATTAAAAACCCATCTTTAGCCTACCAACGGCTTATTATATTACTCAAGGCCTAAATCGTATATTTTACTTAACTTCTATACTTAATTTATATAAAATGCCTATTTTTTGCATACCGCAGATTTATCACTCTATAACCACGGCAGTAAACGTTCCTAACTAAACTATGAAGATGGTTACACAAAGTCAAACAGTTTAACAAAGGGTTGTATTGATGAGGCTATTATCCAGGAGTCGTTAATGTCGTTAACCCAAATCACCACTAAGATTGCCACAACGTTCTATTAACTACAATATATATTTAAAGAGTTTGTAGGTGTGCGTCCATATATAACGTAAATTTACTTGCTCCTACAGTTTAGGTGGTTGTTAGGTTTACTGGTAATACTAATTGTGATAACTAACTTATCAACATATTTTACCCAAAATGTAAGGAGTGCCTACAGCAGATTTCATGTTAAGTATAAGTTAGTTGTTATTTGTAGTATAGTAGTTAGTATTTTTGTGTAATCACCCATTTTATAATCCTCTTATACATTTGGAAATTCAAAAACATATTTTCACGATTATGTTAATGCTATTCATTCTCCTGTTAAAATTTTCATATAATAGAGTTGTTGAAATATGTCTTAATGTTGTGGATAAGTATATAAATCCAAAACGTTATTCAAAAATGCATTCAGTTGTGCAAAGTGATAACAAATGTTCAAACGTAAAACCCTGTCTAAATGGTGTTTTATTCATTATAAAATTTTTATCGCAACACAACACTTACCCATTAACTTTAAATTTAAACTATTCATTTTATGGTTGGTATGTAAAACACCAATTTATATGACAGAACATTCGAGGTCTGTTTTCAACGAAATCTAATTAAATTACCAGTTACAAGATTCTGTGGTTATGCAGCTTCACCCTGAATAACGTCCTTCCAAAGCCGTTTAGTGGGAAAGGTTAAAGTAGCAGGTAAAGCAAGTCTAAATGATTCCAAGAAACTTTGATCTAGGTATCGTGGGTTCACAAAACATATCCAGGATACCTTCGATTTTTAATGTAGCAAGAACTTCCGTTAAGATTCCACTAACAGGATTTTTCCAGCATAGCATTCGAGGTAACCAAAGCATACATCTTCCAAAAACCAGGCATATTGAGCATAAATAAAAATATACAGTTTGGCTGTTGCGAATGACGTATCTGATTCGTTTTTTTATAAACTATGAGAGCTTAATTTTCTTAAGAATCGTACATATACATTTTCTTAAGTAACATATACATGTTAAGATAATGGCCAAGCATGTTTGAGTCATTTCAGGCCGTATTGAGCTTTTATTTGTCACATATTTTGGTTAATGTAACTAAAGAATATATATTAAAATGTCTTTTTGTATCCATGATATTCGCCATTCATGTACAAAATTACATATTGTGTTTACAATCATACATAAAGATTCAGTGTGAATGTTACAAACGGGCAAAAGTGATAAAAATAAGGTTTTAGTCCGATGCTAAATCAGTAATTAAATACACCATTTAGCCAAGATTAAGTTATGGGATTACCCCTCTTCTCGTATGTACAAAACACCAAGTTTAAAATTCACCCGTTTGTGAAGACTGTTATAAAACTATCAACCGTAAAGTTTTCTTTAATAGTGAATTAAAATAAATCCAATATGATTATGTTTAATAGTTCTATTGGACTTACTTTGGGTAATAAGTCTAGAGTCTAAGTACTACATACTTTAAACTTAAATGTTTAGTAAAACCTTTTGATTAAATAGAGGTTCAAGAGTACAAATTTAGTTTTTCAAGCTTTAATCACTAAATATACCACTATTTTCTTTTTAATTTCATAAATATCGTTTTTATTTTTTACCCTTATATTAAAACCGGTCAGGGTTCACTCGTGAATATATTTTAGTAAAGAGGTAATGATTGTAATTCAATAAAAATGTAGGTGAATTATATCTCAATAAAACTCTCTCTCCATTGGCAATAGATGTGTGTTAAGTTAAACGTATAATTGGATATTACTGGTTTGTTAGGTTTGTTAAAGGAGTTTGAACAAGCAAACTATTAGTATAGTTGTTTTCATAACTAGTCTCGAAAGTGACTTATTGCGGGGAGAGATTGCATTTAGTAGTAAATCCAATTGTCTGTTGTTCCCATTGAACAAAAGAATAGTATCATCAACGTATCTGTGGTACTGTAATATTTTTTGCTTTTGTTTGTTGCGGTCTGAAAATATAAATTCATTTTCTATGTAATTTCAGTAAATATCAGCAAGAATACATGATAATGGGGAACCCATTGCTAGGCCATCAGACTGTGTGAAGTATTTCCCATTAAATACAAAATAATTCTGCTTCAAAACTTCTTTTAATTAAATTAACAACTCATCAGTGGCTTCCGGTAACATATTGGAGTTAGCAGTCAGGGGATTTTTAACTACCTCTAAAGTTTGGTCAACTGGTACATTAGTAAAAAGATTGACAATATCAAATGAAACCAATAAATCTTGTCTCCTAATATTCAAACCTTTTGTTTTTTCTATAAAATCATATGTATTTTTCAAACTGTTATCGTTATTAAGAGTTATTTGGTCCCTTAAGATTTGTTCAAGTTTCTTAGCAAGAGTATAAGTCGGCACCAAAGTATAGTCCACCAACGGTCTTATCGGTACGCCCTCCTTATGCACCTTAGGCAAACCTCTTAATACCGGTGCTTTGGGGTTCATAACTCCATGGCTCCTTATTTCTGCCTCATTAAACAGTACCTTACTATTATTAACTAGTTTCCTGATCCTTCTCTGAAAGACACTGGTTGGATCTTTTTTAATTTCTAAAATATTATTATTCTCTATAAATTCAGTAACCTTATTAACATAATCATTTTTATACATAATGACAACAGTGTTTCCTTTATCAGCTTTGCATAACAATGCTTCATTAGACATTAATTTCTCTCTAATACTATTCAAAGCCAATGCATCTTTCTTATGTATATTATCTAATATTGATATTCCCTTCTCTTTGTATTTTCTTTCAAGTTTGTATGAAGTCAAAACTCGAGCTAGATTACGACCGTCTTCGTCCGGGATACTTTTTAGTACACCTGTACTTTTTTTTTTGTACACCTGTACAATCTTCACACCTGTACATAAGGCAATAGATTGGACACCTTGGAAGAATTTGAGATTTACAAAGCCCACAACAAAAATGACAATAGCGAACTTATTCTAAACGATAAACTAAAATTCAAATCACATTTCATTTTCAATAGTATTTTAAATCAGAGGAGGGAACCAAGACCAAGAGGGCAAAGTACAGCTGATAACACCGCTGCTGACACGACGAGGCAAGGATAACTCCAGTCAGCTATTTGCTCGAGTGCGGGAATGTGCGACACGAAACAGGCCTGTTTTTTTAAATATCGTTTTTTAAATGTATGTGTTGTGTGTGACAATTTTATGTTTTAACGACGCCTTATGGATGAAATTCAATGTCTGAGGATGGCACAGTGATGCTGAAACGGCCGTAACATTTGTTACAACTTTATGAGCTGATTGACGAAGGTAATATTTTAATTTAGTTAAATTAGGTTTATTGAAATTTAGTTGATACATTTTAATGAAACATTTTATCCCACTAAATAGAGATTGTTATACAACAAATAAACCAGAAACCCCATAATTTGCTATGTGTAATGCATTTTTGTTATACTGAATGTTGTAAAACACATAGTTAAAACGCAAACGCATTACAAATATTCCGGGGGTGTCATAACCATTCAATTGATACTTAACATCACATCTTTTACTTATATTCCTATCGTAAATTTCCATATAGTTTTGTATATTGTGCCCACAGAATAACGGTAAACCATATAGCGAGGATACATTTTGGGGATATCAATAATTATTTTTACCAAAAAAAACACTGTCAATTGTTATTAAAGTACTTAAGGAAAATAAAAGAAACATAACTTACAGGTCAATTAATTTGTACATTCAGATTATTTTTCCGCTTAGTTATTTTATATTTATTCAATACTGACAAAATCTCGTTTAATACACAATTTATCCCGATTTGTATTGCTCGGTTTCTACATTATTGTTATTGAGAGTTTGTGTGTATATTTTTAAATTTGATTGAGACTTTATCTGCAGGCCTTACCACTAATATGTAATATTTAAATATCAAAGATACTATATACTAAGATAATGGAATATATAAACCAATTACCCGAGAATTCAGAAGTCTCTCCGAGCTCCTGGAGCTGCTCTGAATTACATAGTTTATAATCAGCATATTTGTAAAGGTGGGTCCTACGTGTATCCTATATGCAACCACAGTCCCCTTGAAATCATAAACTAATGACAGAAGTATCACTAACCATTGAAATATCCATAAATATATCTTATCCATACGTTCCGTAGTTGACATGCATTGACGTTTGCAACACATGCATTGTAGTCGTGGAATTCGGTTTGAACACTGAATGGGTATTTATTCTACTCCACTCTATTTTCCACTCTATTTTTAGGTAAAAGCTTAACTGTATGTGGGGTCTTTAGATATTGGTTAAGAAAAACAAGCTTCAAAATCTCGGTGGGGCTTCTAAAACACACTACATCGTATATTTGTCAATCGGGGCGTAAGAGCTCGTTCAAATGTAAAACCATGGTTAAATTGACAATTTAAACCACCACTCCCTAAGGAAAGCTGCAGAACAGAACTTTATGATTAAATATTACGGGAAGCCAAATATATTTGACCTCCCTATAAAAAAACAGGAATTTGATTTATCTAATATTTGAAAAATATAGTATGTGCATGAGTTGTAACGTACTTGATCCCATGAAAATATTAATGAGTTCATAAGATTGCACTAAATATTTCTCAACCAGCTTATTTAAATATGTCCTAAACAAGTTTATAGTACACACAATAAATGCTGAATAGCTTTAAAAAAGATGATTAAATTAATAAGGCGCAAATAAGTTGAGTTTTGATAGCAAATATTATTTATATTTTTTATTTATATAAATATGCACGTTCACTATAGATTTGTCTGCCGATGTGGATTCTCCTTTAACTTTTTAGTTTGAAAATGTGTCACTCTTCGTAAAACTTCCGCTCTTAAGCTTATCTCAAACACTATGTGCCTATTTACAGCGGTTTTATATCAATAATAACACATAGGTTTCCAGTAGGGATTTTATACAGAAACCATTACTGTCCAAAGTCTGCTTTGGATTTCATCCCTATTTAGTATTATACACCAAACATAAAACAAGCTAACTAGCCTTAACTTTGTTTACATTTTGTTGTGTTTCAATAACTAATGTATTGCATACGAATATAGTTTTATACCATAACGTTTCTTGTGACATCATTAGGCAGATGTAGACACAAATCAAAGTTACTATAAATACTTTAAGTAAATATTAAACTCATAAATATGATTTAATTATATAAACCAATAATTGGAGTATCTGAATTATGATTGTCCAAAGAGCTGTAATTTCTTCGCTTGCAAAAAGTTACTTCATTTGGCAATGTAAACAGTTGTCCCTTGATATCTTACACAGAACAAAATAACATCACTTGGCTTACCTCACTCTAGAAAACTAACTTTTCTTGTACTTTGATATCATTGTAAGCACGATTGTCCATGCTATGTATATAGTTGTATTACAATAAACTATCTTGATTATTGATTCTTGATTCTTGATTCTTGATACTTAACACAAGTTTAGTTTTGATTTTTAAACTGTCTTAAAGAAATATGAAAATCTACTTCATTTAATAAACCGTTGCTAGACTATGTGATAATTCATAATATTACTCGTGAGGCCTAGGTCACAAATGGGAACTGTAACTGTAACAAATGGCTGAAAATTCTAAACTCAATATTTTATAGTAAAAATAACTGCCTAGTGACAAGTTATGTATTTTAATGAATAGACTTTAAGTTAATATTGTTGTAACAAGACATCAGCAATGTGTGACAATGATTCATCTTCAAATGTGTAAGTATTTGTATTCTTATAAATGTCATTGTATGATATAGGGCGTACTTACATTTCAACACGAATTGTTATTATAAGGTAACAAGTGCTATAGCTTTAATTGCTTTCTAGCATCAATTTCAGTAAGCACCTCTTGTGAAACATAAACACCTCACCAAATTTGCTGTTTATATCTCTCTTTATTCTGATTTGTTTTTTACACATCCACCTTAAGAAAACTTAACACGAGGCTGTAACATTAACATATATGTTCGTATTTCAAATAAATATGCTTAATTAAAAATTATATAACACTTTAAGGTATTTTAAAGGTATTTTTACTGAAGGTTTTTGAAATATAAATTAATTATAACATTAAAAACGTAGTCTATAACTGTGAATAAGCTACGTCTTGGGAGTAAGAATAATAAGTTATTATAACAAGACACTGTAGAATTTAAAGATTTTCATAACACTCTTTCTTTCTATGGTTTTATTTAATTTGTTTTAACGATTTTATTTAAATTATAATAGTTGATAAAACATAACATAGATCAAACAAAGTGAAATGATTCTACTATTTACACTATATTAATTTATAAAACAATGGATACACGCAGTGTTTTTGTCCAGTATTGGTCCCTATCACGTCCCAGTATTATGTTGGTATTACGACGACATTCCGTCAGTTATGGTCATACATAAACGCCATATCACTCTCCTGGACCACGCGCTACCCATAAATACGCCACTTGTTATCCCGTAGGCTATAGCGACATTGAACGGCGCGGCGTATCAAATTAAATTTGAGTGCATGGTTTTCACGGAACAAGAAAAAAAAATTTAACGTGTTATTTTTGTATTATATAAATTACAATGCTGCTTTTGGTGAACTTAAGTCAACAATTTATATATTGCAGGAGTAGTTAACAGTTATATTTCAAATAATCTAGGAAACTTTAAAATCTCATCCTGGTATTGTGAATAATATTTTAATAATAATATTATTGGTGCATTAATTATAAGTACTAGCTATAATATATATTCTCTAAAAAATTTGGATATGCAATTGTATTCAAAGTAAATTAAGTACAAATTAATACTCCAGGTACATCAATTTATTTCGACTTATTAAATAAACTGATAACAATTTATGTTAACGGAGGTTAGTTTGTATCTAGTATATAACATACAAACTAATATTTCAACCTTCCTCTGACATTTTACTTCCCAGACATGATATCTCTTTCGGAACGTCACAAAAATCATTGGGTTTTCGTGAAGTATACTATCACCCACATTGGTAAGGGTGGTCAAATGTTTTTGTTGATCATTTATTAGTGAATAAAGTATTTGTTTTAATTCACGAGTACAACTTTAAGTTTTAAAATATACTCAGTGGTTCAACAAAAAATATATTTTTCCTGAGATCGGATAATATTTTAATATAAATTTAATTGAATAGACTAAATCTCCACGAGTATTTTGTTTACATCTCTCAAGAAAAGTGGTAAACTCGTTTAATAAAGGGAAACTTATCCGTGACGTTAATGGGAGATACAGGGGACTTGTTGTACAGCGCAAGTGCCCCAAATGCTCACAGATAAAAATACATATGGCAAATTCCCTATGGTAAATGCTGCAGCTGAGCCACAGAACAATTAGTGGTTAGACTAACTTCTCTCACAACCCTCAGACGTCTATATTAATCAAGAATTATCTAAGTTGGTAGAGTCTGACAAGTAATACAAGCACACTCAATCAAGTTTACGTGTTCACAAAACGTACTGTTACAACAAAACTATTTGATATTCATAACTTAATATTAGAGTTTAATAAATTTAAAAAATGATAAATAAATATATTAATAATTTGCATTAAATTTTGCAAACGTACCAACTATATTATGACTTTCAGTTTTTCAAGTTAGTGGATTGAGTGGTATTTATCCTTGATTGAGTCTTCGAAAATGGATCATTTTCGAAAGTGGAGGGACGATAACATTTTCGGCAGTATAATGCTTCAGTCAGCACTACCTAAAATACTTTTTGCTGTTAGCCTACCGTAAACACTCGATATCATCTAATTATAATTCAATTAATATAATTATCCAACTCAATTTGAATAAAATACTATTCAATCTCTTTTAATACGTAAGTGACTTCATACAGTACCCATTAATCATGTCACCAACTGTAATCTGGACAAAGTGTATAACCAGCCCCCATATGATTTTAAACTTGATTTTAGGTATGTTTAGGACATATTCGGGCTATATATAGATGTGGGCGTAATGCACCCACATCCACTGTGGATATTGCATTACACAAACTCTGAATACTTCATTACATTGTTAGCGTGGGATGAATTTCTTACCTTTTAAGAGGTTACTGGTTAAAAATGGTTTAGTTGTTTTACAGGGCAATCGCATTAGTGATGTGGTAGAATATAATTTCTGATTTAATTCAGATGGATTATTAAAAGTACCATAACAAATTAGAATCGTATTTGATTATAAATAGATAAGGGTTATTGAAATTGAGTTGATACATTTTAGTGACACATTTTATTACACTAATTAGGCATTGTTATACAGTACAAATAAACTAAGGCCTACATTAAGGCCTAGTAAGGCCTACATTTAAATTTGTGTTATACTGAATATTGTAAAACACATAGTTTAAACGCTAAACTCATTTAAAATGTTCCGGGGATGTCATAACCACTTAATTGTTACTTAACATCACATTTTTACTTATATCAGTTATTGAACAGTTGCATACAGTTTCGTACATTGAGCCCGCAATATGACGGCCGTTAGTCTAAACATGCCAAACTAAGAGTTAGGGCTAAAATTGCTAGGTTAAAAGCTTGGAAAGCTAAACCATACAGCGAAGTATACAAACGCTCTCTATATATATATATATATATATATATATATATATATATATATATATATATATATACATACCATATAGCGATTATCAATAATTATTGTACGAAAAAAAACTCTGCAAATTATTATTAAAAAACTTAAGGGAAATAAAAGAAACTTATTTTACAGCTCAATTCAATCGAAAATTCAGTTTATTTTTTCGGCTTAGTTATTTTATATTTGCATAATAGTTACAAATTCTCGCTTAGAACACAATATTTCGCGATTTGAATTTCTTTGTTTTTACGTTATTGTTATTGAGAGATTGTGTGTGTTATTTTTCAATTTTATTGAGACTTTAACTGTATTCTTTACCACAAATATGTGCTATTTAAATATTAAAGAGAATATATACTAAGATATGTCTAAATGCTATACCGGAGAATTAAAGAAGTCTCTCCGACCTCCTGGAGCTGCCCTGAATCATATAGTTTATAATCAGCATATTTGTAAAGGTGGATACATAGGTGTATCCTCTGTGTATCTCTTAGAAATCATCAACTAATGACAGAAGTATCACTACCCATTGAAATATCCATAAATATATCTTATCCATATGTTCCGTAGATGACATGGCATTGACGTTTGTACAGTCGTGGACATTTGTTTGAAAAACAATTGGGTATTTATTCTACTCCCACTCTATTCTCTGTAAATACGTTTAGGTAAAAGCTTAACTTTATGGCGTCTATCGATATCGGTTAAAGAAAAAGAGCTCCAAAATACCGGAGGGACTTCTAAAACACCCTGCATCGCATATTTGTCGATCGGGGCGTAAGAGCTCGTTCAAATGTAAAACCATGGTTGAATTGGCACTGTGAACCACTATTCCTTAGGGATGCTACAGAAAGAACTTTATGACATTTTACGGGAAGCCAAATATATTTGACCCCCAGCAAAATAAACAGTAATTATATTTAACTAATATTTGAAAAGAATATTGTTTGTGCATGAATTGTAACTTACTTGGTCCCATGAACATATTAATGTGTTCATAACATTGTACTAGGTGTACGCTCATTCCTCGCGTATAAGGATAATTGAAACACATGATCAAACTTAAATCGAGTTTCAAAAAAATTCAATATCTGATTTGAGTAACATCATCAGAATACATTCCGTTATCATTTAATGGCCGCCAGAATCCGGGTTTCATGTCTATCTAGCTATAGTTTTAGTCACTTCTCCCTTAAGAATCAATTATCGCGGTAGCTGTGAGGGTATCGCACTGGCTCTAGGAACGTAAGGTCGCAGGTTCGGATCCCGCCGCCGACCTCACATTTTATCCGTAGAAACACATACATACATTTATCACTTGTTTTTATCAAAGTAAATGTTGTATAAATATGTAAATTTATTTATTTTTAAAATAAATTGAAGATTTCAGGCATGGTTTGTTGTTAGGAGTGGCATGGGTGCGTTATCTTAGAACAAACAGAGTATTTTGGGCTAAGCAGTGACTTTAGCAGTGTGGTTAATTTAACTTTTAAGAGAACAGCGAGTTTCCTATATGAACTAATGTTAAAAATGTCTATAGGCCAAGTCATAATATCCTTAAGGATTAACAATAAGTCGATAGGTCCAGTTATTTATATGAAAAAATGAGATTTCAATATATTGTTTCAATAGCCTAGGCTATCATGAACTTAAATGCTATAAATATGGGTTGGCCCAGGTCCGTACATGAAACTTCTAAAATGACAAGTAGCCTAAGTATATATGCCTACATTTTATAGCCATAGGTCCATGTTTATGATAAAAACAGCTCAATATAATCCAAACCTAGGATTTGTCAAATCATTTCAGATAACCTGTACAATAGGCTTAGTTTGGTTACAATAGTTTAAAGCTTTTGTTTTGGTTCGATACAACATTCCTGGCAATGTGTTTAAAGTATTTTATAACATTTGTATTTTACAAGATGATATTTCAATGTATTTTTTCAATAGCCTAGGCTACCGGTATCATGAAATTAAATTCTATAAACATGGGTTGGCCCAAGTCCGTACATGAAACTTCTAAAATGACAAGTAGCCTAAGTGTATATGCCTACATTTTATAGTCATAGGTCCAAGTTTATGATGAAAACAGCTCAATATAATCCAAACCTAGGATTTGTCAAATCATTTCAGATAACCTGTACAAAAGGCTTAGTTTGGTTAGAATAGTTTAAAGATTTGTTTTTTGTCGCTACAACATTCCTGGTAATGTTTAAAGTATTTAACAACAGTTGTATATTACAAAATGATATTTCAATACATTATTGCAATAGCCTAGGCTATCATGAAATTAAATTCTATAAACATGGGTTGGTCCAAGACCGTACATGAAACTTCTAAAATGGCAAGTAGCCTAAGTGTATAGGCCTACATTTTATATTCATAGGTCCAAGTTTATGATAAAGACAGCTCAATATAATCCAAACCTAGGATTTGTCAAATCATTTCAGATAACCTGTACAAAAGGCTTAGTTTGGTTACAATAGTTTAAAGCTTTTGTTTTGGTTCGCTACAACATTCCTGGTAATGTGTTTAAAGTATTTTCAAAAGTTGTATTACCAGTTTAATGTCGGCTTACTCTTACTGTAATCCAACCCTAGGCTATGTCAAATCATTCAAGATAACCTTCCGAAAAAGGCTGTTTGAAAAGGCTAAATTTTAACGATTCAAGTACCACTAAAATGGCTTCCAATGTTATTCTTATGGAGAAAAAAATAAATTTGGTTTTAAGATAATTTGATTAATACTGAACTAAATTACCTGAATAACGAACTTGACCGAGATTTTGACCTGTTAAGTTTTTCTGGAAAATTTTAAGTTTAACTGTGGAGGCATTCTCGAGTTATTGTGGTCAGAGACACGCCAGTTGAGTTGATTCTCTTACCAGTCTAAGCAGTAAAGTTGTGTATAAGGATACTTTCACTTCGTTCAATTATCCAATCAAATATTTCGCAATCAAGCTTATTTAAACCTTTCCTGAACAAGTTTATATTACACACAATAAATTCTGAATGGTTTTTAAGAAGATGATTACATCAATAAGGCACAAATAGTTGACAGTTGTGATAGCAAACATTATTATTGTAAATCTTTAAGAATTATTTAAATTTTTATAAATATGTACGTTCATGAATAAACGCGGTCAGGAAACTGACACATACTTCCTCCCTTTTAACGCAACTTCAATGAATAAAATATTTTTTATTTACTAAATATTAAATATAAAGTACAGACGAATGTAGAGAACTGTTTTTTAAATAACTGGTTTCAGAAATGTCCACCCTAATCCCTTTTTGGGAGGCACTACAGAATCCGTTGCTACACACAGTGGTATTAAGAGGGGAAATGCCCCCTGGTCCCTCCCAGGGTTAGGTTGCAACATATTTTGAACATCCTGAGTTATGCAATGCTTATTGACCTGCATATCAAGTTTAAACGAAATTGATCTGTAAATAAGAGAGAAATGGTAAGTTTTGTATTCCCCATAAAAATAACATTTAACAACGTGTAGCGTTTACCGGAAAATGAAAATTTAAATTTTCTCCGCAACCAGAAATCGTAGAATAATAATTCAAAATACTAAATTATTTAGTTTCTAAGCTCTTTTATGGTGTTAAATAATCTTTTTTAACATTTATGTTATTTTATGAAAAATAAAAATAAACAGAATTTTGGATGTTTTAAGTCCTGTAATTCTGAACCCAAATTTTTCCAGGAATGCGGATAATGTAATTTTGCTGGAAACCTAAAGCTCTATAAACAACGAAAGTTAAATTAAAATCGTTAGAGCCAATTTTGAGAAATTTCGCTTTTCCATGTTTTTAGCGGTTTTTGGGGTATATCCTTAAATACCCCCGTCACAGCAAACCTGCGTACTCAGCAAATTTCCAATGCATAATATTTGTCTTAATACCACTTAAAGCCGCATACCAAGTTTGCATAAAAATATATTCACATGTAAGCGATTTTAATTATTCTCCATACGAATAACATTGGGAATGAGTACGTAGGTTTGGTGAAACAAGGAACACAAATAATTGGGTTTTATGCAAATATAAATATAATTTAACTAGGCAAAGACACATACCAAGTTTCATCAATATTCAATCATAAATAAGCACTATATAACATTTTAGTTATTCTCCATAAGAATAACATGGGGGCTGAGTAAGCAGGTTTGCTGCAACAAGGTAAAAAATGGATTTTTATGCAATTATCAATATAACTCAACCAAGTGAAGCTACATACCAAGTTTTATTAATTTATGTTCATAATTAAGGGAGTTATTACATTTTACTTATTCTCCATAAGAATAACATGGGGGCTGAGTACACAGGTTTGCTGCTACGGGGATAATCAACAAAAATCTATTTGCTATGCAAATATCAATATACCAATAATACTCGAAGCCACATACCAAGTTTCATCAACATACATTCATAAATAATCGAGATATCATATTTTATTTATTCTCCATAAGGATAACATTGGACAACGTACCGTGTTTAGCACTTTGAATATCTCAGCAACGGTTGGGAGTAGAATCACAATTTAAAAACCAAAATGATTGTTTTATGGAACTGAACAGATTGGTAAAAGCAAATGTGAAGTTTACATTCAAATCCTTAGGAAAAGCCAAAAACCTTTTTCCCATGAGATTAACATAGAAGATTTTATGAGCAGGTTTTATGGATTTTTCCGCAACCACTTAACCTAGTTTAATAATTCAAAATACTATATTATTCGTTTTTTTAGTTGTATAAAATAGTCAAAACAAAAATTGAGTGCTTTAAAAATTTCAGGATGAAAAAAGCAAAAACTTATTTTTGGAAAATTTAAAACCCCCGTAAACCCTCTTTTCCATGGTCCGATTTTTCTGGTTTTCGAACTTAAAGTCATGAATGTCATTTTACACATTTGAGCCAAATTTCATCAAAATTGGAAATTTTTTACTCAAGTTATCGCATTCACGGACACACCAACCTGTATATATATATATATATATATATATATATACAGAGTGGTCATTAAAGAATGTCACAAACTTCGTGGGCCAATAGTACTTATCAATTTGAACAAAACATGTCCTCCTAACATATGTCGAAAAATCCTTTGTTTAGCCGCTAGCCGCCATTTTGTATTTTTTACAAAAAACGTTATATCTAAAAAACTACTTTAGCTAAAATAACCAAACCTTGCACGGACATTTATTAAACATCAAAGAAAATTTAGAACATTTTTTGTTTGATTTGCATTATTATTTTCCCAATGGCGGCCATTGAAAGTTTTTAAAGTCAAATAATAAAAAAACTGTACATTTTTCAAAACTTTACCACGTAACAGAAAAAACATTTTAATACTAAATCTAACGGTATTTTGTTTATCAAAATCAGACCACAAATAAGCGAGAAAATTCACTTTTTCGGTTAGCCCGCAGAAGCTCCGGTCCTACCAGCAGCCCCAAGTAGCGTGGGCGGCGGCGCGCGGTCCGGCGCATCAATGAAAATCGTATTAAGAGAAACGCACTACTGTCCACGAGAGGAAGGAGCTTCTCTGTACACATCCACACGGACACACACACACACACACACACACACACACACACACACACACACACACACACACACACTCACTCACTCACTCACACACATATACACACAGACAGACATCACGTAAAAATCACTTTTTTGGGTTCAGGGAGCACCAAAACGAATATTTCCACTAAAAACTCAAAATCGAATATTTGGACAAAAACAATAATATTAATAATTTGCATTAAATTTTGCAAACTTACCTAATAATATATACCTAGTAATATATGATGACTTTAAGTTTTTCAAGTTAGTGGATTGATGGATATTTATCCTTTATTGCCCTATTAGCCTGCCATAAATACTCAATCTCATCTAATTATAATTAAACTAATATAATTATCCAGCTAAATATGAATAAAATACTATTCAATTTATTTTAATAGTCAAGTGACTTCATAATACCGTTAATCATATCACCAACTGTCTGTGATACACACGATCATAGACAGTTTGACAGTCATCGTGTATATAGATATACACGATCTAAAGAAACGAAATACGGTATCATAATACTTTGGTGGATATGATATAAAAGCTTTTTAATACAACGTCTGCATATATGTTTAGTAGGCTTCGTAAGGCACCAGCGCATCTTAAATTGGACCCGTGTGTTCAACACGTGCTGACACTCCATGCTCTGTGGTGTAGTAGATGTAGCTGCTGACAGTACTTAAGTGCTGCAGGCATCTTGTGTAAGGCCTTTGCTGAAGGAGTTTGCAATTTTCTTCATGTTTATTTTACATAATCTCTATCAAGGGAGGAATTATTTTTACTGTCCGTACATTTAAAGGATCAAATCACCATTTTACCTTAAAAATATTTATATACTTTTTATTTTCATAACATGAAGTACGCCAAGATAACATCTTTTGCCGCATGAATGTTGTTGTAGATGTTGGTGATCACCATCAACAATTGCAATTTCTATCGAAAATTGTTATAAGTACCGATCCATAAAATACAATACAAATTTGTATTTTTTTATTTCAGTTTTTTCTTGGGGGGAGAGGGGGTGTATTGGTCGTAGTCGGCAGTAAGATCCTGTAACTAAAGGTGATTTATTTTCTTCAATCTTCATACTAAGTGGGTTTGTTATATATATATATATATATATATATATATATATATATATATATATTGTCTTTAATATGTTAATTAATAGAAAAATACTGATTAGATAGGGTTTTATGCAACTGATCTATTGACGAACTGAAAAAATATATGTGTAATAATAAAAACAGTTTCTAGGCAGAATGATAAATATTAAATATAATGTACAATCATAAAAAAGGAAACGCATAACGAAAAATAAACCATACAAAATAGAATAACATATCAAAAGTACTTTTACAACAAAAAAGTAATAACATCTTACAACAAGTAAAACTATAATGTTGCATGCAAAGTATTATTTCTTAAAAAGCAACAATGACGTTTAAAAGGATGTTTCAGAGATGGCTTGTTTTAACCATGATGATACTATTTCAGTGAATCCCTTTTCGTAGCCGTTTAACCAAGTATCGGACTATCCCAGGGGAGTAATACTATATACTACTATATACTACTGTACACGTTAACACTCTGTTAAGGTATATGTACTTTCCTTAGCGTACCCTATGTTATTTTGGCTCGAACATGTATTTTTATTCCTATAACTAATCTTCAATTGCCATTTACTTTAGAAAAAGGAATATTAGTCGCCACGGTACAAAACATAGAATCACAAAAACGGCGTTTGATGAACAAAAGGTTTTTTTTGGCACAAATATTTCATGGGTCACAAAGAACAGTTTAAGAAGGGGCCCCACCTGAAATTTTGATGTGGGCTTTTGATGTGGTGCCTTTTTCCAAAATGGCGGAACGAAATGCCCGACATTTGAAAAAGAAGGAATATTTATGTTCTTGGTTTGGTTTTCGTATGATTTTGGGCTGCTAAACACGATAAAGAATATTAGAACACTTAATTTGGTATCCCTTTAGAGTTTTACCTGTATTTATATAAACGGTATCAGGAAACTGACACATACTTTCTCCCTTTTAGCCAAACTTTAATGAATAAATTACTTTTTATTTACTAAATATAGAATACAAAGCACGGCCGAATGTACAGAAAATCTTGTAAACAAGTTGTTTTGAAAAACATCAACTCAAATCCCTGCTTTGGAGGCACTACATAACCCATTGCTACACTCGTGGTTTTAAGAGGGGAAATGCCCCTATTCCCCCCAGGGTCAATATTGGGCAACACATTTCGAATTTCCCCTGTTGGTCAATGCTAACTTGACAAGCATATCAAGTTTGAATGAAATTTATCTGTAAATAAGAGAGAAATAGTAATTTTTGTATTCCCCATAAGAATAACATTGGACAACGTACTGCGTTTACCGCAAAACGAAAATTTCAATTTCCTCCGAAACCAGCAATTGTAGAATATTAAATCAAAATACTAAATTATTTAGTTTTTTGAGCTCTTTTTAATGGTGAATAGTAATTTTTTATATTTATGTCTTTTTATGAAAAATTCAAAAAACTGAATTTTTGATGTTTTAAGTCCTATAATTTCTGAACCCATATTTTTACATGAATGTGGGTAGTGTCATTTTGTTGGAAAACTAAAGTTCTACAAACGACTAAAGTTTAATAAAAATCGTTAGGGCCATTTTTGAGAAATTTTGATTTTTTATGTTTTTTGGCGGTTTTTGGGGGATAATTACCCTTAAAATTCAAAAATTCAAAAAGATGAAAAAACACCTGGAGATATAGTGGATTAGTACCTATATACCAAATTTCATAAAAATCAGCCCATTGGTTAAGGCTCTAGCTCTGTACACATCCACACAGACACACACACACACACGGACACACACACACACACACACACACACACACACACACACACACACACACACACACACACACACACAGACAGACATCACGTAAAAACCACTTTTTTGGGTTCAGGGAGCACCAAAACGAATATTTCCACGTACAACTCAAATTCGAAAATGTTGAAGAAAACAATACTTTCTCCATATACTATGTATAGAGGGAGAAAGTAAAAAATCATCAACAGACTTATTTTAGAAATATTGTCAACAAATACTCAATATTTGTGTCCATTCTAGGGCAGAACATCAAGGCATTTAAGGGTTTTAAATCAATAATCAAGCTAAAGTGGATATTATATTAATCCATTTGGATAATATCCGGTTTGGTTTTCCAAATGGGTGTTCCACAGGGTTCAGTTTTGGGCCCATTATTTTGTACTTTTCGTAAATTACATTAATAGCAGCATTTGTAAAGGAAGGATATGTCTCTTTGCTGACGACACTTCGCTTACTGTTACAATTTTATCTGCCAACGAAATTGAAGAAACTGATTTCTTTGAAGGAAACTCCCTTTTGCAGTGGCTTGTAGAGAATGGCCTTTTCGTGAATACGGGAAAAACTGGAATGGTTGCCATTTAATATTTACCCTTACGGTGTCTTCGCCACAATCTGGAAGATTGGGGAGTCGTCATAATTCTTCTCTTCGGTAGGGCTTTGCAAAGTGAGCATTCTTTTTTCATCTAATGTGTTGGTATTATAGTCTTCTATAAATTCAGCTACAGTGTAGTAGGGTCTGGCTATAAAGGATTTTTTTATGTTGTCAGATGAAAGCAGTTTACTTGTCAGAAATTGATTTCAGTGATTCAGGCAGTTAATTGAAATATTATGAGCAAGAGTACAATGGTGTATTACTAAATTTTTTGATTCTGTGCTGAGGTAGGTTTATGTCATTTCTGTTTCGTGTATTGTATGAGTGATGGTCTTGTCTGAGGACTGGATTTAAGCTCTTGACATGTATATTGGTTTCAAGGATATATAGTGAAATTACTGTTAGGATGTTGAGATTTATGAAATGGGGTTTGTAGTGTTCCAAGGGGTTAAGTGTGAGTATTGTTATTATGGTTTTCTTCTGTAGTGTCAGTATTCGTTCTGTATTTTGAGTTGTCGTTGATCCCCATGCGATGATACCGTGTCGTAGATGAGTTGCAAAATTTGAGTGGTAGCTATCATGACCGTGTCTTGGTTTGTGGATTTTAAAATAAGAGAAGGTAAAAATATAAATTCATGAATTTTACCTGGTAATTCAACTATTACATTTGCTTGTACTATTGATTTTCTCGGATTTAAAATTGATTCCAGATGTACCTATGTTGACCATATCAGTAACAAGTAAACTGTGTTTATCTTTGTCTGTAATAAGGAAACTGTCTTTTTTCACCTCTGCCGAAGTAATACTTGCAGCTTATTATGGTTTTATCTTTCCTCAATTAGTTTATGCTCTATGCCATATGGGGCTGAGAAAGCTCAAATACGAAATATGTTTCTGTCTTCAGAAAAAGATCAAACTTATCATAATATGTCGACTTGACAGACTGAAATCCTTTAAATAAACATTCCGGAAGAACAAAATATTAACTTTTACTTCATTATACATTCAGGAATCATTAAAGTTTTTTATACAAAAATAAACTCTATTTTGTTTTTTCTAGATATACTGCTTACAATTTTTGACCCCGTAATGAACTGCTCTTTCCAAATTCACAGAACAACTTTTTTGGAGAATGCAAACATTTCTTACACCTGTCTCAAATTGCATGATGAATTGCCAGATTGTCTCAAAGTGGAACTCTCTCCCAAACAGTGCATACACCGCCCGAACTTAACCTTAAAAAGGCCATGTAGGCAAACATTAGTTGTTTTATTTTAATGATTTTTAGATTAAGATTTGTTTTGTTTATATATTGTACATTGACCCATGCCAATGCTCTTGTACGTTTTATCAATAGAACTCAAGAAAGTGAAGCCAAATCCCAAGTTTCATCAATATTACTTTATAAATAAGCGGTAAATAGCATTTTAATTATTCTCCATAAGTATACCATGGGGGCTGAGTAAGCAGGTTTGCTGCAAAAACGAAGAAAAATATTAGTTTTGATGCAAACCTCAACTCAATATAACTCAACTAGGTGAAGCCACATACCAAGTTTCATCAATATACATTCATAAATAAGCGATGTATACCATTTTAATTATTCTCCATAAGAATAACATGGTAGCTGAGTACGCAGGTTAGCTGAAACAATGAATCCAAAAAATGTGTTTTTATAAAAATATCAATACAACTCAACTAGGTAAACCCACATACCAAGTTTTAGTGAATTTTCCCTATAGGGAAGAAGCTATTACCGTAGTCGGCATGGTAAGACCTAGGCCCGGGACTATGATAACTTTTCGTTTTGAGGTCCCCAGACATCCGAAGGGGTATTTTGGGGGCGTTTTGTACCCCAAAAATGGGTTTTTTGAGTTTTTTACATACAATTTTTGAAAAAGTAAAATTTTATTTTTCCCATTGGAATCATCTTAAAAAGACGCACAATTTTATGTTTTAATCATTGCTCTACGTCAATTGGTTACTGAGATATTGAAAGTGCTAAACACAGTACGTTGTCCAATGTTATTCTTATGGAAGATAATAAAAATTGTATATCTCGCTTATTTATCAACTTATCCTGACGAAACTTGGTATATTGCTTCATTTCATTGTGGTCTATTGATATTTGCACAAAAACCCATTTTTTTCCCGATAGTTCCCGTAGCAGCAAACCTGCATACTCAGCCCCATGTTATTCTTATGGAGAATAATTAAAATGTCATAAATCGTTTATTTATGAATGTATATTGATGAAAGTATGTGGCTTTATGTGGTATTAAGATAAATTAATATGCATTGGAAATTCGCTGAGTATGCAGGTTTGCTGCTACGGGGGTATTATTAATTTATGTTCATAATTAAGGGAGGTATAATTTTATTTATTCTCCAAAAGAACAACATGGGGGCTGAGTACGCAGGTTTGCTGCGACAGTAACTATCAGTAAAATAGTTTTTTTGTGCAAATATCAATAGACCACAACGATTGAAGCAATATACCAAGTTTTGACAGGGTACGTTCATAAATAAGCAAGATATTCAATTTTTATTATTCTCCATAAGATTAACATTGGACAACGTACTGTGTTTAGCACTTTAAATATGTCGGTAACGAATTTACGTAGAGCAATAATCAAAACACCGAATGGTTTTTTTTAAGATTAACAGAATGGTGAATTCAAAAATTTGACTAATACTCAAATATCTCTCTAAAATTTAATATATTTAAAATGTTAGGCTGCCATTTTGTAAAATGGCCGCCATATTGAACCTGCATCGAAAATTGATCCAACAAGTGTGCCAAAGGAAATCTAATCTTTTTTTCACTAAACGCCGTATAATGTTGGCTACCGAGCCCACTATTTGGATCATACGGAAGTTGCCGTTTAGAAATTCTTTACAGTAATTAATTTGAACAATATTCCTTGTTTATAACGTTTACCGCAAATTAAAACCAACCAGGTTAAATTAAATTCCATTATTTCTGGAATCCCTTTTAAATTTCAACAATTCATTGCATTAACGGTGAACCTTTTTTGTTGTAAAAATTACTATTTAAATAGATGAATGGTTCCGCATGTTCCGCCAGGGGAAATGTAGCAATATTAACAAGTTTCTAAGCTTTATTACTCCTGACCATGTATTTTTCAAAACTTGGGTTTGTATAATCTTTTTGGGACCCACCAGTTGATCGACATGTTAGTTGCTCGCAGGGACAGTTGGTAGGGTTTCATAAAATAAGTATAAACAATTAAATAATGCCATGAAACCCACTGACCGACAATTTAGTTGCTCGCATGGACAGGTGGTCGACTTTTAAATAAATAAATGTAATAACAAATTGGCTACTTGCTGGATGTACCAGTTGCTCGCTCCTCCCAATCTGTCTTCCAAAAAAGAGAGACGAGGCGGAGCTTCCAGTGGAAGTGCATAGCCCCACCACCAACCCAATGTTAGACCGGCCGCACGCAGGACCACGCAGGACGCAGGTGCGGCAAGAAATTTGCTGAGCTTTGTAAAAAAATATCCCTGATGTTACGGCGTATAATTCAGTTCCGACGTCAATGCTGGCTACCTCACTCCTGAAATTGTGCTCCTACGTTTTGGCGCTTTGGATAACTACGTCCAACAAACTTATTACGCAGTACAACACCATATAGCATAATTTATATGGGTTAGTCGTGATTTCAAGATATGACCGTGACAATTGTACCGTTTGCTGCACATACTAGCAGCTAAAAAGCAACACGCACCTTCTGAAGTGGAGACTTTGTATATGTGGTGAAAGGAAAATATCGATGGTTTAATACCGAACTGAAATACCGATATAGTTTGGATATCATACGAACACTGTATACCGATATCCACATCGGCAAATCAGTATACGATGTTGTTCTTAATAGAATAAATATTAGTTTTTGTCTCGCTTATTTTTCATATATTTATAACGCTAGGGTTTTTTCCTTCACAGTCTAAACTCGATAACGGCTGGACGGATTTTAACGTTAGAGGTAACAAATCAAAGGTATTTTTACGTAGATTTGCCTATACGTCTCAGAATTTTAAGAAAGGACATCACTTAAAGGGATGGATTTTCGGAACTGTAGTGCTATCCGGCGGCAGAAGTATAAACTATATGTTGATTGAAAGTACGTTATTCGAATTATTCTCAGATGTTATCATCCGTTATGAGAGGTTTCGTTTTATTTGTTTACAACTGAAGTAAATTTTCGTTGGATTTTGACACTCTATACCCTCCGTTATCGGTGGCAAAAACATGTTTAACCAATCAAAGCCTCTCTTCACAAGTTATGTTAGTCTTTATTACTCTTTGATCAAATGATTTGTTTACCAAAATATCCTCCAGTGAGGCTTCACTTTTTTAACACGAGACGAGGGCTCTATATTATTTACATTTCCTTGGTACAAAGTTGCTCGGAACAGGACAACAAGTATATTTTAATACTATTTGGCAAGTCCCTTAATGAAGTTGTGGCCAAGGTGGTGCTGGAGACAACTATTAGTTTAAATGGATTAGCCTTTGAAAAAATAAACAAAATAAATTTCAATATTTGTCAAATCTGCTGGGTTTTGTAGCGTTGTCTGCTTGGTTATGAAAGTAATGAATTAGGTTTGTTTATGAAAGAGTTCCAAGAACAATAAGACATGCTTGCAATAAATAGAAATAGTTTCGATTTATCACATCCACTTTTAATATTGAATCGCGTTTCAATAAACATTTTATCTATATAAATAATATAAAATCTTTTCCGTTTCAACTCTACAACAGCAAGAACAGATAACTCAGGACAAATATAGGCTAAATATTAAATATTACTGACTACTGCAATGGTAACACCCTTCTCTTATCCAATTTAAATCCACATTGAAATAAATTAAACCTGTTTGTGAGGGGGAGGATGAGAGTCGGGGAGAAGATAAGGTGGAGAGATTTCAGTCATAAATAAAAAGGCTACTGATTACTGGAATGGTAACACCCTTTTATTATCTATTTTATTACCACAACAGAAAGAATAGATAGTTCAGGTCTAATGTAAATTTTTAAAAAATACTGAAAATAAATACGACTAAAGGAATGATAACACCCTTTCCTTATCCGTTTTAACTCTACATTAAATAAATGATACCTGAGAGAGAGAGAGAGAGAGGGAGATAAACAGAACAGAACCTACTAGATATTAAAATTTTTTCAAATATTTAGTAAAATTTCGACCATAGGCGGTCTCTAGTATTACATTATTATTTCAAGTTTTTATAGTGTCTAATCTATCATTCTACCAAATTTTAACTCAATGTGTCCACATAATAAGATGATGATGATTAACATTTATAAAATTTATAGTCTATCAATAAGAAGATTTTGGCGTGGAAATTATTATATTTAATAGGGTCAGGGCCTGAAAATATTCTTGTAATAGGAGAATGTATATATTAAATTATAGTGTTCAAGTAGCTAAGATCTTCTCACGATATATTAGGTTCATTCGAGAATTGCTTAACAAATAAATTTAAGGACTATTGAGTTTCATAACGAGTTTTTATTTTTTTTCTGCGTGATTGTAAATATAATAGTTGTAATGACTAGTGTCATTGGTTTTGAATACAGTATAGATACCCAAAGACTGGTTAATTTTTGAAGCCAGGAAAATGGACCAGCTGGTCCACTAATCAGACATTTGTATCAACTGCGTCCGAAAGAAAAATAACAAACCCGTTTTATACCTTTATATAACTTTAACAAATAAATTATTATCTCGCTTTTAATGTGAGATTCATTGATATGTGTCCCGCTAGATTGCAGAATCAAGTAATTTCTATTTACTTTTACCAGCTGCTCTCTTTTAATTGTATATGGTTATATTCTTAAATATAAGAAATTATTGTAACTGTGATGTGGGACGAACGAGGAAGATAATATTGGTGTTTTTATCCCGCATCCCGTTTTAATCCCGCGGAGGATTCGAAAATTCCGAAAACGGGAATCCCGAAAATTGAAAAACTGGTTGCAAGTTGAGATGGTATAGCACTAGTTTCATGGTGTATTTTTCGGGTTACAGATGGGTCATAAGCTCGGTTCATCCATTCTGTATTCAAAATCAATGCTAGTGGGGTGGAATCTAAGAGGATTTCTAAAAAGCAGTAGGCCATATTTGGAAGAGCCTCTAAATATAGTTCCAAGAAATACAGACTAAAATTAAAAAGACTTAAGTGGAGTTTAATTGTTTTTTTATCGTTTTATGTTGGTTTATTCTAGTTTGTACATTTGCAAACTTCTTACAGAATTTCAGCTCAATCAGTCAAGCGATGAACAGGGCCACCTCTAGGGGGGACAACAGGGATCCTTGATTTTCAGTAAATTCGGAAAATTTACCAATAAAATAGGAGTCTCTGGGACTCCACAGAATTTTTACTCAGTCCCCTAATTTTTGTGTGGAAGCCCTCACGATGAAGTGAAATCACCTAGAAGATTCTCGTACCACCACACTGCAAAGGGAAAACGTATTTTCTCATTCCGGTAAAGCCGTTTTTTGTTTATTTTAGGTGCGGGCAAAAGCTGGCCCATCAGATTAAAAGTCATACAGGCTCATATTTTTTAACATCATTTTCAGGACTCCATAAGAGGCGTTCAGAAAGATTGACAGATTTTAGGTATATTCCTTGCATGTATATAACCTACAACCTGACAATATTGTATTAACAGCTACAATTTCTAACCTGTCCTTTATGCCCAGCTATGGTCAGAGCCAGATTTAGGGTCTGTAGACCTCTAGGCTCAACATGTGGTGCGTCCTTTTTTTCAAAGTTTTTTTTTTAAGTATGGTTTTAGGTTTTTAGGTTTTAGCTATGTGTAGTGCGGGCCACCTTGTGGATCGGCCCCTAAGCAATTGTCTTTGTAGCCTATGCCTAAATCCGGCCGTGGCTACGAATCAGGGCAAACATTTCGATAGCTCAATCTTTATAATATATTCATAAATAACGGAGGAATTTTCTATCAAAATACTCCTTAACGTATATGTAAGGGATATATATATATTTTTTATAATTATAACATATTATGGGAACAAAATAATATTAAATTATTTCGTTCCTATTGTTATTTAGTGTCATAAAACTACAGATACATGTAACGGTTGTTTGTACAAATAAATGTTGGTTTTATGTGTTGGTATCTCTGTTCAGTGACGATCAGCTCCACACTACGTTACTCCGCTACTAGGACACGCCTACAGCTATGAACGAAAGTGGACTGATCCTGTATTTCTGCGCGTATATCCACCTCTCCTCTCTCTTCGAGACAGGGAGTGGGAGACGCAGGCAACTGGTACATCGAGCAAGTAGCCAATCTGTTATTACATTTGTTTATTTAAAATTCAACCAACTGTCTTTGCGAGCAACTAACATGTCAATCAGTGGGTTTCAGGACTTTATTTAATTATTCATTTTTATTTTTTAAAGTTGACCAACTGTCCCTGCGACTAACTAACATGTCAATCAAGAGGTAGGTACCCAATATTTTTATGTCAACGGATGAAGAAATACTTTTTGAGATTTATGGGATTGTTACTCCATGATCAAAAGAGGGAGGCACTTGGTGTGATATCTATGATTAAAAGAGAGATTAATAACGATCTTATTTTGAAAACAACACCTAGGTTAGAACTAACAGCTTAGATATTTTATAAAGAACTTCTGTTACAGAATGTCCGAAAAGTTGGCACTTGTTTTTCCTGGACCAGCACGCCAAAGTAAGATATTTGTTTATATATTGATATTAAATGTAAAATTTGAACATGTTGCTCTTAAGACAAAGAGCAATGTTTTAAAACATATTTTTAATTACCTCCCACTGCTACATTCAATTAAGAAAATCACTCACTTTCTTGCAATCTCATACAGGTTTTGTATCGAGCTTTAATTGATTATTATCATATATATGACCGAAGGAATTCTTACAGTCATCAATAAAATCAGTTTTACAAGTTTTATGTTAACATTTTATTGGGTTTGAAAAGCATGATAAATAAAATATGCACAGTCAGAAGTTTATTCTGTTGTAAATTTACACGTATTTGGTTGAAAGTTAAAATTCATCTTTGTAGTTTATTTAATTTAATACTGTTAGTATTTAATCACTACAATTTTGTTTTCAATATAAGATAACTAAGCTTCAGATTCAAACAGTGTCAGCAAGAGAAATGAATCAACAAATTCAAGAGCGATTAATTTATCCTCGGTAATTTTCTCAGAAATTTCTGTAATAAATTACGTCCTTATTAGACGCTTGGATTTAATGTTCAATTATTCACTCTAAATTGATCTAAATTATTGTTAAAATCTCAAATAAATAATGTGTTTTCATCGAATTGATAACAAACTATAGACTTTAAATGAGGTATATTTTTGTATGTTACATATATAGAATATCAAGAGCCCTGTTACTATGATTACCTAATAATATATATGTCGTTGTTATCTGACAAGTTGCTATCTATCTATCAACACTTTTAGATCTGGATTTATTTATGTACTGTATGTACTTTTTACATTACTTTCTTTCATCTGTTCTAAAAGTTTACAATATCTTAAAACCTTATCCAGAGTTACATTTTTAATTTATCTTTAAGTGGAGTCTCCCTCCTAGTTTTTGTCATAAATCAAATTAAGAAAAAAAATTTATTTTTTACTTTTAATTTTATGTAGGTATTGTTATTTTTTTATTTCAGAAAGTATGCTCATAAGTAGGGACATCGTAGAGAAAATAATTCTTAAAAAGGAAAGCATGGCATGAATTAAAAATATATATATATTATATATATGTTGATGTATTTTAAATATAATTGTTAGAATGATTTACATTTCATTCCGAAAAGGGATTTTTAAGGCAAAATCTTAATCTCCAAATGGTTTATATGGTGTTTTTATATTGCTTAAAATACTGGCAAAAGTAAAATGCATTTTCTAACCTCATATAATTAGGGTTCTAGATTATTCTAAGAATATTAGGTTCCTGGATCCATCTCTAAGGATATGTCAATAATAAATAGTAACAAATAAATAAAAGATACTAACAAGGCTAAAAGCTGTCGAAGTGGCTAAGATTGCCGCCAATCTTGTTTAAATGCCATCGTCATACCTACTGATTACTATACTAAGGGTAGCGTTATGAATTAATTAGTTTTTTAGCATCCCCAAACGTATTTTATTTTACAAACTATTTTAGAATTATGCGTTTATCAGCCTTTTTAAGAGCAGTGTGAATTTACCCTAACCTGCAATTTAAATGTATAAGAACACTTTCAAATAAGCTTATATTATTATATCATAACAGGCTTTTGTGTGATGTTATATTTTTTCTTGCCTACGCCAATCCCCAATACTGACCCTTTTTTACAAATGTCATCATATTACCGATTAACTGGCTAAGTCTTTGAAACCCTTTTTCAATTCACATAGAATAGTGTATGTACGCTATGACATACATTGCTAGTCGTTAGAGCGAACTGTGCTTATTTAACGAGGGTCATCACTCTAGAGTGTGAGTGCCAAGTTTTCCACATTCAACGTAAATCATATTTGTGAGGCGCTATTTTACCCTCCTTTGGATAGATTTTTTATCAGGAACACCTAGGCTAGGTCAGATATTCAATCCATCAGAACAAATGCACAATATATCTTAATGGTAAATTTTATTCCCTGTATCAAAGTTGAGGTACGGATACTTGTTACAATTCTGAATGTTTTACAATAGGTTAATTTGCACAGGGTAATTCGTTTTCCATTCGCACACATATTACTAAATAAAACCTTAACTAATAATTTTAAAAAACCCTTAAACAGTAGGTCACATCAAAGTCCATTATATAAAGAGAAATCACAAAAACAACAAATGTGCCACATTAGTAACAACTGAAGAGCGTTTGGGCTTGCTCGCCTTGGTAAATTAAACAATTTTTGTATATTTCAATTCTTGAACTTAAATAAGCCATTTTTATAACAACTAATAATAACGCTTTTGGCCGTTTCATTCTTATAGGTAAAATAAAAAAATAGAAGTAAGAATGAAACTGCCAAAAGCGTTATTATTAGTAATTTTCGTATAGTATAATTGCTAGGGCACAATCTGCCCACCCAAATGGCAGAATAAAAATAATAACGGAACGCTATAATTGCTAACTACTGATAAATATTTCATCAATAATGACGATGACACTTGCGAATTTTAATTTTTAATACCCAACGACTCAGAAAACACCCGCATTCGCTACCCGCGTTGGGAAAAGCCTTTCGTTGAGGATGCAATACAAACTTGGAGTACTGTAGGTGTGTAAAAATGCATGAGGGGCAACTGATACTGTGTTTACAGGCTTTTCTAGGGCAACCTCCGAAAAAGAAGACATTCCTAGACAGAAATGGGGATAGTTTTAACAAGTTTTATCGGCCGTAAAGGCTGAGCCCAGAGGGCGTAACCGTAAAGTAAGCCTAGCCTAAGCCATGTGAGAAACAGTTCGAGCCTGAAAGAATAAGGAAGGTTTTTTTGTGGGTAATTTACGTCTGGAAGGAGCCTCCACTCAACATAATACTTGCATGAAACATTAACTGCATGTCTGGCTGTATGCATAAAACATTATTCCTAAAAATAAAATTATATTAACGCTATATAGAGAAATGACGACTACTAACTTCTTTATAAATTATTTCTACCTTATATTAAGCTTTATAACCTTGCTTCATACTTATTTGTTTCCACTTTTTCTTTATAATACTTATTTATTCTTCCAACCGTTTAGTTTAAATGTCAAACTTGAAACTTTGTAACTATGCACCGGGGATCTGTGAAGCATCTTTCGATTTCCAACAGACCATTTCATTAACTGACCTTTTAGAAATCCAACAGTTGACATTGACGCTATTAAAAATTACTTGATTTCCCTATTCATAACAAAAAGTAGAGAGAAGTTAGGCAAGTTTAGTTGTTGGTTAAAGGTTATTCAGTTAGCCTTCACCAAACGCAATTCATCAACATTTTACCTCCCTCTTCACTTCTACGTTGTGACCTTTGTTTGGAACATTGTTTCTTAAATGCACCATTTTACCTTAGAGAGAACTATAGGGCAAATAGTTCAAATCTAGTTTATCTGGTTCAAATCTAGTATATACCTGGAGTAAAGTTAACTCAAGAAAATTCCATAATCCATTGAAAAATATTAAAATAAACTGGCAATAAATTATTAAAAATTTTCGCAATTTCGCAACCAAGCGAGATATAGAATGTTATTAATTCTCCATAAGAAAAACATTCGGTCTGAGTACGCAGGTTTGCTTCATCGAGGACAACAAAATTGTTTCTTATGCAAATAAAAATGGATCACCGCCAGATAAAACAACATTTACCAAATTTTACCAACAAGCGAAACAAGCGAGTTCATAGACAAGCGAAATATAACTGGTTTCTTATTATCCATAAAAATAACGTTATAGCTTCTGAGCACGCAGGATTCCTGCCATTGGGACCACAAATAATGGGTTGTGTATGCAAATATCAATAAACCCTAACCATATGAAGCCACATACCAAATTTGTTTAATTTATGTTTATTAACAAGGGAGTTACAACATTTAAATTATTCACCGTAAGATTAACATTAGACAACGTACTGTGTTTAACACTTTCAATATCTCAGAAATAGAATGTACCATCCCCTCCTTTCCTATCCTGCATACCCTATCCTTCTGGTAAGTTCCCGCTATCCTGCGCTATATTACCGCTCTTGGAAGACGAGCCTAGCAGCTCAGCTGAGGTTTCCTATCCAGCAAAATAATATCTCAGTAACCGATTAACGTGAAGCAATAAGTCAAGATATTACATTTGTTAAGCTGAATTCAATGGGACAAACCAAACAAATTGAATGGGTTGGGCATTTGGTTTTGAAAATTATAATTTGTACAAAATTCAAAAACCCCATTTTTGGTGTACAAACCAACCTCCCCCCCTCTCCTTTCCAAAACCCCCCTAAAATTGTGCCATCTGTCTGGTATTCGAACTCATTAAACTAGATGCTGCCGTAGACGTTTATACCAAGTTTCGTTACGATCGGACCGTTTTTAGGAAAGTCATCTACGGACATATACAGGGTTTTACGAAAAAGATACACTAGGTATATATTATTGAATTTTACACCCAAAATTAAGCAAAAAATGCAGGGTGATATTTTTTTGAAATTCCGCTCCGTTTAGCGTCAGTCATTCTGTTTGTGTTTTTTACTAAATTTATTATATCTTTAAATCATTATCTTTATCATTATTATTATCTTTTATCATTAAATATAATGGTATAAAAATTGTAACAATAGGGTTATAAATAACTGATAAATTGTGATTTTGTAATTTAAAACACGCTTTTTGCCATTTCTGGACTAAAAAATCATGTTTACAGTTTATGGTTTTAATTAAAACACAAGAACCTGAATTTTTGAACTTTTTAAGGCCTTTAACTTTTGATCCCACATTTTTCTAGACATGTGGGTGGTGTCATTCTGTCGAAAAACCTAAAGCTTTTTAAGTCACTAAATCTTAATCCAAACCATTTCAGTCGTTTTTTAGATACCTGGGTTAAAATTCCATATATCTGATTTCATCAATATAATCCCCATAAAACCCTATAAAACATCTTTTCCATGATACAATCCATCTGATTTTCAGATTCATAATAGTAGACGCTGTCCTGCATGTCTATACCAATTTTAATCAATATATGTGCTTACTTGCAAATTAAAAGTGTAAACTGTCTAAAATGTAAATTTACTTACATATAAAAAATGTTTCATATACCAAATTATACATATACAAAATTACTTGAATGGTGTTTTTTGTAGATAGGAAGATTTAAACAAATGTTATGGTCCAATACCTATTTATTACCATGGAGACTACAGTAAAAGGGCATTTTATGCAGGAAAAGAACAAAAAAACTGGCATTAAAATAAAATTCAAAGTTGAACATATAATCATACAGACGGTTTACGATTTTGTATTATTGGTGTTTGATAATTAGCTAATTATATCCAAAATTACACCTTAAAAGTCAAAATCAAGCAACAGGTATGAGAGTTATTAATGTTTAAATCAAGCACCGTTATTTTTCCATTAAGCCATCTTGATGACGTCATCACAGAAGTTAGGGAGGACTGAGAGAGTGTCTCCCGGCGGATTTTTAGTGCTATTTAGATGGAGAAACTTCATGCAAAATTTTGGACCGGTAGCCAGAAATGAAATATTTTCGACCTAACGCCACGGCCTAAATTGCAAAATCAGTATGTTGGTCATTGCTATTCCTCTAAGAGCGAATCATATCTTACAAACAATTTGTTCCAATCCCATTATGAAGCCAAACCTTTAGTGTATCAGTGAACTAGTTTTTATGACTAACTACTTTGAGTAGGTTGCAGTGAGTTTCCTAAATACAATGTTGCTTGCCCTCCTACACGATATTTAAGCGTATTATTATAAATTAAATATGATCTGTTTCTTACTCCTAAATTGTTAAACAACCTAGACTAAATTTATTCTTAAAAAAATTTTGTAAATGTTTTATTTTATTGCATGTTAAAAGTGGTTTTGTGTAATTCCTAATAATTTTATGATAACAAGACCTACAACTGTGCTCGTTACGATCTCACATACACCGGATGCCGGGCAAGATTAACGATGTAAATTAAAACAAGAGAAGCGGGAGTGGGTTCATGTGCTATTTATCACAGCTCTAAGGAAACGAGTTCGAGTAACAGAATTACTTAATTATCAAAATTAATCAGAGAGTAATTTGGTTTTTGTCAGGCAAGTTGTTGGATGAATGTTTCCTTAATGCTCCATTTTAGTTCAACCAAACCGATATTCCAGAAATGCAGATACTTTAACCGCTTTAAATGCAATTTTAAATAAAACCACAAATAAATAGTCATAATTAAGTTAAAATTACTGTAGCTTAAATTTGCACCATTGAAACGTTAGAAAACGCATGACTTTCTATACGTGAATTAACACAGTTTGTTACGTAACCCATAGGCAAACCATGCCCTGGGACCAAACTAACTAGCGCCATGGGTTGCTTAGCATGTAGGTCGTCCAGCATAAAATTATGTGCTAGAGAGTTAACTTTACCATAATAAGATGAACGTTAACTTTGTTTTGTTTAAATTTTAACCTATATAGTGACAATCAAATAACCGTTCTGGATTTACCTAGAAATAATCTCGTAGCTTGGTTATTTGGCACTGGTTGAAATTGTTAATAACCAAACTGAGAAACCTCTCTTTTTAAACATCTACTAAAGCACTACATGTCTAATAATATATTTGTTAATATAAGTTTCCAGAGGAGATCATAGTAAAATAATGTACTCCAAATCTTTTTTGGAGCTATTTCGCAAGTCCTTGAGATTGTTATAAATCGATAGGTATAAGATAATTTTTCTTTACCCAAACTTGCTCTTGTGGCCTACTATTATACCGTACAATGTTTCACTCAGCGTTTTTCACTTATATAATGCCGTATTGTTACATATTTACATGAAGTTTATGTTGTTTGTTTGCTCACGCTTATATACCTAATGAGTACCAAAACAAAGTAGTACCAATATTAGATGCATTCCATGTGTATATACTAGTTTCCTAAAACAATTGTATTTATGCTGTCGTCTGGGCCAATTGCTCTTATCAATAATAGTATTATTTTCCCAAAGTTTGACTCAAACAGTTTCAAACAATTGTACAAAGTTATAAGTTCCCGTATTAGTAATTTTACTAGTATTTACAGAAATAACATATTTTGTTTGTCTTCAAACGTTCAAATTGAAAGTATCAATACAGGCATTTCGCTTTATCAAGGAGAATCCCACATTTGCAGCTCATTAAAATGGAAATGAGCCCTTCTGTGAGCCTTGGACTGTATCCATGGCTCGAGTACTTAGAAAGAACTCATTTACATTTAAGGTTTCCCAATTTTCTACTATACTCTTGCGTTGCATACGCTGTAAGACACATATATACTGAGTTTTTTTTTATAATAATACACATTTTAATAATATACATTATATTTTTAAAATAGTCAAAACACTAGTTTTCAAAACTATATGATAAAAAACTTACGATTCTATTTTGTTTATACCTCTTCAGGTAAACAGCTATGCACGATGAAATTGTATTAATGATATACTTTCTTTCACACATTAATGAGATTTTAGTTTTATATATATATATATATATATATATATATATATATATATATCGTAAAATTTATTTTAAATTACTGTAAACAAAGAAGAAGTGTACAACATAAAAATAAGAAACAAAGATAGGTAAGGAATAGTTATATAATATGTAAATAAACACGTACAGACATATAAACTGAAAACAAAGCGAGATAACCCATATGTTTTTGTTTTCTTGTTTTATTTCCGGATTTGCTTCAAAATGTTTTCAGAAATAGTTCAGTTCGGGAACACACTATTATACAGCCGCTGGGGCGAGACTTGTACTTTTTTTAGTTGACTTTCCGAAAAAAGGAAATCCTATTTGAGGATATTTGTAATCAACCAATAGGCAATGCACCAGTTAAACTTCACATTGGACGTGGTAAATGTGTCCAAGAAATTATTTAACTTCATGTTTGTCAATATCAAAATATACAAAAAATATTAATTAAATAACTTTTAATTTGTTTTAATTGATCAAAAACACGATAAAATTTGCGTTTGGCTACATTGGCTACGGATATTACAAATACGTTTTACGACGTGTAAACTGAACACATGTGGTACAATTTCCGTTGCCAATCCCTATTCTCACACCAAAATATATTCACCCACTGCATAAATACAACGATTAATACTCTACTGGAATTCACTACCAAGTTTACTACAAACAGAAATCTTAAATATGTTACAGTATTACCTATTGTATAATGTAAATAAAAGCCATAGTAAGAGGGCTAGCAATAAAATAATAGTAATATGTGTATATATATTAAAACTTTACTAAAACTGTAAAATTGGTTTATTTGGATATGTTTTATTTCATAAACCACCGCGTCTAAAATGTCTACTACCAGGTTGATATTTTATGGTTTTGCAACAATTATGGCCAATGATTAACTTTAGTTATGTCTTTTACCCTTTATTCTAGATTAATTTTGTATAAAGTAATTTGCTAGTTTACATAAATATGATTTAGTAATGTTTGCATCAGATCATTCGGTTTCAAATAATATTCCATAGTATAGATCGAGAAGAAGTAAGAGACATAAATACTGGTTCAGGGTTCTGCAGATCGATTGCTTCGTGGTATAACACCATGAGTCTGTTTATCTTTACTGCTTGTCTCATCTTCATGATGGTGAATCCTGGTTATAATTAGAGTCTATTTATTGTATTATGTCCTTTTCAAATTATGTAAAGGATAAATGTTGTTTTACTGTTAAAACATTAAGGCAGGTAATTCTAAACTTTCCAAACAGGTAATGGTTGTTGAATCTTAATATATAAAAATTAATCCCTATTTCCCTTTGTCCAATACATATCTTGAGAATGAGTGCACCAAATTGAATAATTATTTTTTGTTGTGTTTGTTAATGTCTGGACAAGAATGTTAGAAAAGGTTGTTATTTTTAATCCAACCTAAGGGCTCTGTCCCATTGGCCTTCAAAGTTCCCATTGATTTGATCAAAGTTTAGTTAGTTACACCAAACAGCTGTTACAAGGATTATATCTAAACATACTTGAAAGGCATAAACATAAGTTCGTTATGGAAATAAAAAAAAATACTTGAAACTTAAACTCTTTTTTCGATAGGCGAGTGGGAACGAGCTCATCTTGCAAATTAACGAGTATTTGACATAAAACAAATTCAAAGACATTAGCATAGGACACAGTCTGTCGGGCCAGCTAGTAAATGTTAAATATAACAATACTAATATGTATTATGTTAAATGATTGTTTTGAAATAGATGTAAACTTACACTAGATCGTTTCGGGATGTGGATTGTTACATCAGCATAGATGATAACAATCTCGTAACTGGTATTAGTAACATGTATTTTAAATAAAGTACGCACAAAGTTGACAGATTCTTTCCAGTAAAACATTCTGTGGTAAGATTGTCTATGCAACAGATTGCGAGAGAAATTGTAAAGTTAAAAGTTAAATATGTGGGTCCTTTAACAGCGTGGAGTTTTGAGGAGTTTAATCCGTCTAAGCAAGGTGTTAAAGCTAAGATGCTATAATATCTGGACGAAGAGAATAAAACAGAGTGTGGCGTTGGAGGTGTACATAAAGAACTTAAAATAAATAAGAACTTTAATTTTAAATGTTACGCGAGCGAAGTCGCGGGTAACAGCTAGTAACTTATAAAAATATATAACTAAAAATATACAACTGTAAGTTTAATAAACACTTTCAGATTATGTATCGTAATAATAAATACTTGTTAAAATTATGCCGTTTTAATATTAAACTTACCAACACTAAGTCAAATTTATGTTTTTTGCGAATTTCCCCCATAGGGAAGAAGCTATTACCGTAGGTCTCATGGTAAGACTTAAGCCCGAGACCATAATAACTTTTCGTTTTGAGGTCCCCAGATGCCAAAAACACCATTCGTTCAAACTTTTATATATGTATATATATATATATATATATATGTGTCCGTAAGCACGATAACTCTCGTAAAAAAGGTCCGATCTTAATGAAATTTGGTACAAATATGTAAAGTACCATTTATTTGAACGATTTCGAAAACCAGACAAATCGCACCATCCGAAGGGGGTTTTGGGGGGGTTTCGTACCCCAAAAATGGGTTTTTTGAGTTTTCACATGTAATAATCATTTTAATCAAATTTTAATTTATACCATTGAATTCAGCTTAAAAAACAAACAATTTGGTATTTTGATCATTGCTCTACGTCAATTGGTTACTGAGATATTGAAAGTGTTAACCACAGTACGTTGTCCAATGTTATTCTTATGGAAAAAAAAAAAATTGTATATCTCGGTTGTTTACGAACATAAGCTGACGAAACTTGGTATATCGCTTCATCTGTTTGTGGTTTGTTGTTGTTTGAACAAAAAACTACTTTTTCGCCTATGGTTCCCGTAGCAGCAAACCTAGGTATTGGGTCCCCATGTTATTCTTAGGGAGAATAATAAAGATGTTATATATCGCTTATTTATAAATAGTAGACCCTGGGAGAGGATAAAACCTGCTCCTGATTGGTCGAGAGCCAGTCACGTGACCGATGACGTCATCAAGCCCCGCCCCTTTTCCAAGATGGTGGGGCCCACGTGGCTGACCACGTGTGTTAACTTACCTTTTATCACGTGTTTTTCCCCGCGCTTTTCCAAGATGGCGGTGCCCACGTGGCTGACCACGTGTTCTAACCTCACTTTTGACCACGTGTGTTAACCTACCTTTTTACCACGTGTTTTCTCACGGGCTTTTTCAATAAGGCGGCACCCACGTGGCTGACCACTGTTATAACCTCACTTTTGACCTCGTGTGTTAATCTACCTTTTTCCCACGTGTTTTTCCCCGCGCTTTTCCAAGATGGTGGCGCCCACGTGGCTGACCACGTGTTCTACCCTCACTTTTGACCACGTGTGTTAACCTAACTTGGTACCACGTGTTTTTTCACGCGCTTTTCCAAGATGGTGGCGCCCACGTGGCTGACCACTTGTTCTAACCTCACTTTTGACCACGTGTGTTAACCTACCTTTTTACCACATGTTTTTCCCCGCGCTTTTCCAAGATGGCGGTGCCCACGAGGCGGGAACTGCCTGACGTTTTTCCTAGGATTGTCAGTCTTGCCAACCTCACTTTTTTTGGTATCCATTCAGAGCATCCAGTACTACCAACACAACTTTCACTAATTTTTTAACTTGAGTTTTGACGCTTTGATGGCAGCAACGGTAAGGTGGAATATTTCCCTTGTTTTTTTAGTAACTGACCAGTATTACCAACTTACTCTACTGTTACCAACCTAAAATTATATCTTCCTCCTTTTGAGTTCAAATTATATTATTAGACATTCATGTCTGCTGATTGATAGCAAAATATCCCAAATTTCCCATTTACACCAAGGAATTCCTCTCTAATTTGACTACAGGGTAAATGAAAACAGTTTACATAGTGGGTACTACAAACGTTTATTTATTTCTTTATCATTTAAAGATACAAATGTTAGGAAATGAACCCTCGCTACCGGTTACATGAAGCTTGTAGCCATCTTCCACGATCTTCTCCAGATCGGAATCTCCCAAGGCCTCGCTGTATTTTCCTGGTAGAAATACCGAGGTGATGACGTCGCTCCCCTGGATGTCCAGGATGACGGCCAGTCTTCCAAATCGTGTGGTGACCCTCCGAGCCCCGACGATCAACGCCTCCGGATGACCGATGAGGTCTTTTAGCTGGTTAGTCTCGAGAGATTTGCTCAGAGCAGTCAATTTTGCGTCCAGTGACATGGTCTGTGAATAAAAACTAAGTTAATTACAATCCATAACATATATAAACACACACACACACACACACACACACACACACACACACACACACACGCACATTTAATATACCTTAGTAAGTAGTTAGTACGGTTTAACCACAAGACAACCCCAGAAACATGCATTCAAAATTTACACCTTACTTACTGCAGAGTGTAAAGCAGATATGTCTCGGAAGATCTGTATCGACGTCTAAATAGATAGGTTGAGAGAGACCTGATATCGGATGCTAGAATGCGCTCAGTATTTATAGTGCTCGGGCTCCCCACCCCGAGTGATAAGCTCCGCGGGGTCACTATGTTATCTGCTACACTATGGTTAAATTACAGCAATAAACTAAATTACGAATTTTAGGTTAGAAAAACAAGCGCATCTTTCCAAGAGCAGTTCCTCTAAATACAGGACATCTCCAGATCCGGATCACACACGAGTCACAAAATACATGACCGCAGGACCTTAGTACAATTGTAGGCCTGCGGTCAAGGCAGACACTACAAACGAATGGGGTCACTTCTGGTGTGCCAGGTCAATCCGGAGATTGGGCAGGTACAAAACCGAGCACACCGTGGCGCTCAGCGAGCAAAGCCATCCTTTCCCTGGATGAACCAAGAGGTGTGCTGAGACGTCGATACAGATCTGACCATACTGCTGGAGCTAGAGCAATCCTCTCATCGTCGTTGCATTCAACAAAGAAGTAGTTGAGCATGCCCAACGCTCCAGACAGAATGACCGTCCATTGAAGGAGAATATCCTCAACTTCCTGCGACTGCCATGTAGGTGGAAATTCACTCTGAAACATAACAAATAAAAATTATACTCCCAAATATACACACAACACACACACACACACACACACACACACACACACACACACACACACACACACACACACACACACACCTGCAATAAATTATCCACAAGTACGCTTTCGCCATGTAATAGCCCTGAGAGGACACTCCCTTCACAGCTCGGACTCATGCGTCAGATGCAAAGTCGGCATAAACTCCAGGTCCAGTTGTGTTGCCTTACTCTAGGCGTTCTTTGCTCAGAAGTATGATGAGGATCGAGAGCCGCTACGTAGACGTCATTCTAAAAAATAAATGTTCCATTATATCGTGGTTACAATAAAAAATCTATCATATAAATCTAATTAATTCATTTTTTTAAATAATTTATCATAACCCACCGTTGAGGCACGCTGGAATAGTCTACATCTAGACGGTAGTTCCTCAGCTATAGGTCTAAAACTCGACTGCGGTGTTACAAATGACACAGACCTCGGTTGGCTTGGACTCGGTGAAAGATAAGATGTAGTTCGAGCTGCGTTGGATCGTTCTGGGGTAGTCTGCAAACAAATAAAATGTCAGTACTTTACAACAACAAAAAAAAGGGCAAAGATAGGAAACGACCGCCAAAAGATATAACCCACCCTCAATCTGCGTCCTCTTGGCGGGAATTCAAATGGGTCGGGAGACTGAGGAGCATACCTCTGACCAAGGTTTGGAGGATTCTGCGTTCCAGACGGTCCTGCCTGGCCTTCGTTCTGGAATGCGTGTCTCGACTGGAAGAATAAGAAGTAATAGTATTAGCGTATTCCGTAAAAACCAAAGTATTACACTCACACATACACACACATACACACACACACACACACACACACACACACACACACACACACACACACACACAAACACACACACACACACGCGCACGCGCGCGCAGGATATATACCTACCAATGAACGAATTATGCGAGCTGGAGTCCCGTTGATGAAGGTGTTGGTTGTTGAAATCCCACCCTGTAGCATTCTATCCAGCATTCTTGTCGCCTCGGTAGGATTGAGGTACGTCCCCTGGATTGGCACAGTTACCTGAAATAATCAATTATTTTACTATGCGCAAAGACCCTGAAATGTGCTGCCCTAATTCTTGTCCTCAACGTTTATACGTACATTGTCAATTTGAAGAACTGCTCCAGACTCCATAAGGTATGTGTTCGTATAGCCCGCTTCTTCGTGTCTCCTCTGTGTTTCGGGAGAAGAGAACAGACTATGTCTTCCTTCGGGTGATGAGAACAGGTCAGGAGATTGTGGTCGTGGGGTAAGAGGACGATTGGCCCCAGGTGTTCTTCTTATCTCCTCATCAACCCTTGGGAGAACGAGACGGTTTCTCCTTGGAGTACGTATTCCTTCTTGCTCCTCAATATCCTCGAGAGCCAACAATAGGTCCTCATCAGATGAGGAGGTAAACATTCTGTAAGGCTGTAGAAAAAAATACACATTGTAAGAATATAGAGTAAAACACACACACACACACACACACACACACACACACACACACACACACACACACACACATACACACACACACACACACACACACACACACGTTCACGCAAATAATATACCTACCGGAGGCGTAGCCTTCAGACAGCCTATGATTGTTAAAAGAACAACCGTCGTGGTCAGCATGTTGCAGGGAATGATCAGTGCTATCAGCTAACACTTATTTATAGAGTAGGGTATCACTTGACCTGATTGACCCAAGTTTCCACACCACAGTAGACCATATTGGCCAGGCTGTACGGGTCCCAGTGCGTTCTTTTTGGTAATCCAGAGCATCACCAGCAGTCCTAATCTCTGGAGTAAGGGGCCCCATCCATCGCTCACTTACGGTGGTAGCCACTCCATAACAAAATGCTACCTCCCATGACCCAGGTTTCCACACCACAGTAGACCATACCAGTCAGGCTGTAAGGGTCTTGGCGCGTTCTTTTTAGTTACCCAGAGCATTGCCAGTATTCCTAACCTCTGGGGTAAGGGGCCCCAACATCGCCCACTTACGGTGATAGCCAAACCAAGGGAAATTGCTATCCCCCTTTTGCAAAGAAAAATCAAAGTTTAATAATATTTACAACCTCCACACGTCCGTCCAAGTCATCACGGGGTTGCTCTCAACCGAATGTCGAGCGCCCCCGCCCCTTTACTAATCACCCGTAGAGGTATACTACTTACAGGCTATTTAACGACCACTGAAAGCCCGTCCAAGTCATCACGGGGTTGCTCTCAACTGAATGCCGAGTGCCCCCGCCCCTTTACTAACCACTCGCGGAGGTCTATTCGTTTTCCAAGTACTTGTGATCAGTTAGAAATTTACCGCTTACATTCTGATACAACGCGATTTTGTCCCAATCGACTTTATCCGAAAAATTATGAATAAACTGTTCCGACAAAAACTGATATCTGCTCAGTACTTCCCAGGCTGTACCATGAAATCCGGGAGCCATTTCCCTGAGGAACGATTCAGAAAACAGTTTTATTCTAAAAAATCTAGACCACGTAACTCTGTGGAAGTACATTCTCAACATGTCGAGAGAAAAATCATAGTTTTCCGACAACAAATTCCAATCCATGTACTGGTCAAATTTAATAATGAAACTGTCAGTCAAAACGCCTTATGGAGCTTTGTGCTCCCGTGAAAGTAACTGCCACGTGGTCTCCATTGCAAATGATTAAATTTTAATTGTGTTCTCAGTTTTAAAGGTTATGCTGAAAGGACTGTGCAATGCGCAGTGCGCAGTTAGCACCAGGATTGTTATGATGTTGTGGGAGCAAACAGTGTACACTACAGGGTTCACTGTGATCCCAAGTAATTTCTCTGACATCATGGTGAAATTCCCACAGTAATTCAGCCTTTTCAAGACCGTTGGTGTATATCACTCTGAAAGGTTTACACAAATCACGTATGATCCGTTCATTATACTTGACACCATCGTCATCCCATTTTATACGATGAAAATGGCGCGAAAGCTACCGCGCAGTGCGTCGCATTTTTGCATTTAAATGGTAAAAACTGTAAGGTGATTTGAATACGATCTGACCTTGAAGGTTTTCCCAACCACCGCCAACTCTTTGACAATAAACCGATTATTGTTGTCCTTGAACCCGTGAAATTCCACTATCGCCGCCATTTGCAATTCTAATCTCGTCCAATAGTCTGTCAGAAACGAGGCAAGGTAGTTCTACAGGTTTCGAAATATCTTCCGAGCCACTATTAATTCTGTTAATGTACTCCTGAATCAAAATTTCGTTGTAAAACGGTTCGTTAATATCCCTATGTACGATAGGGAGGACACTCACAAACTGAGACCATTCGTTCCGATTTAGAGTTAAAGTATGCTCTCCGTGATAGAGAAATGCACAAGATTTACCAAACACATTCTTCACCTCTATATCCTCCCCTCCATCGAGACCCCAATAGAATTTGGTTTGATTCTCCAAAGCGTCTTTTATGTCATTAAATTGCACAGAAAACTGTTTAAAAGTGTCTAGTGGCCAGTATACAGTCCCTTTATGCCCCTTGAACAAAATCCCCAGACTATTGCCTCTGTTTTTATTCGCTACATATTCCCTACATGCCCTTAAATTACGCCTGAGAACCTCCACGGTCGGATCCATCGTGACGACTGAGACCTATTCCACCTTCTAGCTTACTCTTTTTTGTTTCAGGCTCCTCCTCCTTCTCATCATCAGTCTCCTCATCCCCCTCATCAGATGTGTTATCGTATTTGGCGTTTCTGAATTTAATCATCACGTATTCTACATCATCTTTGTTAAATTCCCTAGATTCCGAGAGGCTAGTATAAGGACGGTCCGTCTCATCCCACTCGTCCTCAAGCCAAAACGATTCGCTTTCATACCACCCGCCCTTGGTGTAAACGTAGACATCCAGTTTGTTATACATAAAAAAAGATTTCCTTTTTGGAAAATCTGTTCCGACGAGAGTCCACTAAGAGTCATTGCCTCACTGTCCATAAATTCCAACTCAATTATGTCAAATCTCCCGTTAGATTTCACTTCCAACTTCAATGGCTCCCCGTCAAAATCTATTTTACGAACAAGTCTCCCCTTCCTAAACAAATTTATACAAATCCAACCTACCTCCCCATACTCCTCCAAGCAGACCGAAGATGCATCATCACCGCACGGACCTATGTTAAAGACAGATTAATGTTTAGTCATCGATATACCCTTATCCCCATCCCTCCACATCTTCCCCTTCCCTCCTTGACTTACATAACCTTTTTCATGGTCCCCGTGAGTAAAGTGTAAACTAGGTGGGAGTCGTTTAAAATGAGACAATAAGCTGCAGTATTGGCGGGAAATTTGTCCTTAGCTTAAAACTCTAACCTTACATCTACAGGTCCCGACTTGATTGTGTCATTTTGTTTTGAACAGTCGATAACGTACAGTGTTGTCTTGTCTTTAAACGTATCCAAATCCACACCAGGGTACGTATCCCTGCCGTAATAGGATTTTTAAAACCACGAAAACATTTCATAAAATATAGTCATATCACCATGGATGTTATCATAAGGATAGTATTGAGAGTTGAGGTACAGTTTTACATTGGAAAGAGCACAACTATCAAAGCAGGACATATCTGTGTTGAATTTATGTTTTTTGTTTGTCTGGAAGGCCAGTACAACGTACCGGGGATTTTCCAGCTGAGAAGTTGTTTTAACAGTCCAAGACTGGCAAGTATTGTTTTCCGGTAGAGAAGGGTATTCGTGAAGTTCCCAAGACTGGAAGGGTATTTGCACAGATGTATCTTTCTCAATCATTCGCAAAAGTTTTAAACGATATGTATCAGTGACCGAGACGTGAGGAAGCCACCAGTACAAACTGCTTATCTCTATGGTGCAAGAGGTCACGTCAGCGGATGTGATACCGTCGAGGTCAGAAGCTAACCTTAGCAAGATAAGCTCTTGTTTGACGTTCACTAACAACCGTTTGTAATCTTAAGCAAAACCGAGCAACATTCTCAACGGAACAGAAAATGTAAACTCTTTTCCCGCATTTAGCGTTTTTCCCGCTCCTAGCCAACAGGCATTTTTCAAACTATCCTTTTCGACATCACGCACCAAAGGAAGACCTTTTATGGTAGTAGCGATCCCTGGATTTTTGGTATGGTCCACCTCAATCCCCCCAATCTCATACCTGATGTCATCAAATAGATACGCTACTGCGTTGTTGACAAATGAAATGTCGGCATCGGTACCTCCCGCTTTTTTACCAATTATTTTCCCAGTTAAATGTAATGTAATTTCAAAGGGAGCGACTATAATATCCTGCTGACTAACTGCAATTCTGGTTTCATCGTTATTTTTATACGTACATGAGGCATACGGCTTGTAAGTGTGATACTCATATCCTGTAACGGTATTTTCATACTCAGCGGCGCTTTCTATAGCAAACATTGTGCACTTTGAATCCAAGTGATTCTAAAAAATTTACCTTAGACGATGTTAACCGTTCCGTTCCCTTTTGGGTAGTGAGAGGTGTTAGGTCTGTTGAATTCCTAAATACCAGGCCCATCCTGACGCTTTTTTAAGTGTAACCCCAACGATACTACCTCGTTTCTAAAATTCACCAGATCTCCGTCTTGATCCCTGAGCTGGACGGAAATTGTACTTACTCTCTGGACGTTCACAGGTAAATAAATAATAGGATTTGGAATTACGAGGATTTTATACCCCGGTTAAACAGTAGGGTAAAACTCGTGTATAGTGTGTCCTTCTACACCAATGAGAAACGATCCTCGTGCGATTTTACATTCGACCCTGATCGAATTGACTTTTATTATATTTATATTGTTTGGTGAAACATGTAGTTGGTCCTTGGGGTACATTTTCTTATCAAACTCCATTAGCGAAGCTACTGATTTTTCCTTTTCAAAATGTACATCCTCCTCACATTTCATCTCGGCCTTCAATGTATTGTTATTAGCATTTAATCTAAAATGTAAATTTTTTTATTTCCTCCTGGAGGTTTTCAATTTCATACGATCCCTCGGGGATGGTTATTTCGTGATCGTCTCCATAGTAAAACTTGGCATTTACATCTTTCTCAATATTTGGTATCGAATTGTACGTGGATAGATCCACTAAACCTATTTCCCAATCACCTCCACTGAGCTCAAGAGGCGAGAAGACCACACAGCTAATGGTAGAACCGGTGCCACTAAGACAAAACATTGGTTAGGAACTCTAGACACAAATGTCCGCAAATAACCGAGTTGAAATTTTGACGTCTATCATAGTTATACTTAATATCGACTGACGTTCCAAGATACCTTGTGATTTCAACAGGTGGCCGAAGGTTGCCAAAACTGTCAAAATAAAACACCTTATCACCACGCTTCACATAACATACCCAGTGCCTTCCGCTTCCGCTATTCGAGTCTAGATTAATTATAGCCGATTCGTATTTCCTGGGCGCACCAGGTAATGTGTCCCACATAAATACTCCTCTAAAGTGAGGCACATTAAGCTGAGTAGCGTAATACTGCAATTCATAGTTAGTAAGTGGTTTTAGTGGGTTTGACGTTTTTTTAGTGATTCTCTTCTTTTTCCTCTTTCCAGTGCCTCTCTTCGGATACGGTCTCAAGTACAGACCTTTACCTTTGGCAGGTTTTACACGTTTTACACGACGCCGCCTTCTACCGCCTCCAAATTTTGTTTTCGCCTTCATCGCTGTTGTAACGGTCCAAGCGGCTGCTTTTTCCCCCAAAGATGCGTCTGATGCTTTGACTCTTTGCCAAGCCATTTCTGCGAGCTCTTTGTCAGCTTGTTGGCTTTGTCCCGCGTCTTTAAAACTTGAGTACGCTATATCGTGAATTTTACACGCTTCGTCCAAGGGGTTTACACCTTTATCACCTCTTGCTAATCGCTTCTTCAATCTAGTTCCGGGTCCACAGTAATTATAACCAGGTATGTGCAATTCAATAGGAAGCAAATCGATTGCTTTTTTAACAACTGAACCGATAATACCACCTCCTGCAACAAGAGCTAACTTTCGACTGTTTGATGTTGCTTTACGTTTAACCATTTTATAATTGACTGATTTACCAAGAACATTCACTATTAAATAGATCATCCCAGCTGGACTCTAACACTCTGCTTTTCCACTGTTCAGAAGGAACAAGTCTATTCCTCGCTTTAGTGTTAATATTTTTGTAAATAGCATAGCCGAGTTCACTTAAGGCCGTTTTGAGATACCTTTTACCTATAGCGTCATCCATGTCCTGCGGTTTAGCGAGATTAGATATTCTACGAGTGCCCGCATCGTATGTGCCGTCTGTTGATTTAGGATTGTCACTGTAACCTATGGATTTGACTAAGGAATTTGATCTTAAGTATTCAAGATTAATAGCATCTGAGATATCCTCCGGAGGTCCTACAATTATCAGTCTATGACCCGAACAATTAAAACCTTTTTTGGCTATAATCAGTGAATGAGAGGTTAGGTAACCCATGTTTACAGCATCCCCGTCATTAATAGGCCTGCCAACTCGTGTCATATGTTTGTTACCAAAATCCCAATTTCCATCTTTTGTCCCCGGTGTTTCATTTTTTATATAGCCTAAATTTACAGCATCGCCGGCGAATACTGGAGGTCCTAAATCCTGTAACCTGTATTGGTGAAATGAATAACTATCTACTAATTTAACGGGTGATTTTGAATCAAAATACCCCTTGGTGACGACATCGTCAGGATTTAACGGATTACCGGTATTACCAATTCGTTTATGTTGGGCATCAAACAGCTTGCCACTGTTCAATTTCAACGAACTTAAGTGTGTCTGTAGAGTTTTTAAATTGGCACCATCCGTTTCAAGCAAAGGGTCCGACACGTTAGCTAACCTCTTGTTTTCCATATCGTAGCCACCATCTTCTGTCAGTTTGAAACCCTCACCTTTAGGACCTCGCAATCTTTCCCTCGCCGTGTGACGACCAAATTTGTCTATGGTCATCCCCGTGTACCTGTAACGACCGAATTTGTCTACGTTCATTTTAACAATGCCTGAAACCTCTTATTACCCGATCCTTTTATAAATCCACCTTCACGTAGCTCTTCAATAATGTTTAACATTTCATTGGTATGCGAAGTGTTGCCTGTATCTGCGGACATGGTAATCAAACGTTGGCGATCAACAATTTCGTTTGGATCGTGCCAATGAACAATATCACGTGAACTTGTAGATTTCCACTGCATTACTGATCCTTTTTTCGTAGTAGCAGGAAACAATTTGGCAATAACCCCTCTATATTTTAGTGATGAATTCCTGTTAATATGTCCATGGGGATTGTAATCTTTCATATGCGCGTTGGTTTTCAACAAAATATCTCTGTAAGCCCTTAGATCTTCCGTGGTGTACTCGTCTTCATCCGGTGTCCTTTTAAATAATAATTCATAAAGTCCGTATGTGCCCTTGTACCGGATGCCTCCTATTTTAATATACCCGTCATCATCAAACTCTAGCTCTTTATCGCCAACCATAATTGTATCTACATTATCGTACCTCGGGCCGTATAAGTGATCAATTTTTTGTTCTTTACCTGAATGATCTTTCATAAACATTTCCATGTACTTTTTGGTTGTGGGATGTTGAAAATGGGTATTAATAAAGAATGAGACGGTTTCTCTTGCAGAAGGTGTAGGTAGTATGGTGTCAAAACGTGTACTGTCAGCCTCACTTGTCGGTGTTATTCTAGGTGACGGTACAGGTGCCTCATATTCAACATCATCTTCCTCTTCCTTCAATTCTACTTCTTCTTCTTCTTTTTTCGGTTCCAATAGCGACTCTTTTTTGGGAGCGAGATTGTTTTTTTTATCTCTGTAATTATTGGTTTGTATTTCTTCTCGAAAAATCTTTCACTCTCAACAACCCCTGTCTTAAAACTGTTATATTTACCCGAATAGCTTCCTTAAGCTCAGCTATACGTAAAGTAAGATGTTTCTTGGTCGGCTTCATGATCAATAATGCCTTTATGTCTACTTGTAAATTAATTAATTGCTTACGGTAGCTCTACCTGTCTGAAAAACATGGCACGCTTGTTATGTTTACGTACATATTTAATTACGTCCAGAAGTGAAACCCCCGCAGCAAGGTCCAATCCTCTATAGTACCTACGCTCTCTAACGTCGAACCATGGAATCACGTATTTATGTGTATAGCTTTTAAATACCCACGCTTTTTTAACATCGTACCTCCATTCTGACACGTGAGTCACGATGTACTTGTCATTTTCCACAGTTTTATTCATGTACTTCCTTAACATCGCCATCGGTTTGTCGTGGCGTCTATTATACATAAAATATGAATTCAAGAGCCAAAACTCACACGTGTTTGTACCTGTAAACGCCCGCCATTGTTCAAACAACTTTTTATTTGTTACATTATATACACCTTTATTTAAAGTTATACCGAACCTCTCACACTGTGACGAGACTGTCGGTAAGGCTTCCCTGAGAAACTCTACAGTGTAAAACCCCTGAAAATAGTTGTTGACAGCAGCGAAAGGTTTTCCCCGTGGCCCTGTTGGTGCACCGTCAGGAATGGGACCCCAGACAGTGTTGTAACTAATATCGATATAACAGTTCAGTGATAAAGCAATTCTGTAAATCTCCAGCGGCGCTCTGATTGGTATAGTTCTTTCGGTCAACATAATGCATCTTGAGGCGTGCGGTATCTTACAACCGTACTCCAACATTCTCAAAACAATCTGAGTAAAATGTATACTCCCGTGCTGGTTACGCAAGGGGAGAACATTACCGAATATATCCGGAAAGGGTCTAAATCTAGAGATCAAGTTTTGAGGGTCCCTCACGGTAGAGTTGTTCATGTCTTCGTGATAAATCACCAATTCCAACGGAATGTTCTTATCGTCGCATTTGTTTAAAAAATTAACCCATACTTCCCGATTATAAGTTCTTTCACTAGCTGAAATCATTAGCAAAACTACTGGCGGTATAAAGGTAGTAACTACAGTCTTTTTGTGTCTCCAACATCTATTGAGCGGATGGCCGTGATCACCCTACCTACTGCAATAGGTTCCACAAAATCTCTTTTTGCCTTTGTAATATAATGTGCACAAATTTGACTTGACATTGTGCAGTCTTCTATTGAACCCCCTCATATTATTGTACGTGTAGATAGTACCATTATAAGTCTTGGACAAAACTGTCTAGTCCCATACGATACCTCCCATTTTCAATATCACTATCCTTGTCTATGACAACGAATACATGGATATTTCCTTCGGTACTGGCTGCTCAACACGCCCCTTCAGTGCCCCGTGGGCTCAACACGCCTGTACGGAGCGTCGGGAGCTCAGCTCACCCTTTCGACAGTTATGGGGGCTCAGCACACCCGTCCATTTCATTGGGAGCTCAACACGCCCATCCCGTGGGTCAGGCCGCTAGAGCTTGACTATCTGATCTGTCCAGAGAGATGTTCTTATAAGAACGAGGTTTTGACCCCAATGAATGTTGAAGGCATCCAGTAAACTGGTACTAAGCACCATTTACTGTAAATTTCCCCGAGGGAAACTACCTGGGAACAATGTTGGTCTATACAATGTATATGCTTATTGTTTATTTTTTATTTACCTTGTTGCTCTTTTTACGAGTGTTTTTTAAATATAAACTTCACTTGTAGCAGAACTGGAGAGTTAATAATAATCGTAACATTAGGAACACTTCCAACTGAAAAAGTTGTATTCATATAAACACGTCTCCATAAAAAGTCGTCATTGCAGTATATGTGGTTAAAATTTTTTGAAGTTATGAATATATTTCATCTTAATTATTTGTATAAGTAAATTATAACTAGCCGTAAGGTATTTTCCTAAAAATATATCCAACTGAATTCAGCTAGAATTTAATCGCAGAATTATAGAATCAAAGCTGCTACGCGAAGTTCCTCACAAGATGATGACGTATCTGATACAGTGAGAGTGTTTTTAATTCTGGTTCTCCAATAGATATATGGGTCCCTCTCTTTGAAAAATTACTGGGTTAATACCAGTTAATTTCCTTAAGGTTTGCATTATTATACCCTTTACACAATCAAATACATTTGACTCATTTAAAAATATTTTAAATGGAAAATAAGTTAGTTTGACAGCACAAGGGTTAATGCTTTCAAGTTCAGAATCAATTAACATTCAGTTAAAACTGTTTAGTATTTTTTTAAATTTTCTTTAAGATAAATTTCCCTATTATTGCAGTATTTGGTGGTTTATTTTTTTTTTTGTGGGAATGACCACCAAAATTTGACTTTGTTTAATTTTATGTAAAAAATTTTTATTTGAAAATATACTTTTAACGGAAAAAATACTTTCAAGCATATTTGTTAAACATTGCATTTTTTCGAGGAAAATTAAATAAGTGATTTCTGCACGCTCAACTTCATCTTTATGGGGTGAACTCATACTTTTAATTTATAAATAAAAACTACCCATTCCCTGTTTATTAAAGTTTGTTGAATAGACAATGAAATCTTGATGTCATTAGAGAGATTAAAGCTCTAGATACAGCAGTATTGGTAGCATTTAAAACAATATAGTGAAATCTTAATATAGTACGTTTGGAAGGACATTATTTTATTATTTTTACCTATAAATATGATTAAACTAAAAATGTTTGTTCATTAAGGTGATGTATCCTGTAAATTTAACAGAGATTTCCATCATCATTCCGTATAACACATATTTTCTGTAAGTAGTACAAAAGGCAATAAAACTGTGAAGAAAGGAAACGTTTGTAATTGTGTTTCCCAACAAACACCGAACAGTAACAGGATTAGTTCCGCTTCTTCTTGACAGTATTACGATTATCTTTTGTAACAAAGATAACTTGAACAAATTCCCCGATCATCTTGATTTAGAAAATTAAATTATTAGTAGAAATTTATAAGATTATTCAATCATTCAATAGAATATCTTATATTTAAATTATTTAATCATTTATAGCGCAGAGTTATATGAGGATTATATATTATTATGTGATAAGGGGTAAAAAAATTATATAAAACCCATATGAAAGAATCTGTTAAAGATAGAAATCTGAGTTTTGTTATGTATCTTAAATAATACCTTACAAAATTTCATATACTATATATTTTCTATTTTTATATTTGTTGGGGCTCTGGATTTAAAATATTTGGATGGTAAAAACTCAAAAGTAATATTTATCACCCGATTTTATTGAAACTTAAGATTAAAGGACTTAATAATAAAAATAATACCCTTCAATATACAGGGTGATTAATGATATGCAGAAACTTCGGGAGCTTATTCTACACGTTAAATTAAAGAAAAAAGTTATATAAACATAGGTCCGGAAATTCTTCGTTTTCCATCTTTCTGTCTGTTTGTGTTTTTTACTTGGTACATGTATTACAATTAATTAGGCCAATTTTTGTATGGAATATTAAGTTTCTACTTTGTACTATTTAAAATTGGCAGCCATTTTTGTTTTTCAAAGCTAAATATCTGAAAACCCGTAAAACTTATGAGATATCTATAGGTATCAAAGAAGTGTTTCGGTTTGTCCGAAAAATAATGTTATGGCTATAAGATTTTAAATAACTGAGTAATTGTGATTTTAATAAATTAAACATGCTATTGTTGCCATTTCTGGACTAAACCATCATATTTTAACTTATACAAATCACAATTACTCAGTTATTCAAAACTCTATAGTTCAAACTTTCATAGAATTATTTTTAGGACAAAATGACACATCTTTTTCGATACTTACAGAATTTTCCTAAATTTTACGGTTTTTGATATATTTAGCTTTGAAAAACAAATATTACCGCCATTTTGACATGGTGGCAGAAAATTGATATCCCATACCAAAATGAGCTTATTAGATGAAATACATGTACCAAGTTTGAGGTTGATATCTTCAGATGTTCCAAAGATGCGTATTTAGAAACTGTATTTTAAAATAGTTCATCCATAGACAACATTTAAATTTTCATATAAAGTTTAAGCCACATTTCACGTAATTGAGAATGTAAAATTCACGGGGTACATTAAGTTGCAAATGGAAACTCCCATAGTCAACATTATCAATATAATCCATTTTAATTTGTGGAAAATGTATGGTTATTATTTAAAGTCAATACAATTCTTTTGTTCCTTGACTAATTGTTTTATAAAATGTCCACTTCGTATATTATGTTTTAGTTACGATAGGAAACGGATTAATCTTAGGATTCATGTTGGCCCGAAAGATTATTATCTGAGGTGAAAACAAGCGAAAACGCGAGAGTGATGAATTGTGTGACTATTATCATGGTGTTGGAATCGACGGCGACGTGGTTAAATTACATTTTAGATGACTATATACAAAATAACTGACGATAAAATATCGTAACAAATTGTTTTAGTAACACATTATTTATAAATTGTTATAGTATATAGTACATATCTTAAATACAAAAAAATGTATATCATACTACTACAAGTACATATTATATACTACAGATATACTACAAATAAAAAGCTTTACATTTTAGTTGCTTAATGTTTTGGAATTCAAAATTCCTGAGCGAGGTAGCACAGCAGAAACCTAAGGCGTAAGCCCGGGCCGGTCAATCTCAGTATGTACTGTTACTCGTTTGTAAGTCATGACGGAATTTAACCCTGGTCAGGCTGTATGCTTCCAAGTACTATTACGTAGTAATCTCAAACTGACCTGTAATAAAATTCCCCTTGTTTACATTCAAAATTATTCTTAAGTGACTAGGTTTAAATTCTAACAGAGAATTTCCGGAATATTTGATTTTAATATCCGCATAATGATCAATAAATTAAAGCACATACTGTCTTATTTACTTTGTTGTGCCTGAATTTCTATATTAATAATGATTGTTTTATTAAGTTTGTACTGCCATTATTAGCGAATTTCCCCTATAGGGAAGAAGCTATTACCGTAGGTCTCATGGTAAGACTTAAGCCCCAGACCATGATAACTTTTTGTTTTGAGGTCCCCAGATGACAAAAACACTATTCGTTCAAATTTATATATATGTATATATATGTATATATATGTATATATATATATATATATATATATATATATATATGTGTGTGTGTGTGTGTGTGTGTGTGTTTGTCCGTGAATGCGATAACTTGAGTAAAAAACTCCGATTTCGATGAAATTTGGCTCAAATGTGTAAAATGACATTCATGACTTTAAGTTCGAAAACCAGAAATATCGGACCATGGGAAGGGGGTTTATGGGGTTTTTAAATTTTCCAAAAATCAGTTTTTTGCATTTTTTACCCTAAAATCTTTAAAAAACTTAATTTTGGTTTTTACCATGTTGTAGAGCTTAAAAAAACAAATAATAAAGTATTTTGAATTATTAACCTAGATTAAGTGGTTGCGGAGAAAATCCAAAAAACCTTATCATAAAATCTCCCATGTTAATCTTATGGGAAAGCAGTTTTTGGCTTTTCCTCAGTTTATTTTAATGTAAACTTCACATTTGCTTTTACCAATCTGTTCAGTTCCACAAAACGATCATTTTGGTGTTTAAATTTCGATTCTACGCCCAACCGTTGCAGAGATATTCAAAGTGCTAAACACAGTACGTTGTCCAATGTTATCCTTATGGAGAATAAATAGAATTTGATATCTCGATTATTAGTGAATTTCCTTTGGAAAGTGAACTATTAGCATGACCCGCACGGTGAAACTTAAGCCCGGGACCACCATAGAAGTTCCTAACGTGACCCCCTGAACACGTTTTGGGGGGTCGTTCAAAATTGTATATATATATATATATATATATATATATATATATATATATATATATATAGACATATATATATATATGTGTATGCACTCTAGCGGTCGCATTTTTTGTCCGATTTACTTCAAATTTGGTAGGGACGTTCCTTTCTATAATCTGTTGGACAAGTTCGTTGGGCAAAACAATTGGAAAACTCTAAACCCATTTTTTGGGGATTAATCTTTCAAATTTCGAGTTTTTGGGCCCAAAAAGGGTCAGAAAAGCATCAGATGTAAAATTAATGCATGTAAAAAGATGGGAATTAGAGAGGGGAAAGTTTTAAGTCCTCTCTCGTCATTCTAGCATAAATATTTACCGAGTTATTAAAGAAAATGTGTCTCGGCTAAACACAGTACGTTGTCTTATGGGGGTTTTACACTAGAAAAGCCTGTTATTCCTTTGTTAAAGTACTTTTATTATCCCCAGCAACCTCACGCCTACTTTCAAGCCTGTCTGGACCTTCTCCTAACCTTATAATGCGTAAAATTGTATTCCCAGCTTTGCAGGTAAATTAAACCAGCAGTATCAGAACAGCCAAAAAATCAATTTTTTCAGGTTTCAATAAAAATTGGACAAATGTATGTTTTTACACTGATTTTGTGTTTCATAAAAACTGCGTAGTTTTTATGTGGAAATTCACTTCCCTCACGTCAGCGTGCTGCGTGCGAACTCGTTTATGAAAGTATATTGATGAAACTTGGTATGTGGCTTCACGTAGTACTGGTAAATTGATAGTTGCACAAAAAATTGAGTTTTTGGGGATTATTTCCTTAGCAGCAAACCTACATACTCAGCCCCCATGTTATTCTTATGGAGAATAAGTCAAATGTATTGACTCCCTCAATTATGAACATAAATTAATAAAACTTGGTATATAGCTTCACTTGGTTGATTTGTATTGATAATTGCATAAAAACCCTTTTTTTGTTCCTTGTTGCAGCAACCCTGCTTACTCAGCCCCCATGTTATTCTTATGGAGAATCACTAAAATGTTATATAGCGCTTATTTATGATTGAATATTGATGAAACTTGGTATGTGGCTTCGCCTAGTTAAATTCTATTTATATTTACATAAAAAACAATTGTTTGTTTCCTTATTTCAGCAAACCTACGTACTCATTACCAATGTTATTCTTATAGAGAATTATTAAAATCGCTTATATGTAAATATATTTTTATGAAACTTGGTATGCGGCTTTATGTGGTATAAGACATATATGATGCATTGGAAATTCGCTGAGTATGCAGGTTTGCTGCGACGGGGGTATTATAGTATTACTTTTTTATAACTATTTTGTAATAATAATCAAGTTTGTTACAGGGCATACAAAATTGTTTAGTTAAGTCGGTCTCATCATATTTAATAATTTGGTTATGCAACTTTAGTGAAACTTAATCAGTCTTGAGTTTCAATTCTAACATGAAGACGATATAAATCAGTTTGAATGTGATGTAATTCTCAACCGATGGGACAAGTTTTTATCCTTATCTAACACCGAGTATGACTTTAGCTTGTATATAAGAAAATAAATTCACATTTTCACGTTTATAGGAAGTTTCTTAAATAGAAAAAAGTGTTGATACGATTTTCATTTTATAAATGGTGCAAAAAGGTTTATAATAAGTATGATATGTGCGCAAATTTGACGTTAGGACGATGATGCCTAGCTTAAATTAAGTAAAGTAACATGTATGTTATTGAATTATACTGAAGATCTAGTGAAACTGAAAATTCGTTTTACAGAGGGAAACGTTGACGAAACCTTGTTACCATTTGATGTCAGCGTGGGAAGTGAATTACAGAACTGTAGCGAGGATGTGAGAACATCACTCGTACCAAACTGGTTAGGAACTGTTTGTGGCATTAGAATCTAACCTATTCGAATGGGAATGCTTAGTAACAGTATTATTTCCTGCCTCAGTTTTTACCCTTACATCTTTATAACTACTTAATATATGCCTATAAGCACACATATAGTTATGGAGTTTGCATTTATTTTCTGCGTACAAACCCATTGTTACAAATGCTGATTCAGGGTTAGGCGAAGGTCTGGAATTAATTTTATAGTTAAAAAATAGTTCAGCTTAACAACTAGCTGACTTTGCAACCATGTATCGGACACCATGAATTATTCTGGTCTTTTGCCCACGACACTTTTAATGTTTTGAAAATGTCAAACCTCTGCCAGGTTCAAGTTATATTAATGATTTGTTAATGATTTACAAGTCTCATCCTAAATAAGTAATGTTGCTACAGAATTGGTATGACACTAATTGGTTAAAACTACCTTCAGTCATTTAGTGAAAGAACTGATACATTTGTGAAGGGACACTTCAGTTTATACACAACCGGGTGTTAGGTTATTATTATTTGGTGATGCAAGGGTTTCTCAGGAAATAATTCTTGGATTTCCAATATTGCCGATTAATACTTCTTCAAAATAAATAAATGTAACTGCTCTTTCACTTTTGTAAGAACACTGAATTTTCACATGTATCGTATACTGATAGTGTCACTGGTACCGATATTTTTCAATTGCATTATGGTTTAAAATCCAAATTAAGAGTTTTCAGATTTTTCGTTTATATACTCTAACAGATAAAACCAGAAGAAAAAGCTCTAAGCTTCCAATTACATCTTGTCTTAGATAAGGTCTGTTCTCTAAGTCTTCTCTTTAGATTGTATCTAAATGTTTCATCTTCTTCAAATAATATTATAAAATAATTTGTGGAGCTGTTTTTGTTTTTAAACTATTTATGTTCTATTGGTATTCATTTACCAGTAGATATGGTTTAAAACTTCTTTTTAGTTTCCCAATTAACAGGTGGTGACGGATAATGGTTTTAATTTGTTAATCAGTACATACAAATTAAACAATGAATCTTAATCCAAGGACTTTTGGCCAACACTCACCTTGTTCTTTTGATCGCGGAGGCGTATGTCCAAATTTTACATAACAAGTTGCTAATGTTACCATACCTAGCTAGTAGTTGATTAATTTATTTCCTAACCACCTCTAAATATATAGGGGTAACTTCAACTGAGAGTATTGATATGGGATTATTTTAGAAGCTCATAAAATTCTCGGCACTCGGCAGAATGTATTTTTTTCCAGTGCGATTCCTTATGCAAAACTCGACTGGCATCCCATATCACATCATACCGAGACTCCAGTACATTATTGCTTAATTCAGACCCATATACTATTCTTTATAATAGCTGTTTTATGGAATTATTTAATCCTTACATGTACAGATCTCGAGGTTTTGCCTATGTAATTGCTATTTCATGAACATAGTGCCTTATACACAACATTCTTGCAAGTAATACGTTTTCTTTGAAAGTAAAGTAAACAAAACCCTCCCCTTACTACAAAAGGATGAGTCACCGTTAGTCATCGTGGTCAGGCGATCAACCATAATACGCGATTGGTAAACTAGGAACCCCCCTCTCCCCCCGCCAGAAGACATGGAAGGTATGTGGTTCCGTAAAATGTCGGGAGTCAGAATAGTCAAAATAATGTTTTACTACCCAACACAGATGTGGGCTGTGGTCTGGCGTTGATATTTCAGACATAGAAAACAAGTAAAGACATTCAAAACACACCTTGTTTGTATTTTATATTTTGCTAGAAATAGCTCAGATTCAATGTGGATTGAATCTGTAAACAGAATACAAATTAAAATCTGAGATTCGTTTTACATTTATTTAATTAAAATAAAACATAATAAATAATGGCCATTGGGTATACACGGCATTAGTGATTTTAGTAAAAGACGACTCGCACATATTTCCAGGAATGGCGAACATTGTTAATAATGAATTGTATGTACATGATTGCCGTTAACTCCCGAGGGGCTTAATTATTATGTTTAATTAAAAATTGCATCCAGTATTGTAAACTGTTGTCTGATTACTGTTCCAAAACAATAAAGTTGGTCCTCATGATAAATTGATATATGCATTTCCACTGACCTTAAGTATTGATCCACTGAGTTTATGTGGCATTTTAAGTTCTGATTCAACGCCTAACCAAATTGTTGTATACACGAATGGACTCGTTTCTAGTTACTGAAACTGAGTTAAAACACAAAACCACGACTGCAAAGACTGATAACGAAGTTATTAATCGTTCTCTTCATTGCTAACAGCTAAAGCGACAATTCATCCCTTGTTTCTTGTTTTAACCCCTTCTTCTACAGCATTACGCATCGTATTACATTTATATTATAGTGTTATATTATTTTTACTTTATTTTTTACCCAAATTAAAATTAAATTAATTTATTACATTTTAATTTGATATATTCCAAATATTTAGCAGTTAACAAACTTCAATATTGACACTTCAGGATGATTAATGACGTATAAATTATGAAGGACATTTGTGATAGTGTATATGTTAAGATAAGTAAACAACGTTGTAGACCTGTACACTCCTTGTTGGTAATATCAGACATTTTATTATTGCCAATGGTGCTTTCTTTGTTATTTTCCTTCTAGTTTCGTTTAATTATAGATCGTGGGATGCATTCAATAAAATATAAATCTTTATACGTTGTTAATTTCTGTGAAAACGATGTTTGATCATATATGCTACTTAAATGTAAATAATAGTTGCGTCCTTCAGTTAATAGATTCAACCGAATACCATATTAACAGGGACCATATACATAAGTTTTTTATTTTTATTTAATGTGGTTCTAGAATAATACATTTTTTATTTAAGCTTACTTCCGAACCGATACCAAATACTAAGCGTCATAGAATATGTCTTTACAAGAACTTTATCATTTAGTTTTGATTAAATAGTTACATTCTAAATTGCTGGAGTATTTATTTCCGTACATGTGTTTTTAAATTAACTGGCTGATAGGGAGGAATAATTTCACAACTCAAAGTTATATTGATCTTATTTTATGTGTCGAAATTTGTTATGAGATGAAGAAGAACTCTCATATAATATAGTGCATTTGTTAACATAAATAAAATTTACTATACTGTACAACATTCACATTTTAAGTGTTAATCAGTATTAGTCATAAACTAATCAATACATCACATTAATTTATTTAATATGTAAAAATGTTTTTTCTTTAATAACTTATTTATATGAGAATTGACAGTTTAATCATGGTTGTAATATTATAATGTGCTTAGGATTATCCATTAAAAAGTGGTCAATATTTATGATGAATAATTGATTTATTACTATAAATAGACAATCAAATGAAACTGGCTGTAAAAATACCTGCAGCTGATTTTAATAACATATGATTTCTGTATATTGTTATTTTGTTTACTTTCAATGTTTTTCATTCTATCTTGTTGGTTTTTGTCATGTACTTACAATTTCTTTTTGCAACTTTATAAATTATGTTTTATAACTTTCATGAAAATGTGCGAAAATATAACTTGTAATCATTGTAATAAATTAGTGTTTTTATATATTTCATTATAGCACATATATGAATGATGGTGAGTTGTAAACATAGATTTTATATCATAAAATCATTCTTGATTTGAACAATATACGGTCCTTCATCTAAATGAATTTTATAATTAATAAATTCACCTTAACCCTCCATTTAGTGGCCCTTGACGTGCCGGATTATGGACTCAGACTATGGATACTATTTATGAACTATTTAACTTTTGTGTGAATGATGCAAGATTTGTAACTGTTCATTGTGTTATTTATTGATATAATTGAATTTTGATCTTTGTTTTTTGTATTTGTAATCATGGCTCCTACAAAACAAATTGAGTTTAAAGCGTTGACGTATGAACGTTCGACTAACATGATTAAAAAGCGTTTTACTACAATTTTGGATTCAGTCAATAGTATAATTGAACAATCACAATCAGTTTCTATTGTTCAAACCAAAATGTTAAAGGTATATTTGCTTGAAGTCAACAAAAAGCTTAAAGAGTTTGAAATAAGTTTTCAACGCGCTTTAAGTTTGTCTGAAGCTGAATCAGTTCCGGATGACACATTAAACCGTGATCAGGATGAAATAAATGAACTCTATGTGAATATTTGTGGTTGTATTGAGGCTTTCTTGCCTGTTGATGAACCGAACTCATCGGATTCATCTATTGTTCGTCAAGACTCGTCTCAAAATCGTAACTCTCCAGTCCGATTACCTAAATTGGATTTGCCTAAATTTTCAGGAGATATTTCAACTTGGACTACTTTCATAAACCTTTTTGACATTACAATTCACAACAATTCATCTATTGACAATGTATTGAAATTTCAATACCTCTTAAGTGTAGTAAGCGGAGAACCGCTGAACCTAATCAAAAGTTTGGAAATTACTTCTGCAAACTACAATATTGCTTATAGCATATTAAGAGAAAGGTTCCATAACATTCGTAGGTTGCAATCTTTTCATTTGCATCAATTGTTGGACTTGCCAACTATTACTATGTCAAATTTCAAAGGATTAAGGCAGTTTGTTAGCTTGTTCACTGAACATTCTCAAGCGTTAACTGCATTGAACTGTAATGTTACCGGTAATAATCCATTGCTTACTACAGTACTGTTACGTAAAATGGACGGTGAATTACGTAAAAAACTTGAAGTTTTTAGATCTACTGATCAATCAACCGTACACACTTTACCGGAAGTTAATGACATTATTAGGTTCTTAAGTTCGGAATGTATTCAGACTGAAGATGCTGCCATTCATGATGTTAATCGATCCCCTGTCCCTAATGGTTCCCAAGGTCGTAACAAAACCTTTTTTCCTAAATGATCTTTTGATCAAAAACGAGAAGTCACTATGATTGCTACACAAACTGCACCAGTACAATCTTTTATACCGCATCAAGAAACCCCTATCAATGTTTCATGTTTTGCATGCAAGCAACCTGGTCATGCGGTATACTCATGCTCACTATTTCAAAATAAAACACCCCAAGAGCGCTACCAAGTTGTCAAACAGAGTAAACATTGCGTTGTTTGTTTAGATAGTCATGGTTTTAAACAATGCAAATCACTAGTTACATGTTCAAAATGTAACAAACGACACCATTCATTGCTACATTTTTCTAGTCCATCAGCCACTGTTTCCAAACATAATAATGTTAAATATGCATCTCAACATGATGACATCAATCGTTCATCTCAACTTAAAGGTAACGAATGTTCGGATCAAACTGTAGAGTCTGATATGACGGTTACACTAACATCTCAAGACAAATGTTTATCAGACTCATCCAAAACTACCATCCTTTTGGGGACCTTGTTAGTGAAACTTACGACATCAGATGGAAACACACAAGTATTTCGTGCTTTACTTGACTCAGGAAGTATGTGTGATTTAATTAGTGAACGAGCAGCTAATCTGTTGAAGGTGCCTAGACATAAATCAGATATCCAACTTACAGGTATTAATCAAAAGGTTACTCAAAATAAAGGTCAGAGTTATCTTGATATTGAAACCCTGGCTGGTGTTCGAATTTCGTCACGGCATCCAATGTTAATACTGGATCATTTAACAGTTGATCTTCCTCGAGTTCCATTGCCTCCTGAAGTTTTTCAACGTACTCAACGATTTGTTTTGGCTGATCCCACATTTCATGTACCTGGACGTGTTGATGTTGTCCTAGGTTGTTCTTTGTTCCCTCAACTATTTACTCACGAAGTATTTTCTTTGGGACCAGAAATGCCTTATGTAATGGGCACTCATTTTGGATATGTTGTAATGGGTTCTTCCCCTTGTATTTCTAATCCTCCAGAACATGGAAAATCACTTCCGTACTCAAATTTAAATGTATGTTTACATGCTGTTTCTGATGTTGATTTGCATTCCTCACTTCAACGCTTTTGGCAACAAGAGGAACCTCCAGTTTGCCAACTTAAAAACGAAGAGGAAAAGCTTTGTGATGAACATTTTGCGCAAACACATACGAGGGATAAAACTGGGCGATATGTTGTTCGCCTTCCGTTCAAAGATGCGCAGCCTGTACTTGATTCCTCGAAATCTGCTTCTGAACGTCGTTTATTTTCAGTGGAACGTAAGTTCAATACAGATTCATATTTTTCTAAAGTTGTACCATGATTTTGTAAATGAATATGTTGCATTGGGCCATATGTCAGAATTTAGTGATGTAGATTTGTCGTCTCCGCACTATTTTCTTCCTCACCATGGGGTTTTGAAAGAAAACAGCAGTACGACCAAACTTAGAACTGTTTTTGATGCAAGCTGCAAAATTAGTAATGGAGTTTCCCTTAATGATGTTTTATTCATGGGGCCTAAACTACAAACAAACATCTGTGATGTCCTCATGCAATTTAGATGCCACAATTTTGTGTTTTGTTGTGACATAAGACAAATGTACCGCCAAATTTTGATACACCAGGACGATCGCAATTTCCAATTAGTATTGTGGCGTGACAATCCTAACCAAGATGTTTCCATTTTTCAATTAAATACGGTTACATATGGGATGAACTGTTCTCCTTACTTGGCGATTCGCACTCTTCACCAGCTGGCTGATGATGAAGGTATAAATTATCCTTCAGCTGCTCAAGTTTTAAAGACGCAGATATTTGTGGATGATATCATAACAGGTGCAGATACTGAAGAAGATGCATTAACCTTACAACATCAGTTGGTTGATTTATTGCATTGTGGAGGTCCATTAACAGCTGTTCCAGAATCTGAATGCAATAACATTCCATCAAACCGGCTAAAACATTGGCAACAAGTTCAAAGTTGTTATCAACGTATTTGGCATCGTTGGAAATTGGAATATCTACATACGTTACAACAACGGACAAAATGGATCAAACATCAAGACAATCTAGAAGTTGGACAGTTAGTTATACTGCATTCTCCATCAAGTCCTCGTGAATGGCCATTAGCAATAATAACTGAAGTTTATCCTGGTTCAGATGGAGTTGTTCGTGTCGTTAAAGTCAGAACAAAATCTGGTGTATTCACACGACCAGCTGTGAAAGTGTTCCCTCTACCATTAGAATGAATACTCTGTGTTTTTGTTGAAGTATATTTCTTCAAGGTGGCCGGTATGGTCAATATTTATGATGAATAATTGATTTATTACTATAAATAGACAATCAAATGAAACTGGCTGTAAAAATACCTGCAGCTGATTTTAATAACATATGATTTCTGTATATTGTTATTTTGTTTACTTTCAATGTTTTTCATTCTATCTTGTTGGTTTTTGTCATGTACTTACAATTTCTTTTTGCAACTTTATAAATTATGTTTTATAACTTTCATGAAAATGTGCGAAAATATAACTTGTAATCATTGTAATAAATTAGTGTTTTTATATATTTCATTATAGCACATATATGAATGATGGTGAGTTGTAAACATAGATTTTATATCATAAAATCATTCTTGATTTGAACAATATACGGTCCTTCATCTAAATGAATTTTATAATTAATAAATTCACCTTAACCCTCCAAAAAGATATAACTTATAAAATGTATTTATAGTCATTCTCTATTGGATGGTAACCAGCGTTTTACACCCGAAAACTTCATTTACCCGTTTTGTACGACATAATTATGTACATAAATTAATTATTTAAATTGGAAATTTCACGGAATTATTTAGAGAACTGGCTAGACTCTCAGTATAGGCTTGGGAGTTCTGTCATGTCGTGAGACTGATGTTCTCAATAAACTAAATATTTAAGAATAAAACAGTGGTATTGTACTTTGATGAAATATACAATAAAGCGATTCCGAAACATCAGCATTTAATCTTTAATGGACTAAGGCACAGAACCTCAGTGATAGGTGGCATTACGAAACAGCTAAAACATTCTTAAAATAATGAGAAAAGTTTCTTTCTCAATTTTATTTCTGTGAAAATCTAAAACATTGTGAACCATAAACTTTATAGACAGACGAACAGAAACGATTTTACAATGATTATAGTATGTTTTATCCACAAGACAATGAAGACATTTGTAAATTCTAAGCCACTTATGGACAAAACTAATGTTATACGATGCCAACTTTTTAATGAGACCTTAATATTAGTAGGTTCAAAATTATTTACTATTGAAAATCTTCATAAATTTCTGTTTAAAATCTCTTTCTCCTTAGTAGTTCGGCCAGAAAAAAGCAAACGTATGCTAACCAGCTAATTATATATATAACTAATGATTTATCTGGATAAAAGTTAAGATCATAATAATTATTTGAGTTGGAGTATTAATAAGAAGGTATCTGAAGTGTGAATGAGTAATAGGTCTAATCATACAAATTACTAAAGGCATCTCAACCAGATGCCAAGTCCTAAAAGCAATTACTGTAAATAGATTGCAGGTTGTAGAAGCCATTTGTTTTCTCCTACTGTTGAATTAATTCCTGTCACTAGTAAATGGCGTTTTGAAATTGATATCTCAACTTCAAGAAAACCATGTTACCGATCATTTTAGATGATTACTGTGCATTTATTATTATTACGTAATGACATTATTATTATTATATTTGGAGTTTCTTTAAATTACGTAAAACTTTAAAGATAATTAATTTTAAAACATTTTCTGGCATTATCATGTTAAAAAAGGTTGACCGCATGCAAGTTTGATGGCCAAATTATATAAAACCGTAATTTTATTTTTAAGTGAGTCTTCAATTACGAAATACTAGGCATTATGTTTCATGACTACAGCCACGGTCCGTAAACAGGTTCAGTATGTTATAAGATAACAGCTGCTGGATCTGTCTTTGCGGAAAATCGCAAACATTTTTTCAATTATAATAGTTGTATTTATGTAAAAATGTTTTCACTAAAATGCTTTGAGCCCTGGAGTGCGGTTTCAAACATAAACAAGTTTAACTCATTTATTATTTTACATTCATCGTTGTGTTCCACTCTTTCATTAAGTCTTTAAGGGTTGAACAAACTCTATATATTAAGAATATACTGTATAATCAGCTCTTTTCTACCACTTAAAATGTATTAATTAGAATATATTAATACATATGTATTCGGTTTTTAAACAGTATTTGTTTTTGTCACGGTGAAATACGTAAACCATGTTTTGTGTGGCAATATTTACTACTGTTTCTTAATCCCTTAGCGCTTGCAGCAGGCGTTTACCACGATTTATGTTTAAAATATACGATGAATGTACCTATGAAAGTAACAATGTTGCCTAGGTTAACATAAGTGCCACTGAGGAGTACGACATGCGGCAGTAAGCTGATATTGTTACATGTTCAATAAAACAGAAGCGTTACATTTTATTTTATTTTTTATTTGTTGTGTTAGATTCCTTGGCTAAGCACACTTTTGTCTGTATTCTGGTTTGGGTAATAATTTAATTTCCACTGTATAGCAAACAACAGTATACATTTTTATTAAATGTAAATGGGAAATATTAATTAAACCTTAGGACATTCTTGTAGTTATTTCTAAGTATTTTGTGTCGCGTACTTATTATTTACATTGAAAACTATCCCGAACAATTATTTTAAAATAACAGTTAACTCTCCTTGGTGTCTATAATTTTCATTACTATAATAAAGAAGGAATACGTAATATTTGACTTTATGATTAATATTATGATGTTTTGCTTAACTGTCATGACATGGTAAATGGCCTTTATTATTTTGATGGCCAATAAATTAATAAATTAAGCCTTATAACACAAAACATATGTTCACACTTAAACTTTAGTTACATGCAAGGTGGCAAATATGAATATATGATGATACAAGGCAATTTATTTCGATTAGTCACACCAGTCATCATCAGGCCCAATCTGAGAATATCTGATTGAGCCTGATGATGACCGGTGTGACTATTCGAGATCAAATACTCTGTACCGTACCATTGTATATGCATAAATATCACCTTGCATGTAACAACAGAAATGCCTTGTATGAGTAAACATAGTTTTATAGTTGTGAGACTTATATAGTTTAGCCTATTTAACTGTTATAACACGTATTATGCTAATCAATAATTTTTTATTATTATAAAATATCATGCTTGGAACTCCAAATTTTTATCATAAGTCAATACTAAAAGCACTATTAGTCGTAGGCTTTTATTGACAGTCCGCTTACATAACTTATAATCAATACTTCGATCCATTGTTACGCTAAGCGTTTTTACTCTGAGAACAATATTACGTAAGATTATTTACATAATGATAAACTATCCGAAATGTATGTGCAATAGTGTATATGCATGTTTTTATGATAACGTAATAATAAATAAATGTTACTGTATTGTAACAGAAACATACAATTTCAACAGAAGCAATTAATCGCAACATCCATTCCTAAACGCAAAAAATGGATGCTTCTAACACGATGAATGCAATAAAAAAACAAATTTCAATTCAGTTAGTGAGAAATGAAAGAAAATCCGAGGTAACTTATATTTAAAACAGCGGAAATTCAGCAAGGAAATACAGCAAGGTCCTGCGCCGACGTTATTGTGTAGCGAGCCCCGTCGACCAATTACGCCTCTTTTCAGCTTACGTGTACACAAAGCTGCCTCGCTACATCCTCTAACAAGTAGCAGCCCTAGGATATGGATATATACGTCAACACGCAAATTGTGTCCCCTCTACCTTTTAGAGAGGGAAAATATCACAGATTCTAAGTGCTTGTTTGTTTTACATACCGTATATATAGTTGTGTAACTCAACTGTAATATTTGAAATATAAGTTCACTATACAAGTTTCTTTTTCGTTAAGGTGTCTAGGGAGTAAGCAGTGGTTCGCAGACAAGTTGTAAAAACAACCTAGTCTACCTGATATTTAATTACATTTGCTTTATTTTAAGAAGTCAAATAAAATGCATTTTTGTGATAATTTAATTAGACAGTTGTAACGGCGCCCAAAAGGCTGCTTCAGGCAATTTGAAATATAACTTGTATGCCCATTAATAGAATATGGCTAGTATTTGAATGTAAAAAGTTCTTTCAATTATCAGTTAAAAACTTTCAACCCCTAGAGACTTTTAAGTCATTATTCTGGAACATTCTTAATCTTGGACTGAACCTTTAGTAAAATCAACCATTTATTTATACTCATGCATACTAAAAACTTATATTTATAATTGCTTGCAAATGTGTCAAACCTAATTCATCTGAGGATAAAATTTTAGGAGTGAAAATATTTATTTAATAAATGTAAAGAGTGTAATAAACTTAATTTATTTCCTATATAACAACCAGTTTCCAGTTTCTAGTATCATTTCACAATTAATTTAACCTGGAGTACTAAACCTTGCATCGGTAGTTTTGCAAAACAATATTGTTTATGGTTTCCGGTAATATACTAATTGGATAGTAAAATAACAATAAGAATGCCTATAAATAAACGCTGTGTCACTACCGAGACATAAGCTACGCATAAACGGAGCGCTTAACATGCTATGATGTTAAACGATCAAAGTTGCTTCAAGCTATAAAACAGTATTAGATATTCGCCGGCTTTACCGCTGTTCAAACTGTTTGAAATGCAAAGCCTTCCCTGAGTGTGGTGTATTTATAACATTCGAACCAGCTCAAACCCACTATATGTTGTTGGTCAGAATTACCACTCGTTCAAAGTAGTTACCATTATTTAATCCAGTATATCATTGTTTTAGCTGATAGATACATAAATTAAAAATATATAGTAAGCAAGCTGTACATTTGAGTTATTTACTACCAATTCAAAGTTATTTGACTACCATTTTGAATGAAATATTTTATCCCTAATAAAGCTGAATTACGCTTTAATACGATATTTAAAGGCACATCACACTGAATTAAAGGAATTTCAACAACTGTTAAAAATTGTGTTTTATAAGCAACTACAAACATTAAAAATTTCCAATTTTAAGTAGTATACAAATTATAATACATAAAACATCATTGGAATTTCACGAAACATGATCTTTATAAGAAGCTTCTACCTGCGAGGAATATTTTGTATTTGCCTCGCATATGTCTTGCAGTGAAACAGGAAACCAATAGCAATATTTTACAGGCACCACGTGAGTGTGACAGTCATAATGTAAGTGGACAGTTAATTTAGATTTTTGAAATATATTTCATTCGTAAAAACTGTTTTAGATTCAATACCGCAATACAAGCATAAAGAAACATACTGTAATGTTGAACAACGTTGCGTTTGTGCACATAGATGATTGATTTTGAAATTTCCTTTTATATATTTATGAATAACCGAATAAACCGTACGCAACATTATAGTACCAATTAGTGATGTTTCTAATTTTAACTTAAAATGAAATTACAAGAGTAATATTTTCAATCTAGTACCAGACACATAAAGAAAATATTTAGTTAGGTAAACCTATTTTAGCTGAAATATCCGACTGCTACTACCAAAAGGAAGCAATAATAAAGATGTGAATTTTACTTCGACTAAAAATATTATTATTTTAGAGTTAATTAAAACACATAAAATGTTCATAGCGACAATGTTACAATTACAATTTAAGGGTTTACATACTTTTACCGACTCTTTAGAAATACAAGATTGAAAATCTCTGAAGTTTCGTGCCTCATATTATTAGGTATTACAAGCTATTTTTTTTGTCTATCTACGCTATTTGATCTCATTAGATATTTTAATTTAAAACTAGTAGTAATGCTAAGTACTATCTGCCTTACTTTATTGATTAATATCGACCCTAACAATACAATATTACATAGCGCACCACTATTCTGTGGTCACAGCCTTAACCCTGATACGAAACTATCATATGACAAGTGGTGATAACATTAGCTAAAACTGCTTATTAAGTGGAGCACTGAACTTTGCAGTTACAATTACTAGCACGTAATGTTACGAACATCATACACACGTCTGTTAAAAAAACAAAAACACACGCACACAGACACATTAAACATTTTAAGAAATATTGTTTCCTTAAATATATATGTTGTAGCTAATTTATATTTATAGCGCCGAAACCTAAACTGATCGTAATTTGAAGTAGGATTTCAAGCCTGCCACCTGCTTCTTATGTTATTGCGTTCTATTGTTCCGGAACAAAACCTTTTAGCGAACAAAGGCTGTAAGATTCTGTGATTTATTTATGAATCCCTTCCTTAAAAGGTCAATTTGTAAGTGTTCTTGTACACGTAAATAATATTTCCAATGACAATTTTCATGACAGGTAAAAATACAAAAAAATGTGTGTATTGTCAAATTATATTTACCACGAAAATAATAACAATTAAAAGGATAAACTTGATAAAACGGGATTTAACAATAAGACGGAATGGTAAATATCCTATGATTGGTTAATAAATAGTGTTTAATATACAAAAAAGTCACACTTAATAAATACGACTGTTATAAATATATCGAAATAGATAAATGAATAATTATGACATTTTGTTTGGTGTAAAAAGGAGAACCTATAAAATGTTCGTATTTTTCAATATGATTACCTCAAAAGTAGACATTACCAGAGAGTTAAATATGTTATTTTTTTACATTCATTTAACGATGTTTGTAGCATTTACAAACGACTAATTAAAACGTTATGGTGGTCCTGAGTCACTGACATATATATTGGTTGATGATATTGGACTCTAGATAGTTGTTCAAAATCAATTAGATACATTACCAGCTAATCAGGGAACGGACTGGTGTAGAGGTTAGAGCTCTTGTTTATGGTCCCCCAGGGCCCGGATTAATCTCAACAATCACCAATTGCTATAAGCATTGTGGTATCTCCGTGGCTCAGTGGTTCGGGACCCACCATAAGCTGTTTGTAGGTCTGTACGAAAATTTATACCTTAGATATTAACAAGACTAAAACCGTTTGCTTTTAAAACGTTAAAATATTCCTCTTGTATAAATTTAAAAAAATGGTAATTAGAGAGCACTCTTCACTATAACATTACGATAATAAATCCAGCTAACATTGTTTTAGGTGTTTTCCCCGCTAGTAATTAGAGTATAACGTGCATGAAACTAAATCTTGTAGAGCATTACTGGCAATTTTAAAATATTCCAAAGGTTTTAACTTTTACTGGGAAATTTTCCATTGTTTACATTCACAGACACAGTTTATACGTCAAAGCTCTTCATTTGGGGAACTTCTATAAAACATAAATATGAAAATCTAAACGAATTTGGGTCCATAATAACATTTAAAACCTATTCCTTGATAAGCAAATTTAAATTACTGTAACAGGAAAGCCACCTGTGAATTAGACGATTTAAGCAAAATACGTTTTTTTGCAAGGGTTTTACTATAAGGATTATTATTAAAAAAACCTGTTCCATACTAATAAGTTGGAGTTTGCTGAAACTGTTACGTTATGTGGAGGACAGCGAATTTCCGTATAACTAGTAAATATGATCAAATGACTGGTATAGTAATCTTAAAAGTATATTACACAATTGGCCAATATCTATCTTTTTGTATCGACTAATACAAGTTTTATAACTGTGTAGAGAGTAGCTCAGAATACTTTCATATAAATCAAATATATACAATTTTATTTCCAATGTTTTATGAAACAAATATTCTGATTATTTATCATGTTTAAGGGCTACATAAAAATCGTTATGACTACAAATAGAAACCTTTTAGCTTGGTACAAATGTATTTATAAAATTGTAGTTGCAGATTTATAATTCACTTTATTCACTTTGCATGACATAAAACACAAACATACGTTCATGTACACACGATACACTTAAAGTCACAAAATATGGAATAATATTTCAGCATTTGAAGATGTAAATATAGTTCTGGGGGTGGCGAAAATAATTTCATACAAGGCATATTCAATATCTAATTAAATTATTTTATTATTATTATTTAGTAAAGCCTCTAAGGGTTTTAAAGGGAATATCATAAATAACGTAACACCTAATACTTTGGTACTATTGTTTAGTATAAATATAAATTACAATCTAACTAAAAACTTAAATACACAATGAGTATCGAAAATGGATGATCCATTCATCAATTAATCGTTTACAAAAGTAAATAATTGGATTCCAACTACAGGCACGTTCACCCGCAGTAACTCCCTTTGCCACCTACGTGTTGGAACTTTCTACAAAATATATGAGGCTTCTATCCTCAGAGTTATTGGTTCCGTCATGCAAAATAAATAAATGCTATTTAAACCAGTAAACTACGCTGGGACTAGGTGCGTATTACTATTTGTAATTATCTGTTTGTCTTATTCAGTATGCGCGATGTCATAAATATACCTAACGTAAATTTATGACCAAAACAATACTTAGTACTAAACTTGTAACATTAATAACAATTCGTTTGATTTCATATTTCATTGTAATATAAAGTACTCAAAGGTTTAGTTCTTTATTTTTTATTTCTATTTGTGTAAATCTGTTTCCATCAAATTAACCTTTACGAAATAAAGAATTAATAACCGTACTGTAATTATGCAAACTATCATATAGCAGTGGCTCCTAATGTGTAAATAAAGTAGACAAATACAAATTTGATTATAAATTGTGGCAAGTGTGTGATTAATTGTACATATACACACATTCTAAAATTAAAGTATTACATACAGAATGGTATTTTTTATGGAAAATATGTTATTAGAGTAATGTAATTTTGTCCAGTTACTACTAAGAGAACACTGACAGAAAGGTAAACTACAGGTTTTAAATGATAGAATACATGATAGTCGTTGTGTTTGTGTACCTGATTATAGACCTTAAAAGTTTAAAATTTAGCTAGCTCTTCAGACAGTAAAATGTGTACTTCTACAATAAAAAATCACTCATAGAATTGAACAGTTTTTTCGCCAACAGAGTTTGTAACTAAATTTACCAGTGACCTGTAATATAACTTGAGAAATGTAATTACAAAATCTGATTATAACTAATGTTACATGCTAATTAAAAACACTAGTAAACCCGCTGATCGAAATCAAGTAATATTTCGTTTTGATTAGCATGGGTTTAATCAATATCATCATCCGTTCAGACTTCAACTCTTTCAATACCCTTTTGTTTTCAATATTAATATATTGGCGTGTGGAAACCCAGATGAGTGGAATACCAATTGTGTATAAATGTGCCAAATCGTTTCCAAATATATGATAATTCTTTCTTCTCAAAATAAATATTCGCTGTTATCTCTTTTGCTATGCTATGAATACTCTCATGTCTACAATGTGCCAACTCTTCAAGTTCTAGGTTTTGAACAATTTTAACACATTTTAAGTTAAATGGCATCGTGAATACGGAAGATTTAATAAACCTTTGAACAAAATTCATGGGATTTTATGGTTCACATTTTGTGTAGACTGGAAATAATGATAGGATAAGATCCTTCCACGGATAAGGATTTTCCTATACCAATTATCTGATTGTCGTGAAACTTTGCATTGTTATACAGGTTAACTCTAGGAATGTTTATAGCCATTAACCATAGCCCTAGGTCTTAGGTTCTTCGTCCCACTGGACTTGAAAGACACCATGTTACTCTTATGAAGGACATATTTGTTGATAACAGTGTTTACTCCATTCAGCTTTTAGACCATTAAATTCAAAACAATGGTCTACCATTAATCTTATGGATAAATTACGAACTTTAAGGGCAGCTAAGCCCCTTCCCTAAAGTTTGCTCTTTATGAAATTTGGGCCTAAACAACTTCAGACCAAGCTCTACCCAATGACACAAAAAATGGCAAAGTCTGTTTAAAACTGTATGAGGAGTTCCAGAAACAATCAAAAACCTAGCGTATAAAATAGGTATAGATAGATTCTACTACGAACTCACGATTTTATGTTTGTTAAGAGTTAGGGAACACAAGATTTGTTAGCTATCTTTCGTGAATAAAACTATTTTACTTGCTTTTGAATCCAAGCAATCTAAAACTGCAATTTGATACATTTCCGTTCAACATCCAATAAATACTATAATTACCACACTTATTTATAACAGAATCAGAATAACAGTTACACTGAATCAGAATAACTGTTCTTTAAACGTGGTAGAACTATATTATTAACGGTTATGATCTGTTGACGTCAAGCTTACATTTAATGACCCATTAGTGTCTGCAGCCGCCATTTATCTAAGACTTATGCATTGCACTTCCGTGCTGTATTCCATTACATTGAGGTATTCTTTTAGTAAAAAACTTGAACATTTTAATATGGATGTTGACAATTTACAGCTTATTGATATATTTGACATATAATTGCTTTGTGAGGTATCAACTTCTTATATGGTTGACCAAGCCAACACTATATTATCCGAAATAATCTGATTTTACGAACTTTGAACTTGGTAATCACTAACTTCTGATATTTTATGTGTATTCCCGACAAACCATTAATACCACTTCAGGATGATTGACACAGTTTGTTTTAATAAAAAATATAATATATCTGTTAGATTCATGAAAATATTCTTGATGTGAGCTCTATAAGCTACTAACAACTATATACGGCTCAGTAAAAGTATCGTGCAATACCTGTTTAGTATAAAGACTCCACACATTTAGATACAGGCAGCACAAATAACACTTCACGTACATGCGTAAATAAGACAGATGTCTCTGTAGTGAGAGCAACCGGAACCAGTTACCGGTAGATTATAGAACTAATAATAACCTAACAAGAAGAGATTTGATTGTGTAAACTTAAAATATACTAAACTAGTGCTTGGATGTTTTTACTAGGTGTACGTACGCTCATTCTTCTCGTAAGAGGATGAACAATGACTGAATTTTTAAATATATATTTGAATAGACATGTTACGTATTTAGCTTTTGTTAACTTACACCTTGTTTATCCAAACACTTTAACAATAGGTTCAACAAAATCTAGACCATATGCAACATATCTAAATAATTATAATTAGTTTATATTGGAATCTGACAGAGAAACTAAGGAGCTAAGGAGCTTTGCAAAGGTCCGCAAGCATACGTTAACGGGTCTACTAAAATATGTTACAGATTTAAGAGGTAAGAGACAACCGACAAAATTTGAAGTACCAGCTATCATACTAATCATTCTAATATTATAAATCAGAAAGTTTGTGAGTTTGCTTGTTTATTAGTTTGAGGTTCAATCACGCTCTAACTACTAAACCAATTGAGCTTATTTGGTAGGAAGATTGCTAATATCCTAAAGTAACATATAGGCCTATTCAAATTTTAAAATTCCTTCATGGTTTAGCCCCAATGGCTAATAATCTTCCCATTTTAATCCTATGGGTATTACCGATTACTGGATCAGATTATAACTAAAACAGGTGTTATACATTTTATATTTTGAGTTAATTTAATTGTTTATATTTTGGTTTAATTTTTTTTGCACCTTTCACCACGAAAGTACCTGTATCACAATAATGCCGGGTAAACGTAAATAAAGTTTGTCTCAGAGATTGAAAAAGCCCGTTTATTAAAGTGGTTAGAAGTCAAGAAACTTAAAACACAAATGGAAAGCTTTACGGTAGGCAGCACACAAAGCAAAAGAAATGCCAGAAGAACAGCAAATTCGACGTGAAGAGGAAGCTCAGTGGCAGGCTCAATTTGAGAGTAACTGAAATGGCACTATGGCAGAGCAGTAATCTACAGAAACTATTGAGGAAGCTGATGCTTGCATACGAGCTACTGTTGTAAGGTCTATGTCCAAAGGCAGCAAACGGTCACCAGAAATACGTAGGGCGTTTTTGAAATTGCTGCCTTGACGCGACTCTTTGTCAGCTAACATATATCTTACTATCGCTATTTAGTGGGCGTGGAAGCCGCGAGGGGTAACGCTAGTTATACTATAGTCAAATTAAAGTAGCTTTATGATTGGCTCTAGTGACACCTGTTGGGGCTAGTGGAAACACATAGAGCAGTAGCGCCTTGCCTGGCCAATGGCGGGGAAGCTTTGACCAAACATAACCATAGCAACCAAACACATGTGGTCTAAAGTGCCAGTTTACTTTTTGTTTACTAGTCACCATATATGAGGCGTCTGCTGGAAGAAAATAAATGTTTTTATTTACTCATGGAAATTACATTCGCAAATGCAAATTTGTATAGATTTTGATTCTTCAAATGTTTTGTTAAAATATGGTAGGTATTTAATGAATAGTTCCCGTTGTTTTGGAAAACTGAGTAAAATGATTCCCATGATGTTTTCACCGTTTGTAACATCGTACCTGTTGCATGTATACCATTATATTATTCGGCTAAGGGAGTATTTGTGGTACCGATTTCTCGAATGTGCGGCATCGTAGAATTATAAAACTCGGCACACTTATTTATTACTATTAGGAGATGTGTCGAATGTAAATAGATTTGTATTTGGGCGTGTAGGGCTATGCGCTTTTGGCTTTCAAAGTTTACATGCTATCCTTATGGGAACATGCGTTCTGCTTTTCGTATTTGTTTATAGTCTTCATTTCCATTAATAAGCAGCTGCGTTATTCAAATAAATTTGTAAGAACAACAGCAAGAACAGATAATTCATAAACACAACATTTTACTGACTACTGGAATTGTAACACCATTTTCTTATCGGTTTTAACTAAACATTAAACAAATTAAAACTGTTTGTGTGGGGAGGGAGGATGTGAGAAGTGGTCAGGTTGAGATGGAGAGGTTTTGGGCATAAATAAAAAGGCTACTGATTACTGGAATGGTAACGCCTTTCTCTTATCCGTTTTAACACTACATTAAAAAAATTAAACCTGTTTGTGAGGGGGTGAAGATTATTGACGGGGAGAGGATGAGGTGGGGAAGTTTAAGGCATAAATAAATAGGCTATTGATTACTGGAATGGTAACACTCTTCTCTTATCTGTTTTATCTCCACATCAGCAAAAACAGATGATTAATAAATACAACATTTTACTGACTACTGGAATGGTAACACCATTCCCTCATCCGTTTTAACTACACAACGGCAAGAACAGATGATTTAGAACTAATGTAAATACAAAATATTACTGACTACTGGAGTGGTAACACCCTTCTCTTATCCGTTTTAACACTACATTAAAAATAATTAAACCTGTATATGAGGGGGGGAGGATGAGTGACAGGGAAAGGATGAGTTGGAGAGGTTTCAAGCATAAATAAAAACGCTACTGACTACTGGAATGGTAACGCCCCTCTGTAGTTATCTGTTTTAACTCTACCTTTAAAATATTACCTGCTGGGAATGGTGGGAGTGAGAGTGAGAGAAATGAGCTCACTAGAACCCACCAGATATTAAACAAAATTTTTCAATTATTTGGTCGACTTTCGACCATTTGGCGGTCTCTAGTTTGGCAACATTGCATCACAAAAGCTTCCGATAGCTATCACTTGGGCGCTACAATCAATCCTAAAGCTTCTTTAAATAGGATTAGATGAGTACGCTCTATCATCTCGTAAGTGTATGAGCTCAGCTGTCATTACGAAAAAATGTTTTAAATCACCAATACCTCATGAGAACTCAATTGTTGTTTCAACTTTACAGTTAATTTCACACAAATTTACAAAGATCTTGAAGAACAGTGAGGTCTAAAATTAGTAATTCAGTCAGACCAAGCAGAATCAGAGTATTTACTCGCCCCCTTGGTCTCGAGCGGTATGGGGGGGACACGCCCCAAAAATAGGTGTAAAATTTAGAGAAGACAACGAGATCTGTCAGCCCAGGTGATATTGAAATAGTTATTTGAATTTTTGTATTACCAAGGGGCTACGCCCCCAAATCCTCCATTGTTATTGTAGCTTTATTTTGTTTTTAAACATTATTTAAATACGCAACTTGAAAAAATAAGGTTTAAATTGGTTTTGAAATCCTTAACATTTCAATCACATTTGAAATCCTTCAAGCAACACACAGTAAGTATAACTGCTCCACCCATCAGATGGGCCACACCATCCAGATCCGACCTTTTTGTAGTACTTTAAAAATAATGTTAAAATACACAAATATAAATCATTTGGAGGACAACGATGTCCAGAATCCGTCAGTCAGTCAGGTCAGATAAATCAGTTAGACCAACAACTATTGATTTAGTTTTTTTTACTTTGGTCTCACTGCGGGGCTGTGCCCCCCAGTTCCCCCGTTTTTATTGTAAGTTATTTTTTGTAAGTTGTATTTAAGTTCAATTGAAAAGGATAAAATCATGTTCTTTAAGCCAATTACTTCAAGGATAGTTATAGTTACTCGTCCCCAGACCCTCTTTCTTATAATTTTAAATATTATAATGTTTTGACTTCATTTTTCTGCGGGGGAGGGTACAAAACCATACATAATATTATGAAAAACAACGAGGTCCACATGATCCTATGAGTCAGAATAATTTTTATATTACCGTAGTTATTTGAACTTTGGACAACTGAAGGCCTTTTACACTGCCTATTTTATTGTAAGGAAACATAGTTAAAAAACAAGAAGGTTTAGTAATATTTTTAGATTCACAAGCGAATCTAGTTGCTCGAATCGAGCAAAAAACTTATTTGGTCACTATCCAACTCAAATTTGGTTCTATTAGTTCATATAGTGATGCCTTGAAGATGCCTTGTCTAGATGTTACCTTGAAGCAGCTGTTCTTGCTTCTGTACTATGTTTTTTTTGTATTAACAGCTGTTGTTAAATATTCATAATGGCATATATTATAAGGAGTAGTTTATATCATCGCAGAAAGGGATGCCCTCATGTAAATACCGTTACAAACAAAAAGTTCTACTCACTATATACCGCGACACCTTGGTAACAACACATCAACACCCAATAATTCAATTGTTAATGCAGATTGGCAATATGTTTAAAATACAGATAAATAATGAACTAGGAGAAAAATGAGGTCTAAAAGCAGATCGGTCAGTCATATCAAGCGGATACAGAGAATACTCACCCTCAGTTAAATACTTACTGGGTTTCTACATACAAAGACATACGCCATTCATGGAACAATCAGCCATTCAGAAAAAGAACTACCGAAGTAGTTCATGGCACCTTCATCTAACTGCACCCCCCCAACCCCCCCCCCCTTCGCTATTATTTTACTTTTATGATATTGTTAAAATTTATATAAATACAGAACTGGAAGAACAACAATCTTGGATTGGTCATTCAAACGAAGTGATTCAGGTCCCTTCAGGAACCCAATGTCCCTTTAGGTAGACCATTCTATATGCAATCTTCATTCAATGTTTAGGTCACTAATCTCAGAAAACAGCTTTTTGAGATCATAGTTGCAAGCAAGCAACCAACCAAACAAACAAACCGAACTCATATTAGAGTATACCAACGAGTACGCATTGACTATATATTATACTACAGTATTTATAGTCAGTGGTATAGGATTTTACCATGTGGTTTCCTAAAGTCAGATAATAAACCCTATGAATGAAGATTACATGTAGAGTGGTCATACCAAGAATGAATCAAAGGTACATTGAGCTATAATAACAACTGTTGTGAGCTCAAACATGCTCGTTAGTAGGGTACATGGTGAAAAACTACTCCAAGTCATAAACAAACTGATTGACCTTCCCCTAGCAAAGCTCAGCCCCCGGTAGTACTTAAACCATATGAGGATAACTTTGAGAGATTGCTGATTGATTTTAAACAGCTGTTATGACTCTTTTGCTTTAATTTTAATCTCCTTAAGCCCAATGTGAATTTTTTAATTTTCCATACTGGCTTTTTAAATTATTTGATTTTTCCTGGGGATGGGACATATCTAGAACTTATTTTTATCCCAGATATCAGGTTATACAACACAATTAGTTGAAAGGACACATTAGTTATTTTTTTAGAAAATCGTTGGAGCCGTTTTTGAGATCAGAGTTGCAAGCATTCAACCAAGCAAGCGAGCATGCAAACCTTACTCATATTATAGTGTATGATAGGACTGAGTCAAAATAATTCAGTACTTGTATTGATTGACTATAACATATTCTTACTTTTAGGCACATAGAGTGTAAACGAGACAGGGATAATGATTCTGGATTTTAGCACGTTTGAAGTTCTGCATGCAGACGGCCAGGGCTGAATTTAGGATCTGTACAGGCCCTGGCCTAACCCTAAATGCAAGTGCGGGCCCTTACCAGCCCGGCTAACTTTCCTGTTTGATTTGTATAATCATAGAAAAATAAACCAGGTAATTTATAAACCAGGTACCTGGTTAATTTTTATATGGTATAATATAGCCTAAGCTTATATCAGACTCTACATATGGCGTTGTGCAATTACTCAAATTTCAAATTGCCAAAACCCGTATTGCTGCCTAGTGTATATTAACGTCGTCATGGCAAGATATTATTAAGTGATTTTCATTATCTGAATACATAAAACAAAGTCGGGTTTGTATGTTAGTTATTTAGTTACATCAAACAGCTGTTATAAGGATGATAAGAATTATAAGGATGATAAGCTGTTTATAAGGATGTTATATAAAGATACTTTAAAAACATATAAACATATATTTATTATAGAAATAACGAATCTGATTGAATGGCAACTCTTTTTCAATACCAAAGCAAGCTTTATATAAAAATAGGTGAGTGAGCGTAGCTAACGAGCTCATCCTGGAGGCGAGTGAGTGAAGGCGTGCTCATCTGAAAAAAACGAGAATCTTTGACATAAAACAAATTCAATGACATTAGGACAGAAGCACGTCTATCAGACTAGCTAGTAGTACTCAACCCGAACTTCCGAACGCTGACCCAAGGATAATCTTTCTTCCATTAATTTAACATGGCAACTTCTACAGCCAGTGAGGCGGAGCTCTAAGGTCGGGGTTAAAAAACAACAATTTTTTGTATGATTGAAAATTTTTTTAATTACAAAAACAGGCGTAAATAATAACGTAGAAAATTTGCCGGTGCGGTAAAGGTCTATGGTTGAGGAGGGTGGCGTATCAAACGTGGGGACATCTTCCAGGAGATGCTGTTTTAAGAAAATAAATCCAACGAATCATACGTTAACATTAAGCTTTGGGAGTAATAGTAAAGGCAGAGCCCTGAGGTAAGAACAAAGATGTATCCATAATATTTTGGTACCCAACAACGTAGTATATAGGTCTCGAGCAGTTTTGAGGATCCGCTTTCAAAATCTTTGGATTTTTTATTTGGTGGTTTATATTATGTTTCTAATAAAATATACCACCTGATTTTTTATAAAAAATTCGGGTTCAGAAATTACAGGGCTTAAGAGGTCCCAAAATTTAGTATTTTTACCTTTCTTAGTACCATCAACTTTAAATATTTTTAACAGGTTTCAACAGTTTTAACTCATCGCCTTAAAAAGCTCAAAAAGCTGAAAAATTAGTACTCCAATCTACACATGGTTAAATTATTATTTCGTTAGTACGCTATTCGGCTAATGGTTGTGGAGAATATTTCAATTTCCATTCAGCAGTAAACTAAGTACATTGTCCAATGTTATTCTTCCCCATGTTATGATATAAAAAACATATATCTCTTGTATACTGATTAATTTTATTAAAACTTGGGGTGTTAGCATTGACCAATAGAGAATATTCGCCCTAGGTCAACCTTAAAACTGGTCTAAACCAGTTTTGAGGCTGACATTGGGTACAGCAAATGAAGTTGTCATTACATATGGTAAGTTTTTTGGCTGTCCATTATGACAAACTTCCCTTTTACTTTTGGTCCCTAAACTTGCAGCGACTGGGGGCGGAACCTTAGGGGTTGGTCCCCAACCTGAGAATGTATGGTCCCTGGCTGTTGTACATGGATACCCCATCCGTTGAGTTGGCCAGTTGGAGGGCAGAGTGGGTCCAACTGTTTGAGCCTGGTCACAGCTGTCTCAGGAGCACGAGAGTTGGTACTCTGAAAGGCCAATTTGGCTGCCTGCCCCATCCTAATCTTTCCTTTCCTGCTATATCCTAACCTTCCGGTAACCTGCGCAATACCTGCGGTAACCTGCGGTAGACGTGCCTATAGCAGTTATGCTGGGGTTTCATAATCCAGCAACAATGAATAGAGAATATGCGTAATACGTTTCCATCTAACCCTGGAGGGGGAGGTGGAGCAATTAACCTCTTAAAACCACTGTGTGTACCTAGCAAATTAGATTAAAGTGATTGCGTTTATTTGGTAACAGGTCCTAGCCATAGGCCATCAGGCCTGTTCACGTTTTTTTATGACTTGGCCAATGACTTTAATATATTTTTGGCACCGGATGGTTTTCGACGAGTTTTAAATATATAATCTGAGGAATAGGTGCCAATTATTATTATTATTATTAGACCTATTAATTTCCAGCTCCAAAATCAGGGGGTTAAACATACATAAATATACTTGTTTTAAACCCATTGAATGTAAAAAAAGGTATTCCATGATTTATTTATATGACAGTATCTTATAAACTTCATTCCTTAAATTTGAAAATGTTTACATCATTAATTGGATTGAGTGAAACGAAATCCTTATGCATAACTTTACTGCTTACACCGGTAAGAGAATCAACTCGAACTGGCGTATCTGTGACATAAATAACTCAAAAACGCCTCTACAGATCCACTTCAAACTTTAGAGATAGATTCTATAGTACGAAATCTCGGTCGAGTTCGTTATTGGGAATATTTGGTTAAGTGATAATAAAATTATCTTTAAAACAAATCTATTTTTTATCCCATAAGATTAACATTGGGAGCCATTTTAGTGGTACTTGAATCGTTGATATTTAGCCAACGTCTATGTTTCAACTATAGAGTAACGTAAGTCACAGTGCCATAGATTCACTACAGAACTATAGTTATTCATGTTCATGTTGACTAGGAAAAAAATACTTCTTTTCGTACCTTGAAACACAAAAACTAAGGTATAAATATTATTAGCTTTTAAAAGTTGCACGTGTATTTTATTTTATACTAATTAAAAGATGCATTATTATTTTAAATATTATTATAATAAATAACTTTATTGGTACCGTACTCTATGTAAAGAAATGCAGGCTGAGCGCTGCACTATTAAGGGACTTTGGCCAGTCCAGACTCCAGACGACAAAATTATAACCGTTTGTGTTAAGCTTAGAGGTTAAGTTACGACCAGTTTATTTATTTAATTTGTTCTAATGGCTCCACGTACCTACACCTTTCTGTTAGAAATTCGAAAAGTGACTTTATTTTGAGTTCAATAACGATTTAATCTAAAATATATACAGCCGCATGTGTAACTCACTCACTCACTCACTCACTCACTCACTCACTCACTCACTGAGGTATACGAATTCTAGACCATTTCTAGACTAGCTAGAAACCTGAAATTTTGCATGCAGGTAGCTTATAGCTTGTAACCCCCAGAAAAATTGCCAAAACTGTCATTTTTTTTATTTTAACCCCCCTAAAAAAAATTTTAAAACCCCCCCAAAAAAGGCTTATTTTAAAATTGCAGTTTTTGAGCTCTAGCGGCCGAACGGATTGTCCTATCGAAAAACGGACACCACCACGTGCCACGGATTTTACAAGATCTACAACTTTGTTCCTATGACGTTTTGTCGTATCTCGCTCCCTTCACCCTTAGGTAGCGCTAGATTTTTCAAATTTCAGGATATTTCAACGATTATTTTGGTGGTTTTTAATTTCCTATTACTTGCACTTAGTATTTAGAGGCTTGATATTTGGTACATTATATGTTTACACATTAACCTTCACGAAACAGTGGTTAATTTAACCTGCTTTAATATTTAAACACCTCAAAACAATTAAAAATCCTAATTGATTAATTATTTCTACATTTGACAAAAACTGCTTTATCGACTTCCAAATGTATAAAACGTTACTATTTGTCTCTTGATTGACTTAATATTTTGCAAACATCATGACATCATACCTTTCTGTTTTGAGCAGCAGTAAGATTAGCATTTCCAATAATATAAATACTTAAAAACTTAGAAAAACCAATTTATCTACATATGAATAAACGGTTTTATTGACTTCCAATATAGCAACTGTCAACTAATGGCTTTTAGGTTGTTACCGACCATGGATGGAGACTGTCTTTCTGTCAGAAATATATGTAATTATTAATATTAAATAATTTTTTATCTCACTAATGTTTACTTTTTAACACTAACTTTTTCTGTAATTTTGTTTTTATCAGGTTCAAGTTCAAATAAATGTACACTTCATTATTTTCTAATTATATTCCAAGTATTGATACAGGTTCTCACTTTCAACAATATTACTTGTTTTAACTACACTATAGGTTCATTGCTACTTAGAATATTCCAGATTGTGGATGCTCTGTTCAATTATTAATTTGTGAAAATGACCTTTTCTTGTGTTGCACGAGGTTCATTCCATCAGGGCGATTCTCGATTTCCTGCATTTAGCAATAATGCTCAATGTATGGCGAATGCGGCTTGTGCTCTAGCCTGGAAGTTCCTCCGGGGTGAATTTTCTACTGCCGCCATTGACGAAATTCTTATGACCGGCGATAGCTCGTATGTGAAATCTCGCCAAGTAAATCAGGTAAATGACAGATACCTATTTCCGGAGGATCTTGCCAGAGAGTGGTACATTATGGGCCATATTGTAACCATTGATGAAATATCTTATGTTTGCAATGGGTTGTATCCTTCGTCTAGTAATAGTCTTAGAGATTCAGTCAATTTGTTGCTAAGCGTTTTGGAGTCCTTAATGGTTGAAGATTCTGAAAATGGAGGCTTCCTAATTACTGGCCAACTGGTTACAGTCGCATTTTGGCGTTGTCAAGGGCGACTGTACCTTTTTGATTCCCACGCGGTAGACGATAACCGCAAACGAGATCACATTAGTGGCAATAATTCAGCTAGGCTGTTTTCATGCGAGAGCTACTTGTCACATGCTTCTCTGCTGTTGTCAAACGCGGCTTTAGATGGAACTATATCTTGAATTCTTTCGACGGTCACCTTTACGAGCTGAGGAGCGCCGACACTGTGGACAGGGAGAACGATGACGGGCTGGATGTCGATGTTCAGCTACTGAACCAAGCTACTGGCAAAGGTGTTCCAGACCATGTCCTGCGACTGAAGATCGGTTCTGTGTGCCTCGTGATGAGGAATCTCAACATCGCTGAAGGACTCGTAAATGGCACTAAAGTCATTGTGACTGCAATTAGCAACCGCTTGATTACAGTTAGACTTCCAGGACAAACGCAACCGATATGTATTCCTAGAATCATATTCACGTTCGCGTTTGTCGAGGGTTCGCCGCTTCGGGTCCGTCGACGTCAGTTTCCGCTGATGTTGGCCTATTGTATGACCGGGCACAAGAGCCAACGTCAGACAATAGAATCAGTTGGTGTTGATCTTCGCACGGACTGTTTTACGCATGGACAGCTGTACGTCTTGCTAAGTAGAGTCAGGCATCCAGACCACATCGTTGTTCTTGTCCGTCCCGAGAGGGTCCACGAAGGAGTCGCATATGCAAAGAACATTGTGTATGACGATCTCCTTCGTTAATACTGATTTGGACATAAGCAGTAGGCTAGGGGATCTGCTTTAACAAAACTCCCCGTCGGGATATGACAATTATGGCAGTACGATAGGGGATCTGCCTCATCAAAAGTCCCCGGTGTTTGATCTTGTACATGCGCAGTAGGCTAGGGGATCTGCGATATCAAAACTCCCCGGTGTTGTATATATTTGTATTTTTCGTAATTTTCTTGGTTTTAAGATTTTGTTGACGGCAGAGGCGAGGAGAACTGCCATAAAAAACTCTCCGGTATGTTCATTTATGGCATTTGTTGTTTTTAATAGTTGTAAGATTTGTGTTTGCGGCAGAGGCAAGGGGGCCTGCCTCAAACAAACTCCCCATTTCATATTTTTATTAGCTTAGTTACTTTAGTTTTATGTTTGTAAATAGATGGTTCCTACGTTTCCCGGCCTCCCCGTTGGCGGAACTGGATATGCCAAGCTGCAACATTATGCACTGGCTAACTAACAGGGAAACACCACTAACTCAAACACTATATACGCTTTTAACTCTGAAAAACTATACCTTTCATATACAAAACATACTACGTGCATATACATCTACTACATATACTGTTGCAATGTTTTACAAAAAATGCGACAACCATAAATCATACTACATAATTACTTTTACATTGATTACACTGTCCATCCAAATTTAACTTTAGACTTAAATAAATATCAACACTTAAATTAAATTAGTATTAACCCTATTATACATTGATTCCACTGTCCATCCAAATTTACCTTTAGACTTCAATAAATATCAACATATAAATGAATTAGCATTAAACCTACTACTACATTTATAATAATAATTGTCAACGCCACTTTCTCAGTAAAACCTTATCTAAGTTATATTTTTCATAGCTTCGATTGAATTCATACTTCTTTGCAACAGTGAGCGAAGCGAACAAGGGGGTCTGGGGGCGGAGCCCCCAGCGAGCGAAGCGAGTTTATGTTATACCGTAGCAATAATCAAACGTAAACCTTCTGTAACCGATGTTTCCTTGTGAGTTCCACACACTAACTTATGTTAAGCACTGTGGTTCAAGTTAGATTTAATACGATAAAAGTGTTATCGGCGAGAATACCAACATTATACAGCACTACTAAAAACAACCATACATCTTGGTGGTTTTAAATTTGTGTTGTTTTGTTGTGCAGATAGTTTGTGTTCGAATAATACTAAGGTTTTGTATATTAGCCTACAGTTTTAGCCATAACATGGATGATTATAACACAAGGTGGGACTAAAAACTAACTTTTTATGTTATTAATAAACTTGAAATATTGTCTACAAAGTTTTAATCGTCATAACAAACAGTATCCTTTGACTATTTACCTTTCATTAGGCTAATTTAAGTAGGCCATCGCTTTTGTTGTTTCTCAACCATCCCAAGTTGGTCAATCATCATATTTTAATTTTAGCCTTTCTGTAAATTTATTCTAACCATAAGTCGGTCTTGGTAGTCTATACAGGGGGAATTTTATGATAGTCCTAGCTTATATTTATATTTGCGAGTTACTAAATGTCCACTTGTTTTCCGTGAGAAACTTAAGTTCGCTGAGGCAAACTGTAAGCCTACTTGGAATGGCCAAACATACTAAAATGAATCCAACAGACCAAACCGTTAATAAGCCTTACCTAACTCAAGGTATCTACTTAATGTGATAAGGGGTAGACTTTCATAAGCGGAACGATATGACAACCGAATGAAATTGTTCGATACGGTATTTCGATTATGTAGGTTATTCGGTTCTTTAGGTTTCGGTTATGTTATGTTTCAGTTTAGGTATCTTGGAATTTGTCTGGATAGCAAATGTTAGTTGAAAAACAAACCAAACATGATGTGTAATAACCAAGATACAAACGATCAAATATTTTGCAATCGATAAAAATATCAAACTAATCCATATACTGTATCAAACAATTTCATTTGGTTATTTATATTGTTCCGCTTATGAAAGTCTACCCGTGATAAGCACCCAGTGCCGTCTTTAGGGTGGTGCGACAGGTGCAGACGCACAAAGGCCTCGCGCTTACGAAGGCCTCGCACTTGAGGTTTTTTTTTTGGGAAGGTAGAGGCGTCGTGGCCATGAATGGGATCAGAAATGTGAATTTTTGATGATTAACAATTGAACAGCTGAATACAACGTACTTTAAACAGTTAGTGGTACGTACATATTTTGCCAATATTGCCAACATGTTTTAATTTAATGGCAAGTTCTGAAGTACATGAATTAGCCGTTGTATTTAGCCAATAGCGAGTGTATTTCTCAACATAGCAAGCAAGTCTGTGTCGGAACTATACTGTGGCTGTAATTTTATTTTAATATTACAATGGAATGAGTTTCTGGTATTTTTTCAGTTTATCCTAGCTGTTTGTCTATATTTTATAAGTTGTTCATTTTTTTCGGACACTTTTATTTATTATTAGCGAATTTACCCTTTAGGGATTAGCGAATTTCTCCTATAGCGAAGAAGCTATTACTGTAGTCGACATGGTAAGACCTAGGCCCAGGACCATGATTAACTTTTCATTTTAAGGTCCCCAGATTCCAAAAAACACCATTCGTTCAAAACTGTAAATACCTATATATATTTGTCCATGAGCACGATAACTCTCGTAAAAATAGTACGATTTTTGACAAAATTTGGTATAATTGTTTAAAGCAGTATTTATGACTTTAAGTTCAAAAACCAGACAGATCGACCTATCCGAAGGGGTATTTTTTTTTGGGGGGGGGGGGGTTTGTAACCTAAAAATAAGTTTTTTTATTTTTTTACAAATAATCATTGAAAAAGTTAAATTTTAGTTTTTCCCATTGGAATCAGCTTAAAAATACGCACAATTTTGTGTTTTTATCATTACTCTACGTCTAATGGTTACAGAGATATTGAAAGTGCTAAAGACAGTACGTTATCCGATTTTATTCTTATGGAGAATAAGAAAAATTGTATTTCTCGCTTATTTATTAACTTTCCTGGTGAAACTTGGTATATTGCTTCATATCGTTGTGGTATATTGATATTTGCACTAAGAAACATTTTTCGGCTGATAGTTCCCGTAGCAGCAAACCTACATACTCAGCTTCCATGTTATTCTTATGGAGAATAAGTAACGTGTTATCTCCCTTAATTATGAACATAAATTAATAAAATTTGGTATGTGGCTCCACCTTCTTGAGTTATATTGATATTTGTATAAAACCCCATTTTTTGTGTTACTTGCTTCAGCAACCCTGCATACTCAGCCGCCATGTTATTCTTATGGAGAATAATTAAAATGTCATAAATCGTTTATTTAAAAATGTATATTGCTGAAACTTGGTATTTGGCTTTATGTGGTATTAAGGTACATGTATATATATATGCATTGGAAATTCTCTGAGTACGCAGGTTGGCTGCTACGGGGGTATTTATTTTTGTTATAATAACATCCAACATAATAATATATAAGTTAGGCTAAAGGTAAATGAATATTGTAAATAGTACACACACTTTAAAATGGTCTGGTTTTTATGGTGACATGTTAATGGGAAGACACTATAACCTAAAAATAGTAAAAAAGTGTCCGGGTCAAGCCTGTTTTACGGTAGGCCTAACTGAAACTAAATAACCAAAACCTTAATAGGCCTAACTGAAACCATAACCGAATAACCTAAATAATCGTTATACCCTATGGAACAATTTCATTCGGTTTTTTATATCGTTCCACTTATGAAAGTCTACCCTGGTTTCGGTTTTTTAGATTTCAGTTATAATTCGATCTCAAAAGATATTGTCTTATAATTTGTCCAGCTAACAAATGTTGATTCCACTAATCATGTTTTTCATCTTAAACATGTTTTGCCGGGAACAACCATTGTAAGGGATTTATGGAAATCACACTAAGCACTGATAAGAATATCCAGTCTTTTAGTCCCCCCAACAATGTGTTACGGTTTGAGCAAGTTTGAGGAGCCGTTAGAACAAAACATTTTCTCAATAAGAATAACATGGTGGCTTTTTATGCCACTGGGGCAGAGTCCTGAGGTCTTGAGGAAAAACAAAAAAGTACCTATCTGCAATTTGTTGATCATCTACAACATTATGGTCAGGAGCAGTTTTGAGTTGGCGTTTTCAAAATCCCCTGGGACATACACGCAAATGCACAACCATTACATTATAAGTATAGATTTTTCTCAATACAAAATACTTTTAGCTCCCGAAACAGCCCGATTAACATTTTTTTTAAAATTCTTTACGCAAATCGATTAGCAAAAATTACTGTTCCAATTTTTACTGTTTTAGTATTAAATTGACGGTTTTGGCCTGCAGTTTGTCATAATTACATTTCTTTTTTTAGGTGTTTTTAACGCACAATGTTTGCGTTTATTATTCCCATAACAAATATTGTTCAACTTTCAATAAATCTCTCACGGTACATTACTAGCAAAATCTATTTTTTTTTTTTACGTAGGAGGAACGCTTAATGCGCGAACCCAAAGGAACAGTGTGGGACTCCCTCTTACGAGGTATACCCACTAAACCTCCTACGGAGCCGCGGGGGAAAAACCAGGCCGGAACCCTTATCGGACAACTTCGGCACTGGCCCGCGTGTCTTGCGCCCAGACGGGTCACGTCACAGTTTCGGGAAACTTAGAGGTCACCTAAGCATCCCTCGTCTCGCTTTCCCCGAAGAACGGATTGCACGAAGAGCGCAACCGCTCTCCAGGAGTTTTCATTTCGAAGCATCGCCCCCACCACGACGTCCGGGGACAGATCGCCGATAGCAGAGACGAGCCTCCTCCTGTCTTCAGCGAAACGACTGCACCGGAAGAAAGTATGATGAGCATCATCCACCTCCTCCGGGCAGTAACTACACTGAGGTGACCTCACCTTCCCCATGCGGAAAAGGTATTCCCTGAAGTACCCGTGGCCCGTCAGGAATTGACACAAGAAAAAGTCAATTTCCCCAAATGCACGGCTCAACCACGGGCTTATGTCTCTGATGAGACGAAACGTCCATCGCCCTTCCAGTCCACCGTTCCAACGCTCTTGCCAAACTCGCAGAGTTTCGAGTCTGGCTTCCACAGCAGCTTGGTCTCTTCCGAGATCAGGAGCACGGCGAAAGATGTTCTGCCTCTCAGCGGCGAGCAGATCAAGGGGAAACACTCCAGCCACAACCATTACAGCCAGTCCAGACACAGTGCGATACACAGTGCGATACGCACAGGCAACCCTAAGAGCCGCCCTGCGCTGAACGGAGAGAATTCTCTTGCTGTGTTTTTTGACTCTCATGGCACCCGCCCACACTTCTGCGCCGTACAGGAGAGTAGCGTTGACGGTGGACATGAGAAGTCGCCTCTTGCTGGACCTCGGGCCTCCGACATTCCCCATCAATCTGCTGAGCGACAGAACAACCCTCGTCGCCTTGTTGCAAACCGCCTGGATGTGCTCCCACCATGTGAGGCGGCGGTCAATCACCACTCCCAGATACTTCGCCGCAGTCTTCGTCTACATTAATGACAATTTTTCAGCAGGGCAATCTGTCTACAACGTAATTAGTTGAACAATGTAGACGGTTGGGATTACGGAGTTTTGGACATCTTGATTGTTTATGAAAATCAATATTAACCACAAAAAATGCAAACAAATATAAACTGTTACCAGACTATTTTACTGACCGGTAGATTACAAAACTTTAAGCCCATGTCATTAGGTGACAGTGGGGCTTATTTGATACATTACAAGTAATAAGGTACTTTTCACGTATGATCGTTTAGTAAGTCTGCCATCGAGTAATTTTTTCAAAATAAAAACAATCTACTCTAGGTCTACAAAACTCTTGATTATGAATCACAGTCAGCTGTGTTACGGAGTTATACTGTCCCAGTAATTCAAACATTCCAAAACTTAAGAAGTTTTCCAGTAAAAAATAAATTAATAATAAATCTAAATAGATATAAGCATTGTTATAACCACGACAATACACCATTAATTTGCATAACACTCACATTTTAAAATATTTCTAAATAAAAAAATTGATGGAACAAAACATAACCAACTCCATAGTTGAAAAAATGTTTTCATTTGTGTGATTTATAAACAAATATGCAGTGTTTCCACTCAGCGGTAAAAGTGTACCACGCGCTGATACAAAAAATCCCACTTTATCCCACACTCTCCCTTATAATATCCCTCGTCATATCCCACACTTTCCCACTGATTTGTTCAAAATTGCAATGCAATTAATGTTAAATTTTATATGATTATTGAATAATGTATTAGTACAATATTTATATCGTTGGCCGACATTGAAATGGTTCAGTGTTCGTTCTGTGACGTTTATAAACTCATAATAGGTGCGGACAGCGAGGTTAAAAATGGGAAACCCCGCAACTGCCAGTACGGCGAGAAAATCCACTAGAAGTGCTACTCCTAAGGTGCTCTGGACGTAAGTTGTAAGCAAACTAGCAGACGTAATGCGGATTTCCAAAAAATCCCACTTTATACCACTATCCCATTTTATCGCACAAGCAGTCAAATATCCCATATATGGGATAAAAATCCCTCAATTCCAGCTGACATTTTAAAGACAACCATAGTCAATAGCCTACTACGAAAACCAATTCAACTACTGTTAATCAAACAATAAAATTAGTTTTAATAATTATTAATAATCCAAAATAAAATACAAATGCTGTGTTAAAACATCCCTAAGGTATCCCAAATGACTCCTTCAAAATTTCATTAAGAAATGTTTATAGTTATTTAGTATTTCGATAACACACCCACACACCCACACATCCACACACACACGGTCACTGAAACTTCTCCATCAATACAGTGATTCAATTCGTTCATCTATTATTAATTTACGTAAGTTTAATTTATCTATTCCTTAAAAATACATGGGTTGTTCAGAAAGTAAGTTCCATTTAGGTGTAAAAAAATACTCAATGGATCTACAACAAATTTATTATATACATCTTAAAGTGTGTGTCTTAAACTATTTTTCGACATAATTCCCACTAACATTTAAGCACTTATCATACCTAGGAACAAGCTTTTCAATTCCCACTGAAAAGAATTCTGCCGCCTGTGCACGTAGCCACCCGTTGACGCCATCTTTCAGCTCGTCATCATTCACAAAGCGCTGTGACCCAAGCCATTTTTTCATGTTAGGGAACAAGTGAAAATCACTTGGCGCTAAATCAGGACTGTAAGGTGTGTGATCAAAAACATCCCAACCAAAATGGTCCAGAAGCTCACGAGTTTTTGCTGCAGTGTGAGGACGTGCATTATCGTGAATGAAAACAACGCCACCGGTCAACATGCCGCGCCTTTTGTTCTGGATTGCCCGCCTCAGTTTCTTTAGCGTTTTACAGTACACTGTTGAGTTAATTGTAGTGCCCCTTTCTAAATACTCAACCAATAGAACCCCTTTTCTGTCCCAAAAAACAGTTGCCATGAGTTTTTTCCTTGAGAATGTTTCTCGGCATTTGATGGGCCTTCGCGGCAACGCAGTGTGACCCCACTCCATTGATTGTTTTTTTTTGTTCAACATTCACTTAAGAAACCCATGTTTCATCGCCTGTCACTATGTGATCAAGAAGTTCATCGCCTTCTTCGTCGTATCGCTCCAGAAATGTTAGGGCAGCGCCCATTCTGTTCATTTTGTGAACAGTTATGAGCAATTTCGGCACCCACCGAGCACAAAATTTGTGGTAACCAAGATTTTCAGTCACAATGATGTACAGAAGAGTGCGTGAAATTTGGGGAAAACACTCCGAGAGGTCTGTAATAGTGAACTTCCTGTTCTCTCTAACCTTATCATTAACTTTGTCCACAAGATCGTCGGTTACCACAGATGGCCGGCCACTTTTCTCTTCGTCATGAACATTCGTGCGTCCTTCGTTAAACAAACGGCACCATTTCCGAACTGCACTGTCACTCATTATGTTGTTTCCGTAAACAGAACACAATTCACGATGGAACTCAGCAGGTTTAATTTTTTTTGCCCAAAGAAACCGGATAACTGAACGCACTTCACAGTCAGCAGGGTTGTCAATTGCGGCGGCTGGACTGACGCTCGCGGCGTCACCAGAGCCGGCGGCACTGGCACTTGCGGCGGCCATTTTGAATTTATATTGGAGCGTGCGGAGCAGTCTGATCGACCTTCTTGGCGTACGGACAGACGCCTACTGAGCCAGACTACCCAACGCCGCCGCGGTTACACTTCTACCCCCTCTCCTTTACTCACTAGCCACCAACGGAACTTACTTTCTGAACAGCCCTCGTAAATTATAAAAATAAAACCACTAGCAATTGGAGGGTTTGACATAACATTTCTGTTTATAAAAACATAATCTTTCCATCTTTTTAATGTGTTGCTCCAAATATTCGGAACGTTTGGAGCCCTAAACATACTGGGTATTTTCGAACTCTCAACCATCAATTTAAGACGTTTTTCCTAAGGTAAAAAGGTCATGCAATCACATGGTCTATCTCATTGAGTTTTCCATTTGTATGCCCGTATGATTTGTAAAATAAATACATCAATATTTTCGAATGTACTAAGATATTGACTTAAAACATGGATTATGTATTACTTTTCCTTACGACTAATTTGGTATATGATTTTATGTTTAGCTTCTACCATTTAAAATTTGCTGCCACTTAAGTTTTCAATCTTACAATATTTAAACACATAAAATTAAAATAAACTATTTAGATATATTTAAGATGTCAATTTTCCGCCAAAAATAGTGTACTATGATTTTTTACGATCACTCAATTAATAGTTGAGTAATTGTAATTTATTAAATTGAAGTATGCTTTTTTACATCAATTTTGCACCTCCTCTGTCTGATCCTCTATCTGAAAAGTGCTTTAAATATTCACGTTTGATATAATAATATTACATGAAATTTCTAACTAAATGCAGGTATAATATTTTGTATCGAAACAATATCCTTAAGCATCTTTCTAGCATGCAATTGTGTGATTGTTATAACAAACTATCATTGAACCTCCGGGTTTATGTAACAAAAACTGTCAAACAACACGAGTTGCCAGGCAAGTAATGGATATAAACTACGGGTTGTACAATCATGCGAGCTGACACTGAAAGAATATCAACACGGAAGTTTATATATGCTATGGCGATTTATGTCCAAGCATATGATCAATAAGAAATTTACTTAAATTAATCGACATATTTGTCAAAACCTTACTTTTGAATAACTTAAATAGTTGTTTTTCATAGATTTACTAACATATTTACAAAACAAAACACATTAAATATCAATTACAATAACAGAACCACGTATATTTTGTTTAATTTTATAATTGAAAAGCTCAATAAGACAATAAGTGAAAAATCAATTCCTTTATTAGTTCGTTCAAAAATTAAGTTTAAATAAAAAACTAAAGTAAATTTCATAAAAATTAGTTTGATAGATTAAATTTAAAGAAAATAATATTTACATTTCTAGCAATATAAAACAACAGTGAAAATTAACACAAAAATTGTCTTCTACAATTTTATTTAAATTTTTATGATTGATAAATTTGAATTGCCGAGCTCCATAAGGCCTCCTCTACAATGATAACTGAGTTATTTTCTAAGTCATAGAAATACATTTGAAGATGAAAACGTTATAATCTTTTCAGTTTATATGTCAATAGATGTATTGTGATTATGTAGCATAGAAGACATTATTCCGTTTGGAAACTATTTTAGGATGGTTGTATAGACAAACTTTCTGGTTGTATAATAATACATATTAACTATTACTGGAAGAGTTTAGTAGTCTTCAGCTTGCATTAAACAATTTTTAACCGATGATTTGCAATATATGTAAATAAGAGCTTCGTATCTAAATCCATAAAGTATATAATGAGGTATTATAAGTAATTGTAACTAGTGGTTTCGATTGACATTGGTAGACTTTAAACATAAATAACCATTTAGGAAACCTTACTTTTCTGAATTTAATATATAGTATAGAGTATGTGAATGTTAAGTGTACTTTATTAGGACAGATCAGAAGTACAAATTTAATGTGACCATGATTTTGTTCAGACTTGTGAAAACCTACACCTCAACTTGAAAAAGAGCTTTTCGATGTAGCTCACGCCATTAGTTTACTCACTAGAACTAGGCGTATGCTTTAAGGCGTTTATTTGACATATTGTGAAAAAGTTCAGATTAATTTTATCTTAAAAATCCCACCACACTTAAATTAACAATAACCGGCACCTTGGTACCACGAAATAAACGACTAGCAGAGACAGTGTCTGTCACGTAACACACCCCACAGTTACCAATACAAGGGAGCGAGAGCATGCACATGCCACTTAGCAACTGTACGCGTCTAAATTGGCTTAAAATAGAACTGGTGCACGCTTTGGTCTACAGCGTAATTTTATAAGCACACACCACGGCCGCATCCATGATTTTCCGCGTGTAGTAATGTATTTTAACTTTAAACAGCTTACATATTAAATCCCCAAATCTACATTAGCGATACATCTGAGCCGATAAAACATTGCATAATGTTTTTGCGCCGATTTCTGAGAAACAAACAACTCTATATATTACAACCTGACAATACGATAAACTAAGAATAATAATCCAGCCTTTCTTTAAAGTAAAAAATCCTTTTTACTCTAGGGGAGACGTGCAAAACTAAGACGTGCTTAGCTCTATTTTGGTATCGCAGCTAAGACCCATACTTGTATTGTTCATTAAATATCATACACGATTACACATCAAACGGTTTGGACACCATACGGAATATTTTAGATTAGCTATCGTGATGGCCATGTAAACATTAGGTGAAGCAATAAAGGCTGAAGCACTACTTTCGGTATCTAAAAGTTAGTAGGTGGTGTTTTGTGATATTCTCCAATTAAATCATTCGAAGATCGTACTTAAAATAGTTTTGATATCAAGTTCTAACAACCAGGTTGCGATAGGTCAAGTTAGTCTTCCACGAGTCCAAAATATCCTCACCGAATTATGCAAGAGTGACAAGGAGTACCACTTAAAATAAAAAATTAAATAGTGAAATTAAAAATATTTATTTTAACAGGCAAACCACATACAACGGCAAGTGTGTAGTTCTTGGTTCTTGAAAGATTTCTACAGGTAAACATAAATTTACTAAACCGTAACGATAAGGAAAAGGTCCTTTTTAAATTTTTTTACCTGCTATGTCTAAAAAATAAATACGCTTCGGATGTCCTTACTCTTGATGATATATTGAAAGCTTAGCTATTTTCAGAGGGAGGAAAACACCTTTTCCTTTTGCCAATAAAGTATTTACACTGCTCCGTCAGTCCGTTGGCACTATGGCATAACACAAACACGTTTTACACGGTTACCGGCTACTAGTTGTCTTGCACACCCTAAAGATAGTCATGCGGCTGATAACTTACAATTAGTGGCATAACATCTTACACTTGGATAGGCTTTTGGCAAGAACCAACCCTAAAACAAATTTAAAGTCTCACATGGAAAACTATTTGTCACCTTACAAAATTTACGCTCTACGTTTGGCTCAGTAATTAATAATAAATAAGTAAAACATCACTTAACTCTTAGAAGAAAAATGTTCAGTAAACATTGCATTTAGTTAATACTGAGAAAATATGTTGACGGAGAATCAGACAGTAGTGCTAGTTTAAGAGTTACCTTTTTGAGATAAATTACTAAAGTTAGCCTTGCAGAGTATTAATTAAATACCAATTTTAGTCCTAATAAACCCCATTTATCAAATATAGAACAAATTACGATGACATTTGTTTAGAGATTTATAGATTTTAACCTAAAATAAAACAAGGAATGTGACACGTAATAAGACAAATGCAAAAATAATTCGTAAGATGAACTCAACTATGGATGCATATGTTACAAAGGTATTTCACTAAAAAGAGTAAAAAGAGATTGAAATAACAAACAAAAACCAATGGGGAAGTGAGATAATATGAGACAAAACCATCCAAAATAAACTTCAAAACACCCAGGAGAACCAAAAAAGTATTCACAATTCAAAATTTAAAAAAATCAAATCAGTACCGTAATTTATTATTTGGGAACAATTCCTTTCGTTTACATTTAAAAAATACAATTTGGTGTTTTTATGGACAATTTTAATGTTTATTTACGTTAAAAATTACACGTAACATTTGGATCCTGACGATGCTTACTTTTTAAACGAAGTGCCTTGCCCCCAAATAATAAACAACAAATAATAATTACCAATTTGGTGCTTTTAGTTTTAAGTTTATTATATATCAAAACGAAGGAAGCCTTCAAGAAAGAGAGATTTCATAAATTAGTTTTAAGAACAACTAAAAACTGGCAATAGGAAAAAAGTAATACACATTGCATATGGAAAATCCAAATGAATTCGTATCAAAAATAAATAATAAAAGTATTGTTTGAGAGAGATAGAGTGAACAAAGAACCTTGGGGTGAAAAACTTAGAATTTCATATATCTTGGGATAAGTAATTTGTAATAGTAATTTAGAAGAAACTTCATTTAGGTGTTGTATATGATTAAAGAGTCTGTACTGACTATAGAAATTATGAAAGACTCTTCTGAAACAAATACTGGAGTGAACAAATTCAAAATGGTTTAAAGAGATAACGGAATATAGTTCACAAATAGAATTCACTGAAAAACCAAAAAAGGTTAATCTTAACGAAGAAAAAGGTTGATATTTCCTGAGTTGCAGGGTCCGACCGAGTTGGTTGGTTACCAGTAACCCTGTGAAATGGGTCAGTGAATATGGGTTAGTCATGAACGACTAAGTAGGTAAAATCATTGACCAAGGACTGTAGGTCATAAATGACCGAGAAGTTTTTTAGTTGATTTAACTGATCGAGTTGGTTGTTTTAACCTAGCAGCTAGTTTACTTTGACTAATATTCTGGGTTACTTTAACTGAGCTAACGGGTTACTCTAACCAAGTTAATGGGTTACTCCAACCGAGCAGCAGGGTTACTCCAACCAAGCAGCAGGGTCACTCCAATCCAGCAAGTAGGTAATTTTAACTGAGCAGCTGGGTTAAAAGTTAGAACTCCTCACGCCTCGTGGTTTTAACTTTTACTATGTTCGACTTAGATGATCATGAAGATATGTGGAATCTTCTGACCAACTGGGAACTTGACTCATATATTTCATAATTTGAATTTATTTGATAAAGGCTTTCCTAATTGTGGTGTCTCAGGTTAGGAATTCAACATTTTATGTTGGTTTACTGATTATGGTTTCAATCTGGTCTTTTATCAGTCCAACTATATTGACAATGTAGTTAAAAACAGTTTTTAAAACAAATATCAATGTTTTTAAAAATGCCCCTAATGTGGGATATTGTATGCTCTACCTTAGCCCTAAAGGGGAATTCGCCTACCTACCTAACCCAATTTAAGATAAAATAGTCTTAACAACTTCACTGATATTTATTTTAATAATTGCATTTTAGTTAATTTTCAAATATACCTGAATTAATAAATCTAAACTGAAACCATATTCAGTAGACCAACATTAAACACTGAATTCCAAACCTGAAACAACAGAATTAAGAAGGTATATTTACATACCTCCAAATGATGAAATATATTAGCCCAGGTCCCAGTTGTTCAGAAGGTTCCCCACATCTTCATAATCATTGATGAAGAACATAGTAAAGGTAAAAACCTCGAGACATGAAGTGTTTTACCTTGTATCCTATGACATGCGTGTATTCTACGACGCGCTCGCCGCTCACTTCTGCTCTCTCTGCTCTCTCTGGAGAGAAACTATTTTTGCCAACATCGCAAAGTTAGATACAACTAATTTAACTATGCTGCTAACCTAGCTAAGATGGTTATGAGCGACCCATGCAACTACCACAAGTTAGTTTCCACCGATGTGTTAGATAAATTCTCACCGAGCACAGGGTCGAATATTAAAAATCCATGTGTTATTGGCAACTACTTCTAATCAGTAGAAATGAACCCAGAGGACACTCGGTTGATGTTTATCACGCAGTAAGGTTATGTTTAACTGACAGTAGATCAAATAAACAGTTATTTAACGGTAACAAACCACTAGGTTACAAGTACTCGTATAAACTTTGGCTAACTTAAGTTAGTTACTAATGACCGTGCGACACTGGTTGCTGAAACCAACGATTGATTACTGCTGACCTAATAGATTTTAATACAGACTCGGTTAAACTCTGAGTTTTACCGAGTAAGCAGAAAAACAGATAAATAAATAGTTACTATTACATCCCGTAATAAATAATTAAAAAAATAGTTTCAATACAACAATGAACAAATTAATCAAAGAAGATACTGAACATAATCCTAAAAAATAAGATTTTAAAGATTTATTTGTAGAGCTGAACTTCACAAAAACAATCATTTGGAATATACATCATATTCAGAGAAGAGATGGTAAGAAAAATCCACGAATACCTGGATAAAACACTTTTTTATAAACCTTCAACAAGTAAAATTACAAAAATACACACACTAAGTTTTGACTCAGAAAAGCTATATCTGTATCCTTAGTAACCAAAAACAAAAACAAACTCTAGCAGTTAAAAAACACACTAGCCACTGGAAGAGGAGACTTTGACACCCGAAGGAAGCCGAATTTGTCCGATGACTAACGAACTATCCGAAACCGATGCTTTATTATGATAAAACAATGAAATGTAGTATTTTCAAATGTAAACAGAGGAAACCTACTTATATTCTAAAAAATTACGCAACATTTACGAAAAAAATATAGTAAAATAACCTAACCTAACCCCGCAGAGAGCTGTATGGCGGCCCTTTTCTCTTTTCTTTGTAACATATTACAAAAATGGGTTAGTGTAAAATATAACAAAAATTGTTAAACAAAAAGTAAACACGAAAAGGTAGAATTGAACCTGGAACCGCATGATCGTGAATCCAGTGCCATATCCATTAGACTACCATAGCTTATCGAATTAGGTAAAAGTTAGAATTCATCAAGCAGTAGACGACGCTGTGATTTTAAAATTTGCCACAGGTAGTGCTCGGTGTGATTTCAAAGTTTTACACGTGGCAGCGCTCACGTAGGAAATGTCTCCTCTTCCAGTGACTCGTGTGTCTTTTTAGCTGCTAGTAAAACAAACTAAACATGAAATAATAGCAAAAGATGAAAGTAAATTGTAAACAGCTGATCAGCCATAGAGACAATTAAGAAAAGAAAAAGTGTCATCGAAACAATATGAGAATACTAGATGTGAAAAATAACAAAGCCAAAACATCTATTGGATGCTGGAACCTAAACAGGGGCATAACTGGGGTAGATAACACAGTCAGAAGAGATAGGGTTAGACGGAGGGGATTGGTAGGGTAGGAGGGGATTGCGGATTAGGGTAGGGTTGGACGGAGACTAATAGTAGACGAAGAAAATCAAGATGAATCCCAGAGGAAAAGTAATGAAGGGAAGTCACGGATATCATGAGAAGTAACAGAATGCTATCCATAGAAAGAAAATTTAAATCGAATCGGAAAACACAACTGATTTGAGGAAGAAAGAGAAAATTTAAACATTATAGTGATTGTACATAAGTAGTATTTATGAAATATTTAACGCATCGAAATTTATCACCTCTGGATTCATTATTCACAACATCACGATTCTATTACAATACTATGTAGAGACAAATTTGTTATCCATTATACGTTTTTGTGTCACAGTTATGACGAAATATTTTATTTCCAGTGTAAATTTCCTTCCCGGCAGATAGAGTTACGATCTTCTTGCCCGGTTCCTATGAATCATAATTGACATCCACCTAAGCCTTTATTTTGGTCTTACTCCTTTTGATGGCACGACAGCTGTTATTCGTCTTTGCTTACATGTTTCTGACCTATAGAGATGAATTAAAATTATGCTTGAAAAACATAAAAATGCTGTCATCACCTACATAGAGGGATTTATTTTGCTAAACAACAATTATATACACATATAAATATTTAGCTAACAGTTTTTAATGATTAAACCATTAAATTCCCAAGAGTAAACAAGTACTTATGGAGTTAAGTAAATCCTCAAGTCAAGACTATATGAGAGGGGTTATGATGAAGTATTTATAAATTGGGAACAGATATTGTGAGTTTTAGTAAATACAAATTTACCTACAGTTCAGGGAGAGTAGCATTGTTATTTTAACTGACATTTTCGTTGGTAGACAATCGGTATAATAAACATTTAATTTAATTTAATTTTGAAGAGATAGGGTATGTTAAATGTTGGTTTTATTCAAGCTCAGATTATAAACACTAACGCATATTTTGTGAAATATAATATAATAAATATGCTCAAATTATCAAGGAGCTTACTATTAGCGAATTTCCCCTATAGGGAAGAAGCTATTACCATGTATGTGTGTGTGTGTGTGTGTGTGTGTGTGTGTGTGTGTGTGTGTGTGTGTGTGTGTGTGAGTGGGCATAGGTACGCTTACGAGGACATTGACGTGAAATTTCAACGTGCTTACGAGGGCATTTTTGCTTGCGAGGACCGGTAGGCGGTCCTCGCAAGCAATTAACCCTTGATTCGTAATCCTGGATATACAAAACATGTAAAAAAGTTATTTTTGAAAAAATTTTGTCGGACCTCGTAAGCTACCCTAAGTCCGAGAGCGTAGTTCACAGTTATAGCACCACGTCGCGCTACCGTCGTCGACTACGATACATCAACCCGCATCATGCACAGTTTCCGGGGACCAGGTTGGGGGTAACTCCGTACGGTGTTAACGAGGACCAGGCGTTCTCCCTTGTCAGTGCGCCCGTAAAACCCTCTTGTGAGGACCGGCCAGGTAACACTTATTGTAGTCAATATGTTTCTCATTCGAGGAGCATCTCTGACTAAATCTTGTGCCTTTGTACACGCATCTTATAAGGACCTTGTCTTTGAGAAGGCAATGCTACCATTCACTATGCTTAATTTTGTATGTTATTGAATTTGTGACCTCATAAATTATAAATGTGCACGGAATTTTGTTTAGTAAACCTTGTCCCTAACATAAAAAATCATTGTAATAAATATTTAAGTAAAACCATTTAAGTGGTCCTCGTACGGTTTCCACACCGTCAAATTCCTCACACAATACCCTATGCTCGTGTTACATAGGTTGTTGCTAGTTTCAAATATCTGAAAGCAAGTCACCAACTATACAGGGTGAGTTTTAAATGAGTCCCCGCGTATATTTTTCCACATTTATGAAGATATCTACCCCCGATCATTGTTGACCAACTTATAATACATTTTGACTTAGTTAATAATTTTGGCCGCCATATTGGATTCAACTATTTATTTTTAAATGCAAAGGTGGGGTTGTGACTCATCTTATAGAAGTATTTTTACGGTGAACACAATGCTGCAATCCGGCTTTGAAAATCATTATTCGTTCTCAAGATAATGGTCAATTAAACAAAAATAATTTTGGAGAGAGTTTTAAAGGTTCTAACCATAAACATGCCCATATTCTCATAATTAAATAAAATAATTACCATGAACTACTACCAATCATTGATGAGTGGCATTCACTTCATTTTTACAAAATTAAAATGTTTGGCCGCCATCTTGGATCCACCATTTTGGAATAAGACAATTTATTTTTTATCTAAAATTAGGATTGTGACCCATAATTTCCAACTGTTCTTCCACGCTGAAATAAATGCCACAACCTGTTTTTAAACATCACCTACTGTTTTCATGATACTTTCACTTTTTTAAATGTTTAACGGAAATCTTTTAATATCATTGAAACGAAAGGTGATATTCGAAAACGGATTGCGGAGTTGATTTCAGCGTATAAAAAACAGTTGTAAATGATGGGTCACAACCCTATCTTTACATTTGGAAAAAGTATCTTATTCTAAAATGGTGGATCCAAGATGGCGGCAGAATATTTTAAATTTGAAAAAATGAAGCAAGTGCCACTCAACAATGATTAGTGGTAGATTTTGGTAATTATTTGGTATAATGATGAGAATATGGGAATGAGTAGTATGTGTGTATGTAGTATCTATGTGAGGTATGGACCTTCACCTTTTATCTTTTACCTCCAAAGTCCGTCCCGAGGACCGTAGTGGTATGGGACTTGTCAAAAAGTAGAATGGAACTTCAAAATTCTATCCAAAACTAATTATTTTTGATTAGCCAATATATTGAAAACGGATAGTGATTTAAAAAAAAAACTGATTGCGGCATTGTGTTTACCGTAAAAATGTATTTCTATATGATGGGTCACAACCCCATCTTTCATTTAAAATTAAATAGTTGAATCCAATATGACTGATCCAAGATGGCGGCCAAAAATATTAACTAAATCAAAATGAAGTATAAGTTGGTCAACAATGATCAGGGGTAGTCCAGAGTTGATATATTTAGAAATGTATAAAAACTACTAATTTAAAACTCATCCTGTATAATGTCAAGATATAGGACCTCGATGCACTCATTGGCTTAGTATTACATTTTATTTTTAGCGAATTTTCTATGCAATAGTGAAATATTAGAATGATCTGTGAGCTGAGGGCCCAGGCCCACCATATAAATTCCTAACCTGATCTCTGAACCCTTGTCGGGGTTCCTATAAACCGTATATATGTTTATATTCAGTGTGTCGATTTGTTATGCTCACTATTGGGATCTTGAAAACTGTAGAGATACAATTAGGTTCAATTACAGTGCGAGTATCGAAATAAAGTGACTGGCAGAACGGCCCGGCCGCACGGCGACCAAACATTCTATTTCTTAACCTCGTTGTAACGTAAAACACATGGTTAGACATTTCCAATAAACGTTATAAAAATAGTCAGCTAAACACGTTTTTGCACATATTTTTAAAGATTTTGTTTTTATTCATCCCGATGCGTTTATATTAATAGTTATATTTAAAAAATACTAATTGTGACATTTTAAATTGTAATTCCTGTTTTTGTTCAGCGAATTTCCCATATAGGGGAGAAGCTGTTACCACAGTCGGCATGGTAAGATCTAGGCCCGGGACCATGTTAACTTTTCGTGTTTAGGCCCCCAGATGCCAAAAAAACCATTGTCAAAACTGCACATATACAGAGTGGGGACCGCGTCTAGGTGTCACCCCGTCAACCTGTCACCCCGACAAACCGTCACCTTTTAAAACAGGTTTTGAGGTGACGAGTTGACGCGCATCGTCCCCGACAACCCGTCACCATTTGAAGGAGGTGACAGGTTGTCGGGGTGACACCTTGACGCGAGCGTGCGAGGTGACGGGTTGTCGTGTACGGAGGCGTCTAATTGTCACCTCCAAAGAGAGGAGGTGACACCTTGTCGGGGTTACACCTTGACGCGAGCGTGAGAGGTGGCGGTTTGACGTCGATGCAACCGACAACTTGACACCACAGCAAATCGCCACCCCGATAGGCTCCTCCCTTTGAACTAAAATTGCATATTTGCACACATAATCAATTCGTTCAACACTGCAATAGAGAGAGCTTCTTAGACTTTATATTTGGTCTGGTCCAACAAAACCGCTGATGATTTTTGTGGTGAATGGTTCTATCAGTGGTTTTAAAATTTATAATGCGTGAATTCTACTAAACGTATTTTTCAGCTCGCTTCAATACTGTTTGTCATATTTATAATAATTCTAAGGTAGTTAAAAAAACTTTCGCAATACCACAGAAAGTTCATTATAGAAATGATTTTGCAATTTCGTCAAAACGTCATCGAAAAATTTGAACACAATCCCCTTAGTAGTTAAAAATAAGTTTCACTGGGGGGTGACCATAATGAAAATGTGTTTCATGTGCAAGCTGCAGTTGGTTTATACGCATAAGGCAAGACATTTTTCAAAGCGTACTCACGCGTACTCATTCGTGTCTATATCATTACATTTTTCCCGTTACTAGATGGGATCTGACGAAATGTTGTTGAGTTTGTCATTACGTATTGCTAGATTCAAAGTGATGTGATTGATTATCGTGATAATTTGATCAATCCCGCAAATCACACTTCGCATAGAATTTACATATTATTTATTTTCTATGCCGCCTTCATGAGAAAAGTTGAATAGTTGAAACCACTGATATGAAAAAAATGGTAGTATCTAAAGAACCGTTCACCGCAAAAATCATCTCTCTAACCAATGAAATAACTGTGCTGTCACAAAACAAAATGTGAGCGCTATTTTTGGACCAACCGTTATACGATTAGGCCTACTAGCAGTTTCCCGTGGCTACGCACACGCTCAAACTGAGGTTATAAACCAGTTTCTTGTTGTTGCCTTTAAGACGAAACCCCAAAGAATAAATTATAAGGTAAAACTTCAACATATATGCTTTATTACAGTTATTGCTTATTTGGTTTTATCAGTTGGTATGTTAAAAAATTAAGACGCTATTATGAAGGTTTATTAAGATGGCTTATAAGGACTATGAAACGACTACCTATCATGAAGACTTCACACGCTATTCTTTAAGATATAATTTTTTGGAGTTGAGAATAAACTATGTTAGATCAATCTCGTGTTAAGGTTATAATGTATAAGAAACTATCTTTGTTTAACTGGTATTTCTGTAACTTTAAAAGGTATTTCTTTAACAGAATTTTAAATTTTGTTTCCGAGGTTAATGATAAGTTTTCTGGTAATTTGTTAGGCGATTTTGGCCCGAGATTTTGAGGTAGTGTAGCGGCTAATTCCAATCTATGAGGAGTTTGTCTATGTGTCTTTGTCTAGTAATTATGGCTATGAATATCTGTACTGGTTACTATTGTTGTTGATTTAAATTTATAATATAGCATAATTTCAAAAATATAAATGAAATGTTATGTTAGAATTTAAAAAAATTTTAAATATTTTGGCAAAGCGTTCTTTTCTAGACTCTAGACTCCCAGAGAATAATACCGTATCTTAATCTTTATTATACAAGTGAAAAATTATGTGTTCAAGTAGTATTTATTAGTACCTGGTTGACCGTTGCTTGGGTGAAAATCAGATTATGCAACTTGGCTTGTTTTTGAACACCTGATGATTCTTTTTTTTCACTAAATCAACCCAAAGGAGTAAAGTAAAATTTATTTTATTTTGTTGGAAATTCAAGGTGTTCCAAAAACTGAGGGTCACTAGTTAGAATCTCGGAATTTTCTAATTTAACTATAGGACATGTTATACACCATTTTAAAGCCAACAATTTTGATGAAAATAAAATTCAATTACCTCATTCCAATTAAAAATAGGGTCCATTTTTTTGAATAATATTAACATTTACGGAATACGCTGCATCTGCTAAAACATAAGACATATTGCGAAATATTAAGTCAAAATTTTGCGAGTTTGGCAAATTGCAGGATGGTGGGAGACGGCTTGAATTAAAGGTCTTGATCCCAGGGACTCGGGAAAAATAGCAGTATTTCTAAAAAGTTACCAGCAATCAAGAAATAACGTAAAACATCCCCCATAAGAAAATCATGGGAATTTAAACAATGCCTGCTTTGTTTACTTTAAAACATGTGATTAAGTATCTACTTTGTTTACAAACTTACATATGTTCCTACTTATATTGTTTTATTTTCCTCAACATGTGGAGCATAACAAATTCAGATGATGCAGAGTATTTGATCCAGGTTAGTTTTGACAATTGCTCTACGTGAATTGGTTACAGAGATATTGAAAGTGCTGAATACAGTACGTTGTACAATGTTATTCTTATGTAGAATAAGAAAAATGTTATATCGAGTTTACTTATGAACGAACGTATATCGAAGAAACTTGGTACATGGCTTCATCTGGTTGTGGTATATTGTTATAGGCTATTACATTTTTACCGATGGTTCCCGTTGCAGCAAACCTCCGTACTCAGCCCCCATGTTATTCTTATGGAAAATAAGTAAAATATCATGTCTCCCTTAATGAAATACAAAAATAAATATAATTTTGCATAAAAACCAATTTTTTGTGTTCCATGTTACAGCAAACCCTGGTACAATGTTGATCTTTTGGAGTCTCATTAAAATGGCATACATCGCTTATTTATGAATGTATATAGATGAGACTTGGTATGTGGCTTCGCCTAGTTGAGTTATATTGATATTTTTAGAAAAACATATATTTTCTGTTCATTGTTAAAGCAAACTCTGCGTACTCAGCCCCCATGTTATTCTTATGGAGAATAATTAAAATGTTCTATATTTGTTATTTATGAATGTATATTAAAGAAACTTGGTAAGCAACTTTGTGCGATATTAAGACACAACTAAATACATAATCATAAGGTTCCCTCTGCACATATATTGTATAAGCATAGGCAATTCGCTAACTGCGCAGGTTTTCTGTGAGGGGGGTATTTTTTAATATCTAACTATCAATATAAACTTATCGGAATATGATAACAAATATTTGAAACATGTGCTATAAAGTGTTTAACTGACAATTGTAATAAAATACAAAATGCACAAAATAGTGCATCAAAAATAGTCTTTGGTATTGGCCCGCTGTGCTAAAAAATCTGATCGGCTAATTCAAATTGCTTATAGCTCCGTTTTTTTTTTAAGATGGGATCAAATGTTTGGGGAAGAATTTTCGTACGAAATCGTTAAGCTGTTAATTTAAATTCTAAAATATTTTAACATGCCCAATGTTTTATATTACAAAAAAATCAAAATTTTTAATATAAAACTGCATTTCTTTTACTTCCGTTAGAAATATAAACATGTTACAACCACAAAAATAACATACATTTATGTATTTGCATATACAAAATGGGGTTTTTAGGCATGTTTTGCATAAAAAGGCATTTTTCACACTTTTCAATTGCGAAATTAGTTTTATCTTCAATATTTCGTATTGTAAACACCACGGTGGCAGCAAACCTGCATACTCAGTGAATTTTAAATGTTACTTCATTACGTCAATAAGCCACTGACCAACTTTAATCAAAGCATATTAATAAATAAGCAAAATATATCACATTTCATTTATTCCACACACTTGGACTGAGTATGCAGGTTTACTGAATCAATGGCCGCAAAAATTGCCTTTTTTTGCAAATACCAATGGGTTACCGCCATATGAAGCAACATACCAATTTTTAATAATTTATGTTCATAAACAAGCAAAATATCACATATTTCTTATTATCCATAAAAATAACATAACAGCTGCTGAGAACGCAGGTTTGCTGCTATGGGGACCAAAAAAAAAATTTTATACAAATCTCAGTAAATCCCAACCATATAAAGCTACATACCAAGTTCCATCAATATATGTTTATTAATAAGCAAGATATAAAATGTTTTCTCATTCTCCATAGGAATATTGGACATTGGAAACCGACCCATTTTACAGGGTTACTGGTAACCAACCAACTCGGTCGGTGCTATATTTACCCTACAACTCAGTAAATATCAACCTTTTTCTCAGTTAAGACTAACCTTTTGGGTTTTTCAGTGTAGTACATTTTCGGTACGTATAAAATTGTATAATTTGTATAAATAACGTTTTTATTTGACGTGGACGAATTTTAACTCACAATTTATAGAAATTAATTTTGTTTAGATTAAGTCTATTGCAATGATTCTATTTTGAAATTTACATGTAACTGGCGTAATGCTTCAAGTCAGGCGTCAGCGGGACGCGCGAACCGAGGTGCAGGCGTTACGCCGCCGCCGCGCCGGCCGCCTCGCGCCGCTGAGGCTTGGTTACCGTATTTTCAGAGTCACGTCAAAGACTTTTGTATTACTGTCTATATTTTTTCGTCTAAATACAGTGATAGATAAATTATACACTTATTTGTCGATCCTTACCTCAGGTACCAAACAATAGATACAAGTTATTAATAGTATCTGCGTTTATCTTGATTAAACATGAAAATCTGTGTAACATTTTGAGCCAAGACACGATTCTGGGTCACGGAACATGTTAAAGTTATTTTGTAAACTGGTGTTACCTGAAGACCAAAAGTAATATTTCGTTTTATTGACAACATTTTACAGCCAAATAGCAAAATAACTTATTTTTATAATAATACTTTACCTTTACTTGCTATTCAATAAATATCAAGTCTGGCTACCAACAGTATCAGTTTTCTTACTAACCCGTGGCTAGGGGCGTTACCATTAAACGAGCCTACCGATCGAGCAAGTTCGTCAAAAGCTATAAAAATTCCTTGTCAGTTAACAGCATAAAGTTTTACAGTATTGATTTTTTAGTGATTTATGCAAAAATTAATTAAATTATATAGTTTTGAATACTACCAATATTTATTGGTTCGTAATAAATCACCAATTACAACATTTAAAATTGTGAAACTAAAATTGATATTTAATTAACTAAAATTAATTGATATAAACATCTTTTGCTTACAACACATATTTTTATACCCAATATAAAAGCAGTTATTGCTTAGAAACTTAAAATTGTCGCAATTTTCCAAGGTGGCGGCTCTGAAGGTGGTCCCACATAAAAATGGTAAATAGTAAAGTTGTAGAAAATTGCAAGACAAACAACTTTTATTCCAAACACTTTTTCATAAACCCATCGATTAAGAAGTTACCACCTGAAAACCCATTTCTGGCCACCATTTTCCAAGATGGCGGTTTGAGCACAACTTTAATTTTTGGGGAATTTTGAGGTATTATAGAGAAGGTATCAGGTAAGATCTGTGCAAATTTCCCCACCAGTTAGCAAATTTTTTGGAAAACTTACAATTTTTCCCTCAGGAAGGACGTTCATTTGTCTTTGGCAGCTTAACATTTTAGAACCACATATTTTGTTTACAACTTTAAAAACGTAATACATTTTTTAAACTTCAGTGAATTAGTGTATAAACCCAAAATATAAAATGTTTATCCTATTACACAGAATTTCAATTTCACCACATTGAATTTGATGACCGGAGTCAATCAAGAAACTCATTTTTAATATTCAAATTGATGTTATTTAACAAATTTTTACGGTTTTTTTCAGTTATAGTTATATTTACCGTGTAGCATTTTGATTTAAAAACGTTTTAAATCTTGAATCCACTTGTAATTGTTAACAATTTAAAAGTTAAATTCCTTAATTTGTTTAGCATCCGTTATCTTCAAATCATTTCAGGTATATATGCGAAAGGCATTTCCAATTTCTATTCTTTCCACTTTTGGTATTTCTATATGTCATTGCTTGCTACCATTGAGGAACGGTAAGCGCACTCCTAGTAGTAAAAGATTCAATAATGTTTTATTGCACAAGCAACCTGCAAAAAATAGTTGTTTAACATTAAATTATTAAAGTGTTAAAGTTAAGTTATAGAGTCAAACACGAGTAAATATTATATGTTTATTTATACGTTTTATAATTAAAAATTTGATAAAAATCGGAACATTGATGTAGTCTCTATGTCTGTACACTTATACACGAACTGACAGATTTCCTCTCTCAAACAATTTATTTTGTTCTGGGAGAATTAATTCGAATGTTTCCACTAAAAACTTAAAACTATAACAATTTTACCAAACAATACGTATATTATGTGGCTGCAGTGTGAGAAAATTAAAGTGAGAAAAAAAAGATGCCAAGGAAATTAGTGACTCTTAGTAACCGGAATCAATCGAGGCACCTTAACTAAAGTCCTGAAGGCTATAGTCTTATTAGTTACTTTTGTGGCCTTGCCCATCATCAGAGAACCAGAATATTTGTAGGCATCAGTTACTATGGATAATAAGACTAGGGCAAGTTCTTAATCCTGGAGGGGAATTTTATTTTTCAAATTATTATCTTTAATACATAAGTTAATAGTTAACTATCCAACTCAAGTAAAATAAAACAAAAAATGTTTAATTACTGTCTTTTTTTAACTTATTATTACTGTCTTTATCTGTGAGATTAATATTTTATTGATATTTAAGAAAATTTATACAAAAATGGAATTTTCATTTCTATTACAAACTCAATTATACTGTAATTATTCGAGAACCCATTATTTAATGCAGAAATGTAAACACTCTGAAACCTCAGTTCTTATGTAGAGCCATCAGTTATCAATACAGGCCTAGTTTCGATAACTTTCAATTTATACTGATTCTGAAAAATTATTGAATATTACACGGTAATTAGGCTAATAGAGTTATGCAAGCACGTTAAAGGAGAGGGGGGAATGAAGTTTCGTTGGAGGAAGATCCTCGGAAGGAGGGAAGTTGCAGTGAGAGCATCGTCCAGAAGACAACTGGTGATCCATGCCATTTATTTTATTATCTAATTTGATTATGTTTTAAATGAATTACCAAATTTCAAATTTATATTTTATTTCAGCTATCTCAATAATAATTATCGGTTTCCAAAATATAGATCATGTGGTTTATGTTGCTGGATGGCACGAATTGAATTAATGCATATTATTAAATATAGTGTATCTGTTTCTTCCTGCCCCCATCTGACCTGGTGGGTTTTAAAACAGTTAAGTTTAGTTAAAAATACTTTTAAAGTTGGAATCCATGATCCTAAAACTTCTACATTACAAACATCCAAATCAATTACCCGAAACTATATATATGTAAGATAAATATCACATTTAAAGGCCCAAACGTTTACAAAAATAGACCTTAGAAAAAACACAGTCGTAGATGACAACTTAAATAGCTTGAAGAAGAAAACCTCTTACAACAAATGGGTTTATATTGGTAGAGTAGAAAGTGGCTACTAAATTTTGTCCACAGAAAGAAAAAAACAGTACGCTTAAGACGAAAGCAAACTCGCAAGCATGCGTAAAACCAGAATGCCTAATTTAGTTCGGAGATATTAGATTTTTACCTCAGTATTATTTCCAAAAAATAATATATTTTGCAAATGTTTACTACTAATAATAGTGTATTAAGATTAGCAATACTATAATTTTAAAACATTTGAACTCTTTGGAAATTATTAGTTTAGGAAAAATTGCATAACTCAAAATACTGTTGCAATACCTAAACCTGAGAGCATAACAGCTTTTCTTTTTTATCACCAATATCTCAATTATTTGTGAATGCATACATTGATAAACTTGGTATGTGGCTTCATATGGTTGGGGCCTATCGATATTTGCAAAAAAACAAATTTTAGTCGATGGTCTCGTAGCAACATATTTGCGTACTCGGCCCTAATGTCATTCTTATGGATATAATAAGGGAAGTTTAATCCCCCCCTTAATTATCAACATAAATTATAACAACTTTGTATGTTGCTTCACGAATTATGTTGATATTTGTAAAAAAAGTTTTGTTTCTTGTTGCATACTCAGCCCCAATATTATTCTTACGGAGAATAAGTAAAACTTTATATTTTGCTTATTTTTGAACATATATTGATACAACTTGGTAATTAGCTTCATCTACATCTGATCTATTAATACTAATATAAAATACTCTTGGAGGGTTAAACCTGCATACACAGGGACGTTGTTTTATTCCATGTTATTCTTATGGAAAATAAATTAAATGCTATTTCTCCTTTATTTATGAATATAATTTGGAGAAACTTAGTACGTGCATTTATTCCTGTGGTTATGATATATTTATATTTGAAAAGAATTCCCAGTTTTAGTCTCCCTTGATAAGGCAAACTTGCGTAGACTGTTCAATGTTATTCTTACGGAGGATAAATAAGATGTAATTTCTTACTAATTTATCTATATTCTTTGGTTAAATTAAACTGGGTAATCTTGTTAACGTGTTGGGGAGGTAAACATATTTGCATTGGAAATTCATTGAGTACGCAGGTTTTCTGTGACGTAGGTATTTAATTATAAGATTACTTATGTTTTTATATTGAGTTATGAGGCTTAGTGTTCTACGCAAACTATATAACATTTGTCCAGTAAATGGGTCGAAACACTCAGATCAGTAGGCCTACGTCTGGCAGGTTCTAATACTATATTACATTATTTCCTCATTAGATGTCATTTGCCATAAATGACTGTAGCTGTAACTTGTCCTAGGGGGACGAACGCACGGTCCTTATAAAGAAGGCTTGAGTACGCACAGGTGGGTTTCAGCTCCGTTCTGGAACGTACAAATTGTTGTTCCTCGCTAGGCTATATGTGGGAAAGAGGTGTCATCGCAGTTTAAGCATAATTTAAAACTATTGAATATATTTGCATATGGTTAGGTCCTCGTAAGTACCAACATATCTGGGATTCTATCAACAAAAAACTCAGATTAGTTATGAAGTGTATTTGTACATTTTAATTTGCTGTGAACCTGTCACCTATAAGTGTGAAAAATGCAGATTCATAGGAAAACATTTCTAAATTACATCAATCAAGATGTCCTGATACAATTTACACTGTGTCTAAGTCCTCGCAATATATCTATGTGTCATTTTAGGAGATGTCCTCGCAGGATAATCCTACGATACAAATTATGTGTATTACTGGTCCTCGCAAGCACTGGCAGATGCGGGTCCTCGTAAGAAACAGACACATTTTAGTTGTTGTATTGTATTTATACTTTTTTAACTTAAAATCTCTCCAATAGCGTAAAAACGACCGTTTCATAGTAATTATTGGTTTAACTAAATAGTTCACATAGTCCTTGTAAGATTTATACCTCGTCAAGGGCCTCGCAAGATATCTATATCTTATGTGTAAGTAAGGGTCCTCGCAAGATAAACTATGGCACAACTAATGTGTATTATCGGTGGGTGGGCTGGTCCTCGGAAGCACTGGAAGATGCGGGTCCTCGTAAGAAACAGATACATTTTAGTTTTTGTATTGTATTTATACTTTTTTAACTTAAAATCCCTCCAATAGCGTAAAAACGACCGATTCATAGTAATTAATGGATTAACTAAATAGTTCAAATGGCCCTCGTAAGATTTATACCTCGTCAAGGTCCTCGCAAGATATCTATGTCATATGTGTAAGTAAGGGTCCTCGCAAGGTAGCATAAGATGCAAACAGTGGTGTGTAATATATGTGTGTCAACAGGTCCTCGCAAGTGCAGGCAAATGCGGAGTCCTCGTAAGAAAAAGACACTATTTTTTTTTTTGGAGTGCCTTTAAACTTTTTTTATGAACCTTTTCCCTAATACTGAAACCAACATCCGTATCATATTTTTGTATTTTATTATCAACCCGATCTAGTGGTCCTCATAAGAATGCCACAGCGTCAAAGTCCTCGCAAGGTACCCTATGTACGTATACGTGTGTGTGTGTGTGTGTGTGTGTGTGTGTGTGTGTGTGTGTGTGTGTGTGTGTGTGTTTCCGTGAGCACGATAACTCTCGTAAAAATAATCCGATTTTGACGAAATTTGGTATAGACGTCTAAAACAGCATTTATGACTTATGATTTTATAAGTTCGAAAACCAGACAGATTAACCTATCTGAAGGGGTATTTTGGGGGGTTTTGTATCCCAAAAATTTATTTTGGGTTGTTTACATTTAATTTTTGAAAAAGTCAGATTTTTTTTTCATTGAAATTAGCTAAAAGAGACGCACAATTTGATGTTTTGATCATTGCTCTACATCAAATGGTTACAGAGATATTGGAAGTACAAAACACAGTACGTTGTCCAATGTTGTTCTTATGGAGAATAAGACAAATTGTATATCTCGCTTATTTATTAACTTATCCTGATGAAACTTGGTATATTGCTTCATATCGTTGTGCTCTATTGATATTTGCACTAAAAAAGGATAGAGGTTGTGCTCTATCCTTTTTTTCCTATAGTTCCCGTAGCAGCAAACCTGCGTACTCAGCCCCATGTTATTCATATGGAGAATAAGTAACGTGTTACCTCACTTAATTATGAACATAAATTAATAAAATTTGCTATGTGGCTTTACCTACTTGAGATATATTGATATCTGTATAAAACCCCTTTTTGTGTTCCTTGCTTCAGCAAACCTGCATACTCAGCCGCCATGTTATTCTTATGGGGAATAATTAAAATGTCATAAATCGTTTATTAATGAATGTATATTAATGAAACTTCGCAATTGGTTTTATGTGGTATTAAGAAACCAATGCAATATATGCATTGAAAATTCGCTAAGTACACAGGTTTGCTGCTATGGGGGTATTTTTAATTTTTAATTATCTGTGTTTATTTCACATCAAAAGTAAAATATATAAATTTAAAACGAGGACTACAAACGTGTTTTAAAGCATCGTAAAGGAATGGACTTTAGTTTTAATAAACCCTAAATCATTTTGATAGAATCAAATCAACCGTTTTTTGCAAGATAAAATATCGTCTCTTAAGTAATAAACTAACTAATAAATTATTTTAATAAGTCATATTATTGTCGCCTAACCCCTGTATTCTCTATGAACGTTCTAGTTTAAAATCAATTATGAAACTTTAAGCATAAATGTTTTTTGGTTATTTCTCTAAAGGTGTTAAACATGAACATAGCAAGCGTGTAAAACATAAACATTTAAATATAATATTATACTCTACATACAGAACGAGTGTGTATTTATTCCACAGATTATAATGATAATAATTGCATAACCGGAAGAAACTGTATTCTTTTTTTTCAAGTTGAGTAAGTTGAGAATTAGCGGATTTCTCCTAAAGCGAAGAAGCTATTACCTCAGTCAGCATGGTAAGACCTAGGCCCGAGACCATGATAACTTTTCGTTTTGAGGTCCTCAGATATCAGAAACACCATTTTTTCAAAACTGTATTTATATAGATGTGTCCGAGAGCACGATAACTCTCGTAAAAATCATCCGATTCAGATGAAATTTGGTGCAAACGTGTAAAGCAGCGTTTATGCCATTAAGTTCAAAAACAAGACAGATTGACTCATCCGAAGGGGTATTTTGGGGGGGGTTTGTACCCCAAAAATGGATTTTTTGAGATTGTTACATTTAATCTTTAAAAAAGCCAAACTTTAGTTTTGATCATTGGAATCAGCTTAAAAAACACACAGTTTGGTGTTTTGATCATTGCTCTACCTAAATTGGTTCCCGAGATATTGAAAGTGCTTAACCCAGTACGTTGTCCAATGGAACAAACGTTCATGGGAAATGGTACTTTTTCACTACATTAGCACTGGGTAACATCATGCACCCACGATTTCCATTCGTCGGACGTAAACGAAGTTTGATAATATCTAATTACGTTATACGGAAAATACTATAGAAGAATACAATGTGTATGTTTGTAATGTCGAATAATGGTTTGAAACACTGGTTTTGGGTCTTTAACCAGTTTTTTAATCTTCATTTAGATGTTGTTAAGTTTTATGAAACCGTTAGAAAATAAGTTAAAGATTTCATTGAATTATGATGTTTCACAATTGTTAGTACAACATTTTAGAATGGAATTTGTAGCTGCTACTACCCAAACAATCAAGACAAATTACCCAAGGGATCAGCACCATCTGAGCCGTAGGAGGGTTTGTGTATTGCCGTTAATGATACCACCACATCCTACTACCTGTTGCACAGTAAGGTTTTTGCAATATTAATTACAACTAAAATAACAACAGTGAAGATTGCTTTCATACTTTAAATTTTAATTTAATACGGCTAAAGGGATAAAAATGTGAAATTATTTTTGTATGTAATAAAATGCGCTAAAATCAGACTCATTTTGTTACCAAGGAGTAACTTTAATCAATTATCATATGAAAATTGAACAGACCATTTACAGTGAGAGTTCATCCCGTGAAGATATCTTGGCACCATATGAAATGCAATTTGTTAATAAAAGGCATTAGGATTATACGAGTTTTCAAAATGGGATTAGTAAGTTTTATTACGACGAAAAACCTTGCCGCAGAAAGATATATTTTAAAATATATTTTTACAATTATTACTTTGACTTTAAAAAAGGTTGATTCCTAAATCCACAATTTTAAAATCTACCACAGTCGAAAACATAATTTGTAAGGTATATCACTCAAAAGTTGATATTACAATTATTACTTTGACTTTAAAAAAGGTTGATTCCTAAATCCACAATTTTAAAATCTACCACAGTCCAAAACATAATCTGTAAGGTATATCACTCAAAAGTTGATAAAAACACCTAAAAATAAAACTTGTTTCTCCTTTCCGCTTTATTATCAGAACATATATCTTTCAGGTGATAAAAAGTGTACTCTGACACTGTTAATAAAAAAGTGCGAAATTTGACTAATTTGGTTCCCATAGTAACCATTATCATGAATATTATTCATGAAACCGTTTACTATATATTCAACTCCAAAGTAATTTTCTGTTTTCCTTTTATTTTATCTTGTTTAAATCAAAAATTAATTTCCCAAAAATATTTAATATTTGTCATAGGAATTGAGTATTTCCACACCGTAATTTTGCAATACACCATTATGATCTTCTGTATTTTATAAATAGCATGATTTTTAATTGCATATTTATAAATGATGTAAGAAATAAAACGTAGAGTTTTCACTTGAGAGGATAAATTAAAATGTTGCTCAGCTGAGACAATGGTGTTTGTAACAAAGGCTCTTACCTGCTTTGTTTGTCTTCATCTTGGCTGTATGGAATTTACTTTTAATAGGTCTTTGCAATCTGTAAAAGGTAGTTTTTTTCAATTGATTCAAAATTGGTATTTAATTTAGTAGTAATAAGTATACTGTAATATGTTAATTGTTGTACCACAAATGCACAGATACTTTAAACAATATACATACCTTAAAACCTTTTCAGTTGAAATCATCTTCCAATAATTTTTTTGTAATAATCTCATTTTTTTGCAAATTATAAAGCAAATAAATAAGTAGTTTTGTAAATAAATACCAAGTTAATTCGAACCGTTTTTTCTAAGGGAATTCCTTATTATTTCTAAAGGTAAGCGTACTCTAACGTTATTATAATGAACTGTCATTATTTTATTTTAAAATCTTTGTTTTAATAAATTATTGAAAGAAAGAACAAAATAGTGGGAATGAGTTATAAACCGTATGACGATAGATCGACTGCAGATAAATATACTTTATAATAATCTAAATTTATAATATTATTTTTGAACCAACCGAGTTGTTTATTAAGATGTTGTTAGCTATGAAAGTAAATTAATAAAACGTTATTAAATTTGTTTAAATAATGAGTAAAAGATTTACTTAGTTTTAGAAACGTATCCTTGTATGGTGTATTACAAAGCTTTTTTCGCTTAGCGAATTCGTTCCTTGGATAAATATTAACACGAAATCAAAAACATGTAAGGCCCAAATTGTCTGTTAACATGGGTAAGATTTATTCCTAAATTTCAGAGGTTTTGGTAATAAGAATTGAAACTTTCCATAACCAATTATTGCAAATCGCGTTTATAATATTATTTAGAACACCTAATGCAAAGTTGAGCAAACATTCAATCGTCATTAAACTGATTTAAGAAAGGTTTAACATATTGAAAATCAAGCCGATAGTATAAGTAATACAAGTACATTATCAAGATGTTTGACATCTACAACAATTGTATTCATTATATTGTCATTATTTAATTGCGGTATGTTAGATATTGTAAGCTTAGAGATTAAAATGTAATTCATAGTTCCTTCAAAATAATTTGATAAAAAGAAAATAATGGAACATATTTGTACTATTCACATTTCACGTTTACCTGCTAGATTTTAATAAAAATCCAGAATTATAGCCATACTTAGATCCAGAAGGCTTAGGTAAAATAAGGATCGGAGAAAATATGAGATATTTTTCTGATGCCATAAATTTAAATATTTATAATTACCATAGTACCAATTATGTAACTGTTAACGATTACATAATTAATTTACTCTTTTAACTTTAGAGTGAATAATTTATATCTTAGCATGCCTTATCCTATCGCCTTCAAGTTTAACAGTCTTTAATTAGCAAAATCCGGTTAAGTGATTACAGAAATAACGCTCATTATGTATTGTTTAAATATGGCGAGGGTTTGTTTACTAATCTCTGTATTCTTAATTAAATTCCAGCTTTCCAACTCCGTATTTTGCTTAGACCTGTCTTAATAGGGTACATTAGTATAGTTAATTTACCTTTCTATTTAATACGGAGGATGTATATTATCGAATATATACCAAAATCTATGTTGCCATTAGAGTCACAAGAGTAAGGGAAAATTAAGTAATGCCAATTTACTATTTGCCAATTGGGAATAGGCTAATGTCAGTTTTATTTCTCTTTTATTTTAATATGTACAAAAACTACGACTGAGTTTTTGAAAAAAAAAAAAATTTAAACTTGGTCACCACTCCGCAGGGTCAGAGTAGCGGCGCACTCACCCGGGGATGGGATGGCATCATTGCACCGCGCTAGGTGTCTAGCCAATGCGGCGTCAAATAAAAACTATTATTTTTATAAATTTGTTTATAAATATTTTTATAAAACAATAATTTTGTTCTGTTTCATGTACTGCCTCCGTCGATGATGGAGTTCCGTGCTGACCACGAGCCAAATGGAAGGAGGGACATTGGTTAAAAACAAATCGGGAGGCCCCCTGGTTTCTCACAACGCTAAGTATAATTAGGTTAAGAAAGGGAAACGGTGGAGGGATCAATCTTGTAACCCAGGCGAGAACCCCAAAAGTTCCTTCATTCCAGGAGTGTGTAGACGGTGCGGAGCTAGCATCAGGTAATGGAATGCAATTAGGTAATGAACGGTAACAATTTTCAAACATTTTAGGTGTAACCCCCCCCTCCTTCCTATCCCCAAGGTGTTTGAAGCTTCTAGGTTTCAACCAGCAAAGCACCTCCATTTCCCATGATACAGTAGCTGGGTTCGCTCAGGGGTCTGTATCAATATCAATATCAATATAAAAAAAATTTAAACTTAAATTTAATGACCTATTCCAGCTATTGTTAAATATTCCACTTTTCAAAACCAACCTATAGAAATAAATTAGTGACAGCTAATATAATTCATTTCGATGACGGTAACAACCACTAGGGTGTTGCAACTCATTTTAACATTTATTCCATCTCTCCTGCACCAATTATCGTTTAAATAGTCTAAGTTTGATTCGTTATTTTAAAATTAAAGTAAAAATGTAACATGTCCGGAAAAATAACCTTTGGGAACTTTTGAACGAAACTTAACGATGTATAACTAACAGCTGTAACTAAACAATTATATATTAAATGTACTAAAAATAATAAATCGCTTTATCAGGTGCAAGTATTGTTATTGATCACATTCCGCGATAAGTAATGCTAGAGTGGGGAAGCAAATCTACTCGCCACTACTTCCATCTCTTTTCCACCGTATCTCAAAAAGGACAGCGGCAAAGTCATTCAGTTGAAGTAAGCCATTATACTAATGGAACTATATAAAACAAATTGTATTACCCTTAAGTAACTGTGGGTTGTATAAAATTTGTTGTAAAAAAGGGAAGTTTAAACCCATTTGTTATATTTAAAGCACCTAATGAGACTGTAATTACTGGCACCATATCCCTAGAGGCAAATTGCTGTAGGATCAACGACTGCTTATCCTCTAGTATTGATCCTCAAGATCCTGATTAATTACGATGATTGGAATGTTACAGCATATGAACTTACAACATCAGAAGTATAAAATAAACATTTAAAGAATATTTTATTCAGATTAAATTTTGTTTGACGAAGTGTCATACTGTCAACTAAATCATAAAAAGTGTTTACTAAAGAAAAATATTATAACGTTACGAACAAAAATTAAAATTAATAATATGAGCGCCAAAATGTGTTAAACCTAATGGAATTAAAATTGTTAATCTAAGTAAAATGTCACGAGGTAAGGTCCTTTAAGTCCTTTTAGCTTTTAGAAAAGTAGTTTTCTTGATATTACTTTTACTATTGTTGTCATTTTATTTAACGTGTTAGATAAGTGTGCAATTGATTATGGTCTTGCATTGCGTAAAAGATAATGAAATATATATATATAGTGTATCCATGTATTAAAATTAAAACTAAAAGTACCAAATAGAGAAAATAAAGTTATTTTTGATATGCCTTTGCCCAACATAAAATAGCCTGTTAAGGTAAAGAATTATGATAAATATTTTAATTTCAAACTTTGACCATACTAATGTGTGGGTGAAATGAAAAAATTATACACAACCTACTTTTTAAATTCGTTTCGTCACGCATAAGTATGTTTTACAAATGCTCTGGTATTTAAATGTATTACATAACATAACCCAGTAGTTCATCACGCCCGTGGTTTATAAAGGTATGAGTAAATCATAATAATTGCGAGTTAGTGAACAACATTCAAAACGTATAAGGGTTATTAGGGTACTGTTTTATAAATAATTAATAACAGCACAAAATAGTTCAGTAGAAAGGCAGCTGACGCTTAAAAGGACAAAATATTATACTATAACCGTTAAAATACTCACCACGATGTATTTATCAAATGTTATTCAGTAATCGAAGATTATTTTTCCTGTATAACTGTGACTATTTGTATTTTTTTTATTTTTCTATGAAATAAAATACCCCCGTAGCAGCAAACCTGCGTACTCAGGAATTTCCGATGCACGTATATGTGTCTCACTACCACATAAAGCCACTTGCCAAGTTTCATAAAATACACGAATAAATAAGTGATATATAGCTTTAATTTGATATATAGATTTGATTTATTCTCCAAAAGAATATCATTGAAAGCTGAGTATGTAGGTTTGCTGCTGCAAGGGACACAAAATATGTGTTTTTATGCAATTATCAATACAACTTAACCAGTCGAAGGTGCATACCAAGTTTTAGCGAATTTCCCCTATAGGGAAGAAGCTATTACCGTAGTCGGCATGGTAAGACCTAGGCCCGGGACCATGATAACTTTTCGTTTTGAGGTCTCCAGACCCCAAAAACACCATTCGTTCGAAACCGCATATATATATATATATATATATATATATATGTGTGTGTGTGTGTGTGTGTGTGTGTGTGTGTGTGTGTGTGTGTGTGTGTGTCCGTGGGTGCGATAACTCTCGTAAAAAAGGTTCGATTTTGATGAAATTTGGTACAAACGTGTAAAGCAGCATTTATGACTTAAAGTTCGAAAACCAGACGGATCGACTTATCTGAAGGGGTATTTTGGGGGGGTTTTGTACCCCAAAAATGGGTTTTTTGAGTTTTTTACATACAATTTTAGAAAAAGTAAAATTTTATTTTTTCCCAATTTAATAAGCTTAAAAATACGCACAATTTAATCTTTTAATCATTGCTCTACGTCAATTGGTTACTGAGATATTAAATGTGCTAAACACAGTACGTTGTCCAATGTTATTCTTATGGAGGATAATACAAATTTTATATCTTGCTTATTTATCAACTTATCCTCACGAAACTTGGTATATTGCTTCATTTCATTGTGGTCTATTGATATTTGCACAAAAACCCATTTTTTGCCCGATAGTTCCCGTAGCAGCAAATCTGCATACTCAGCCCCATGTTATTCTTATGAAGAATAATTAACGTGTTATCTCCTTTAATTATGAACATAAATTAATAGAACTTGGTACGTGGTTTTACCTAGTTGAGTTATATTGATATTTTTATAAAAGCCCATTTTTAGTGTTCCTTATTTCAGCAAACCTGCATACTCAGCCGCCATGTTATTCTTATGGAGAATAATTAAAATGTCATACAGTAAATCGTTTATTTATGAATGTATATTGATGAAACTTGGTATGTGGCTTTATGTGGTATTAAGATAAATTAATATGCATTGGAAATTCGCTGAGTATGCAGGTTTGCTGCTACGGGGGTATTATTCATTTATGTTCATAATTAAGGGAGACATTACATTTTACTTATTCTCTATAAGAATAACATGGGGGCTGAGTATGCAGGTTTGCTACTGCGGGTAAAATCGGCAAAAAATTGTTTGTTTTTTTTGTAAATATCAATAGACCAGTACATGGTGAAGCCACATGCCCTGTTTCAACAACATGCATTAATAAATAATCGAGGTATAAAGTTTTAGTTATTCTCCATAAGGATAACATTGGACAATGTACTGTGTTTAGCACTTTGAATATCTCTGCAATGGTTGGACGTAGAATCACAATTTAAACATCAAAATGATTGGTAACAGTAAATGTGAGGTTTACATTAAAATTAACCGAGGAAAAGCTAAAAATATTTTCCCCATAAGATTAACATGGGAGATTTTATGAACACGTTTTTCGGATTTTCTCTGCAACCACTAAACCTAGGTTAATAATTCAAAATACCATATTTTTTGTTTTTTTAAGTTAAAATTGTCTAAACCGAAATTAATTAGTTTTTTATTTTAGGGTGAAAAATGCAAAAAACGTATTTTTGGCAAATTGTAAACCCCCATAAACCCCTCTTCCCATGATCCGATTTTTATGGTTTTCGAACTTAAGGTCATGAATGTCACTTTACACATTTTAGCCAAATTTCATCAAAATAAGACGTTTTTTACTCAATTTATCGTGTTAACGGACACATATATAGATAATGTATATACATTTCTATATATAAATTTGAACGAATAGTGTTTTTTGCATCTGGGGACCTCAAAACAAAAAGTTATCACGGTTTTGGGCTTAACTCTTACCATGAAACCTATGGTAATAGCTTCTTCCCTATAGGGGAAATTCGCTTAATAGGGTAATATTTTATGTTTCACTAAATTACAGCGTTTGAGTGGTAACAATATTAACCAATCACACACAAAATAAGAAATGCCTCAAATTGATTATGTTTTAAGTCGTCTCATTTTTCTTTACTTCAAGTATAATCTCGATAAAGTTAGTTGTGATTTCTACATTGTGGAGAAAGAAAACTGCTATTTTCTTGTGTCTGAGAAAGTTTGTATTTTTAAACTGTTAGCTGAGTTTTTAAGTATTGCTACGAATACTTGGTCGTGGCGTTTAAAAACATCGCATTAATACTATGCTAATGTTTATAGAACGATTTAACAATTTATTATCATATACGAAGTCTGGTATTAATGTTTGGACGACGTGACTGTTTATATCACAGTACATTTGTATAGTCCTGCAAAATTTTGATAGTTTTTGGGCTCATTAATTAGTGAGAAGTAAATATAAATTAATATTTTACATTTGCTTCCATTCACTGCATCCAGAGCATTGAAGTATAATTGCACTGGATTACATATACATTTAGATATTGAAGGGTCAACTATTATACCACGCTAAGTATTTTATTAACAATGATTTACAGTTTTAGATTTATTATATTAGTAAACAAGATGCATTCAATTGGTGTGGTATATTCAGTACAAATGCTATTTATATCAAAACATATTTCCTTAGTCGTAAGAAAGTCAGTTGTTTAGGACTACGACTTTAAGCTGTAGAATTAATATGGTAGTTGTGACTGAATAACATTTTTTCTATTTGATTTTGGCCTTCTTTAGGAGAATATTTAATCGCTATAAACGTATATATTTTGAAATGATTTTCGATTCCATAATATTATATTTGGTAATTAATAGGTAGGTAATAACAAGTGAGTTGGAAACTGCGTGTTCTTATTGACTTTATTTAAGTGTTTGATAAAGTTTCTAATTACTTCTTTTTCCTTTCAAAACAGCCGTATTTGAAGATATGTTCATGTTATAAATTGCTATGTTACGATTAATTTCACGGTTTTCTCTTTTTTTCTGTCGTAATTTTATTACTGTAACTTTGTTTTCTTTATAATTTACATGATATTTGTTAAGTTATTATTTTTTTAGTTGAAAATATACTATCGTATTTGTTGTATTTACCTTGTCCGTATTGTCACGCATTGCAATATTATTAAAAGCCCTGTATTAAATCAGTGCTTAAGTTTGATCTACTATTTTGTTTTGCTTCTTAGTTCATAATAATATTTAAAAAAATGATTATTTAATTTTTGTATTCTTCTTATTCCCGAGTTTTTTTTTATGAATACTCATGTAATACATTGTTGACCCAACTAATCAGAATTTTTAAATTAGGCTAAATATACATAGTATATAACATAACATACCAATCAATACATGTATGGTTTAAACGGTACTTTAAACGAGTATTAACATTTTTGAATTTTTAAAGTAAAATTAGTTTATGGATATAAACTACAGTACAATTAGCTTTCCAAAATGTCATGCCGTTTTATTAACTTGCATTAAAAAATTGAATATTAATTGGTAACCAAATTATGAAGACAATTTCTGTTAACAAACAGCATAAACTAAAAAGGCCTGTCATCTACACCAATCAGGCCCTGAACATGGCAGATCCAATCAAGTTACATTGCAAGTCACGTTTGCTATCGATTCTATGTGTTATCATATATTAAGTAGTTCCAGTAACACTAGAATCTGTCAGAAATCAAAATTATTATCGAGCGATTGATACTAATCCATTCACCTTTTTAACAAAACTCTTGAGCAAGAAACAATATTAAAAAATGATTATGGCCGTTTATATTCATACCTTCAGATGAACCTTCATGAGCCTCTGGCGTCCTCAGACTCACTTATTCCTAGTGTTCTGGCGTCTTGGTGGTCAGTGGTGATACCTGCGGCGGTGATTTGCTCACCAGGCTGCTTCTCCGAAACGGGGAAACAGAGGAAGGAGGCGGCAGTGACGGGAAATCTCCCAGCAGTCTTTCAGGTGTTGGGGTTAGGGAACCCGAGTTGTTTCTTTGCACAATTGAACTATTATTTTTTGCTGTACTTTCCATGGTTTTTGTTTTTGTTTTCCCCCATGAACAGTACCCTCGTATGAAAGACACCCCGATCTCCCACTAGCGCAGCTATTCACCCTAAATTCACAGTTAGGATGGTAATGTTGTAAATTATAAAGTTAGGCGGAGGTATAGGACAGGATAAACAGTTGGTATAGTGATATTGGGATTGATAAACTACATCTAGATATGAAAAAAGCCTTTTCCAGTGTAAAATCCCCATAAGACAACGTGCTGTGTTGAGAGAATTAACATTTTCTTTAATAACTCGGTAAATATTTTTGCTAGAATTATAAGAGAGGGCTTAGAACATTCGCCTTACTAATCTCCAACTTGTCCAACTGTTTACATAAGGGAAGGTACCCACCAAAGTTCAAGTAAATCGGACAAAAATGCGACCGCTAGAGTTCAAACTCTAGCGGTCGCATTTTTTGTCCGATTTACTTTAAATTTGGTGGGTATATATATACACTGCTGTATGTACTAGTACATATATATAGTTGTTAGCGACCCCCAAAAGGTGTTCAGGGGATCACGTTAGGAACTTATACGGCGGTACCAGTCTTAAGTTTCACAATGCAGGTACTATTAGTTCACTTCTCCATAGGAAATTCACTAATAATAAATCCCAGCTTGGAATTGTAGATGAAATGTGCCATTTGGGGAGATCAGGCATAAGGCAAAATGAGAATGTCATTAATATTTTCGGAAGAAAGACGAATGAATTGTCTGTCACAAGTAAATTTCATTGTCAATCGGTCCTCCTTGAAGAAAATAGTGAATAACAACGGTATAAAGGTGTGAAGGTATTATGAAGGTATGAGAAAAAAGTAAATAACGTTAAACATTTGTTCAATGCAATTAGAGGAAGTGATTTTGTAACATAGTGTTAAGTGGCAACAAGCACTAATACACAAAGTAAATCTCCATATTCGAGTAAAACTTAACTATTGAGGATAAAACATTTGACAAGATCTTTAAGACAAATGCTTTGACATATTTTAAAACCATAGTATATATAGCCAATATTCAAATAATATTTTAATACATTTATTTATTATTATAAGCATATGTTTAATATAATGATTTCCTTTGGAAAGTATGCAAAACAAGTATATAGTTGTTAAAACACATTTTGCATTGACTTGAATCAACTATCCAGTAAGGTATATTGTAGGATATTATAAAATACACCATGCAGTATTTTATAACTATTGGTTGATTATAATCTTAATTATTTATTTATTTTAAGTATAGAAGATAAATAATGATAGTTAAAGTAACACACACTTTTCACATATTAATAAAATGGTTTTATAGTGTTAAGGAAATACTTAAATCCTTAGTGTGTTGAAACTTAAATCAATTATACTCCCTTAAAACATTTTGGTACATAAACTGAAATGGTGCAATACAATATTTTAAAGGGATATATTTTACCTCTATAAACGTTTTTATAATGTGCCTGAATGACGGTAAACATGTGGAGTGGCAAACTTCGTTGTGCAAGTTATATAAGGTGTGACGCTTGCAGCCGAGAAGGTTTAGTTAGAGAATCCCCTCCTGGAAACTGATCAGTTATGTCAACAAAGGATGAACAATACAATGTAGCGAGGCCGACATAATGCACACATCCATTTGTTCGGTGGAACTTACTTTACCTTAAATACTGATTTCTTTTCATTAAGCTTTTCTTGTTTTACATTTACGGAGT